>JAMPIV010017840.1:0-367500 GCA_024509875.1 Oreohelix idahoensis | reverse complement strand
TGGTAGAAAGCATGAAGTGAATACAAGTCGAGTGTGACTGAGTTAGTCTGTGATTTGGAAGCCGAGCTGGAAGCTCGTATTGTGTGACTGTGGAGAACCACATATGTGATTATTCGAATATGTGAGGAGTTATTATATATATTGTGTAGGTCCTACATAGTGTTTAGGCGAAGATTATTATACCGCCTGGAAGTGTTCCTGTTGGAACTACATTTATACTCTGTTCGCGGAGAACAGTATAGGGCGTTGGTGTTTCCGCACCTGATGCTACTGGAAGAAAGGCGACGCGTTTCCCGCCTTGTAGCGTATTGAAATAATAGAGGCGTTGTGATTTCCCGCCTGGATGAGATTCTGGAAGAATCTAGATGGCGATGCTTAATACCGCCAACCACTGATAGTAAGTGGAACACACCTGGATGGTGTTATGATTGTGCGAGGAAGGTATGCCGCACCGAGTACTTTATATGTAACTGTTAGTGTGTGTTCGTGCAGAGTCATTTCGTGAACACGTGAGTCAGAATGCTGCTACATGTACTTGATGTCCATGATGTATGTATCAGTCTAATAAATGTCTGGAACTGTACCAGTGGTGTTGGGTTAATTCCTACGAGCCATTGTTGATTGTCATCTACACCCACGCCACACCCCATCGTCATATATCATACAGTATTCTGACATACTGGGGCTTAAACAGTTCTTTGACATATTGGGGGCTCAAATAAGGAGTAAAGTGAACCTGGGGAAGCAAGAAGAAAGATCAACTACTTCACCCCTGCATCTACAAATGTAATTGTTGCACTGTGCTGGCAATATACGCTCCTGAAGTCAAAAGATACTCTCAGCCAATCAACGAGGAGTTCAGTCCAGCAAGTCGTGACCTACTGACATACACGTCGTTGATACATCACTATTTTCAAGCTTATTTCTAAGTACATAACAGAGTTGGCTAACGAGGTATTTTGTATTAGTGACACCGGTTGATGGTTGACCTGACACGGGTTAAAAGTTCACGACCTCTCGTGGGACTTTTTTTCTGCACTCGAATATTTCAGAGAGAGAGAACGTATTGCAAAGTAACTGTTCTTTTCAACGAAGAAGTCCATGTATTGTCGGAAAACAGTCACAGGTCAACTTTGAATCTTCTGTACAATGAACTAAGCAGAAGTAGCATCATGTGTGATCGTGTATGCTGACCCTTCGTCCTGCAAGTGGGTCAGGTGTGTGCTACTACTGTTCACTATATTCAGTTGCTGCAGTTCAGCCTACAACAAGTCCTAGAGCTTAACATCACAGACTGTGGATTGTTCATGTGCTGGCTTCAAGTGTGTAATGTGTGATCGTCTACGTTTGACTGTCTTCGTGCTGTAAGTTTGTGGCTGTTGCATCATCATCGAGACCACTAGACGTCATTTCTACGGACCGGACAACGTGTGATCTTCAAGCAGTTAAACTATATATGTATTATTCTTTGTAATTTAGTATAGATTGCTTGTTTAGGCCTATTCGTTTTCTGTGGTTATCGTCTGTGTAAATTTCTTCGTGCGGTGTGTGTTCATTTGATTTGCACAGTTTGTTTAGGCTTGTTTACCTTTTGTAAATCTGTTGTTATCGTGAGTTTTTGCATTCTTTGGTGTGTTATTTGTACGTGTGTAAGTGTTATTTGATGTTGTACATTATAATACTTGTCTTTACTTTTTCAGGTTTATGTAATTAATTTGTAGTACATTAGGATAGATATTTTTTTTTTCTTGTTTGAAGTAATATAGATAGTTAGCATACTTGTCGTCATTCAACTAGGTTAGACCTAGATTATAAGCATTAGGCCTATACTTACTTATTTAGTAGTTAGTATTGTAGACATATTTTACATTAGCATTAGTGTTTATACTTTAGTTCTGATTAGATGTTAATAGTTTTCTGTTTCTTCTTATTCAGAATTTGTGTCAGTGAACTGGAGTGCTATCGCCCAGTAGCCTACTTCTCATACCGTTACTGCAGAATTTCAACACCTTGATTGGACCTGCCAGTCAAGACACTACTTCAGAGATAAGTCGATATATTTCATGCAACATATACTCTTCTCTGTTTAACATACCACTTAAGCTTTCTCTGGAGATCATCCATTGTGCAGTGTTTGTATTTGTTGCTTTTATTTCTGGTTATATATTTTTGTGTGAGATTAATATATCTTTCTTTTCTGGAAGGAATTTGTATTGATCTGTCTACAGGTCTTGTGAAATTAATTCCAGTGTATGGGAGGTCCGGTCTTGGAGAGACTCGGTGTCTAGGGCCCCGTGGAATTATTTGAACATTGATTTGCATTAGCTGTTTAAGTCTTGTTTGTATATTCATTGTCATGTAAATAATAGTATTTCTCATGTGGTGTTTACATATTGTTTTCTTGCGTAAGTTCTTACTATCACTAAATAAGTTCATTTCACAGTTCCAGTGTTATTGGTTTTGTGAATGCAGGTGTGGTAGTATAATCCTATACCTATTTTTCTTGTACTTTCATCTGTCATCCCCCCGCCTGTGGGTTATTGTTTGTCTTTCTTGTACTTGTAGTATATTTCATCATCACCAGATCCATTTGTCCTCTTGGAAATCATTTATATATTTTATGCATGACTTGATATGTATCAGTATTGAGAATGAGTGCTATAGGGTAGGCATTTGTAATTAGTTATTGAAGCATTCATTATTTCATTAGTATTTCTTGCTTTGCTGTTGCAGCAAGAGTCTTTAGTGGGACTAATTTCATTAAATAGTCTTACCCACTTTCAGTTTCATTGACTACAGTTATTGCTCAAAGAAATTTAGACATGGGATGGATGATTCATTTTTATCATCATCATGTGATGATCCGATGCAAGAATGCAGTAGAACATGTGAGAACAGAAGAAGGAGAATAGCTCTGAGAGAGCTGGCATTGGCAATAAGGAATGGTGATGCATACGAGGTGTATAACTCGTATAGACGTAAGAAAGAGAGATAGTGTGAAAGTTTATCAGTTGAAAATGAATAGTACCTTTGAGGCTAAGGTACAACCAAAATGCAGTCAATACAAGGAGAAACCTAAGTTGGATGTGAAGAAGAAATCTGATTCAGCGGTGACTAAGGTTAAAACTGAGACAAAGAGTGTGTCATTACAAACCGAGATGCATGATGTTGCTGTCCAGACTGATGACATTTGGGAAAGCACTTCATTTCCAAATGAAATGTCATCGACAGTGACCGAAGTCAAGATACCGGATAAGGGTAGAATAGATAATGATTCAGTCAAGAGTAAGGAAATGGTAAGACCACAGGTAGAAAACCAAAGGAGTGGTACAAAGACTACAGAGCTAACCATAAAAGCATCTGAGGAACCAGTTTGTGTTCCAGTGTCTATACATGCAGAGACATGTTGCACATCCCAAGGAGTTTTTTTGCCAAAAATAGGTTTTTGGTGTGACAAAGATCAGTTAAAGATAGACAAACTGATTTAGGAAGAGGGAACCTTAGAAGAAAAGTGTATAATATTAGAAGAAAAATTTAAAATTGTTGAGCAGAGATTAGTAAAGGAATACAAAGATGGTATTCAAAGATTAGATGATAAATTCAAGGTGGATGAGAACAGGATATTAACTGAGTGTAAGGGTAATACTCAAGTTAAAGAGCAACATTGCAGGATCCTGATAGATCGTTGGAAGGAGAAATGTAATGCTGTGAAAAAGAGTTACTTTGTTAAAGTTCAAGCACTAGAAGAGCAATTTAAGGCTGCTAAACAAAGATTAGAGCAGCAAGCCGAAGCATTGAAGGATCAAGTTAAATCTATGCAGGAGCAACATGCAGAAATTCATTACAAAAAGGCTAAGATAGAGCATACTACATCTGTAGCCAAAGTAGCAGTAACGGAAGCTACTGAATCTGCTAAAAAAGAGGTTTGGAAGACAGTAATAGATGGTCTCAAGGGAGAAGGTGCTGGAATTACAGCCCAATTAGAGTTATTACTGGCTTATAATTTCAAAGGCAAAGGTGCAGCAAAAAGTAAAGAGCCACTGAAATTATTAATGTTTGATGCTATCAAGAGGTTACCATCAGAGAAGTGGAATATAGATGATCTTTTTGCATTATTGAAGATACTATGCTATCTAGAGATACTGTTGTGATCTTTGTGGTAATAGCTGGTGAAATTGCTTGAGTACTGGCAAGAGATGTGTTAGATGTGTGACACATGGTATGTTGTAAGATAGTTGAGAGCTGATGGGAAGATAGTGAAATTGGTGACCTATGATATGAATTGGAAATTTGTTACCTTGATAGTCAAGACGCAGTATGTTAGGTGAGAACGTAGATGTTAGATTTATCTCTCATGTCATGTCCCTGTCCATCATTTACGTATGGTTACCATGGAAGAGAATGTTTGAGTGGTAAGGACAGTGGAGTATAAGGTGGCATGAAAGGAAATAATGCATTTTGGGAAATTGCCAAATATGCTTTCCTAATCTGGATAATTTTTTTATTTCCAGAATTTAGGTACCCAGTAGTGTAGGTAAACTTGGGATTGCCTCTACTTGAAGCACTTTATGCCATCACTGAGAGTGTCTTGACATGGTCATTGGTCATCAGGTTGCTGAGATGCTCTACAGGTCTCCATGTGGTTAAGAATTTATCCTGTGCTTTCATGATCTTTACAGGATGTACATGGGTGTACTTAGATATATAGTGTGATGTATAGTTCCTACTGCAATTTTTGAAATTGTAATGTATATAATTGTTTGATAGTCTTTAAAGTGACTGACACTATATAGTATGAGGGTAAAATTGTTGATGTTGCATTTTTTTGAATTTAAAGGGAATCAATCACCGGGGAGTAAAATACTCACATTTTTGGCAGTGAGATGCCATATTTTTTTTTTGCAACACTTGCCTTTTCAATGTAAAGGTAATTACCTCAGTAGTGTAATGGTGATGAAAGCATATAGCTGACGTCTAGCTTATGCGATTGTGAGTGTCAGGTGTACACATAACACCAGCATATTTTGGTAGAACTGATATGTAATTGTATACATTTACATAATTTTTTTCGGGTTTGTTTGGATGGATCTATATAGCATTTATTGTAATGATGTTGTATGATACTGTTGTGATAGTCCTCTGCAGGAAGGATTTCAGCGAGATAGAGGAATGGAAATATTAAATCTCGTTGTTCTTAGAGAATCAAGTTGCTGTATAACTCATGCTCGATATGAGCATAGTCCTTGAGGTGTAGGAAGCAGTGAAGAAAGCACAATATTTATCTGCCAGAATTTCACAGATACTATTTCGACAGAGCAATGTTTTGGATTGGATGAACTGAAGGAATTTATCTTTGGGGATAAAAATGATCTGAGTGAAGGAAACTAGATCTTCTCAGTATGGATAAGGAACTAAGAGCTTTGGTGTTATACAGTGTTCTTGACAATTGTAAGAAATTACAGTAAGACAAGTTCATACAGTTCATACATCAATAATTTTGAAATTATAGTTTGCTCATGTATTCATTGCATCGCATTTGCATCATTGTGATCAGGCAACATGGTTGGTTGCTTACTTAATTTGTTCTGTAGTGTACTTGACTGAGGTACTGATGTGTATGAGACTAAATTTTACACAAGTTGTTATATTCATTTATATAACAGGTGTCATAGGAAATTGCTAATAATTTTTCTTTTGGAATATATTGTCCATTGGATTAAATAGCTGTTAGTTAGTGCAAGAATCTTTTTTCACGGGTATTATGAAATTGCATTCAAGTATTTAATTTGTCTCCATTAGTGGAATGGTATGACAGTATGTTGTAGCATTTGCTCCATGTGAGAGGTAGTTTGGAGAACTGTGGTATGGGTTAGAGTGTGACTCACTCATCGTTTAGTGTATAAGTGTTCCAGTCACTGTAATATGACAACTGTTTCAGTATGACCGTATGTCTGCATCCAATTATAAGTTGGTACATGAGGGGTTCTGTGGCGTGTACTCTTCGGTGCAAAACTTCGTTTTCCATCTGGAGAGGGGGGTGGATGTCACAGAACATTTTCATGAGTATGAATAATGATAGTGTTTGGTGTGAAGGGTCACTGAACTGTTGTTAACACTTGGTTAAGTGTAACTCAAGTAGTGAGTTCATGTCTGACTTTATGTCAACATGGGGTGACTTGTACATGCGTGGTAGAAAGCATGAAGTGAATACAAGTCGAGTGTGACTGAGTTAGTCTGTGATTTGGAAGCCGAGCTGGAAGCTCGTATTGTGTGACTGTGGAGAACCACATATGTGATTATTCGAATATGTGAGGAGTTATTATATATATATTGTGTAGGTCCTACATAGTGTTTAGGCGAAGATTATTATACCGCCTGGAAGTGTTCCTGTTGGAACCACATTTATACTCTGTTCGCGGAGAACAGTATAGGGCATTGGTGTTTCCGCCCCTGATGCTACTGGAAGAAAGGCGATGCGTTTCCCGCCTTGTAGCGTATTGAAATAATAGAGGCGTTGTGATTTCCCGCCTGGATGAGATTCTGGAAGAATCTAGATGGCGATGCTTAATACCGCCAACCACTGATAGTAAGTGGAACACACCTGGATGGTGTTATGATTGTGCGAGGAAGGTATGCCGCACCGAGTACTTTATATGTAACTGTTAGTGTGTGTTCGTGCAGAATCATTTCATGAACACGTGAGTCAGAATGCTGCTACATGTACTTGATTTCCATGATGTATGTATCAGTCTAATAAATGTCTGGAACTGTACCAGTGGTGTTGGGTTAATTCCTACGAGCCATTGTTGATTGTCATCTACACCCACGCCACACCCCATCGTCATATATCATACAGTATTCTGACATACTGGGGCTTAAAGAGTTCTTTGACAATATATATATATATATATATATATATATATATATATATATATATATATATATATATATATATATATATATATATATATATATATATATATATATATATATATATATATATATATATATAAATATATTTATTTATTTATTTATTTATTTATTTATTCATTTATATATATATATATATATATATATATATATATATATATATATATCTATATATATATATATATATATATATATATATATATATATATATATATATATATATATATATATATATATAAGTAATCGAACATCTGTCTGTCAGTTAACTCAAAACTCGATAACCGCTGAACCGATTTTGATGAGTTTGCTTCAGCGTATTGGACATTGCTCCGGGAAATGTTTTAAGCTTACATCATTAAGGT
This sequence comes from Oreohelix idahoensis, assembly GCA_024509875.1. Taxonomy (NCBI): domain Eukaryota; kingdom Metazoa; phylum Mollusca; class Gastropoda; order Stylommatophora; family Oreohelicidae; genus Oreohelix; species Oreohelix idahoensis. Next base: position 360,208 of record JAMPIV010017840.1, on the reverse strand, counting down.
ACAACATCAGGAGGCTGAGTAGTAAATATTTCTTTACTCCATTTATTTTTATGTCAAGGGATGTCACGGATTGACTGATAATTTTATTTTTCTAATCCTGGTTTCCTTGACTATTTGCCATTTCGTTTTCTTTTCCTTCTGATTTTTACCTGCATAGCCCATTATTCCTTGCTCAGGCCCCATCTCGCGGCATCTGGCTTTTGACTTTCGCTGCTAGTCTTCATTAAAAATGCATCACTCGGTCAGTAGCTGCCAGCAAAGTGTGGTAATCTTGCATAAGTGCACCTGGTGTTTGCCAGATTCAGGACGGCTCTTTTACTCATAACAGTGTTTTGACAGCTGACCGAAGATTAGATCCTTCGAGAAGTTGGCCGCTGTCTTACTACGGTGTACTTAAGCGGCGCGGCTGCCCTTTGATATCTGGGTAACTCTGTATTTCTCCGTTCAGGAAAGAGAACCTCGAGTTCGTTCGTACCTTGGTAGTGGCCCTTGAAAGGCGTCGCTTTCTATGTCAGTTAGCTGGAAAATAAAATTATGCCTTATTCAAGGAGACATTCTCGTGTCTGTTGTCTCTGATGTAAACTCTAGGATAACATTTATCTTACTCATGATTACTCTATATGCCGAACACCAGTGGAAGCACGCAATGCCAGATGTTTGAGGCAGCGTCTGATTTTAGACTATAAAACTAGATAGTTTTACTCAGTTACGGGCTCTCGTGAATTTTACCTGCCCGCTGATGGTCCAAATGAGACACATACGACTGTGGGCAAATGTTTGACTTGTGTCGGCAAAATTCTTGGCATCGCGGGTTTTAGGGTACCCCACTGCTACTGCAGGCCTCCAGTCAGGCAAAGAACGTAACATTCTCCTCGATCTTGCGGTTCCTGAAAGCATTAGCACTACGAGTTGTCTTATATAACTGACGTACAACCCTTTTCAGCACCTATCTCTCTAACGGGAATTGAGCTCGTGCAGTGTAAAACTAGCAACTGAAAATCTGAAATCGTATTGTGCAGTAGTGGTTTACTACTCGCCTAATTAATACAAGTCAGAGCTTTAGTGGCATCCAATACCTCATCCTTCTCATCGTCGGCTGCTGAATTGAAATTATCATACTGCGTCGTTACACTGAGGAGCAGTTCCCAACCACCAGGTCTCAACTGAGACCCAACGGGATCTACTCACCGAGTTTCGTCTACGAGGCACGCCTATTATATTTTTCCTCGCAGTCGACCCCCTTGATTTGTTAGTGTAGTAGTAGGCAGAATATAGACATAGTTAATATACAGCCTAGCTTGGTTGTTTTTGTGTCAGTGTGAACACGGCTCATGGATAGCGTCTGAAGTGATTTGACATAAAGACACTGACTGTGGAATTAGGTAATTCTCACACGAGGCCAAAGGATTAATTTTCTGTTTACTTATTTTATGGGTGTTCTACAGGAGTGGCTGGTGGTTTGGGTTTGTTTTGATTTATGAATTGATATATTTGATAACTTTGTTATTTGATCAATTATTTTGCTCAGATTTTTATAGTTCTTCTTCTATACAAGCAAAACAGAACTCTAATCAATTTTAACCTTTTGTTGCTGCGCTGTTCACGACCTTCATCCATACATATTTAAGCTCTTACTATGTTCTCTATCTGTCAGTGAGAAAGAAGAGACAGCGGGTGAGTCGTAATGCTGTGTGAGTTGTGGGCTTGGAAAGAGAGATAGTTTTAATAGATCCTCTCCCGGGTTGTCGTTAGTTCAGTCTATTGCACACTTATTTGGTGTTTTCTCTATAATTCTGTCAGTTTATTCTCATTGTCGATATAACTAAAATTGTCTGACTCGACAAATAATTCTAAAATTAAGCGCAACCACCACCAGGGGCAAGTGACGTAAAAACTTTGCAGTTTCTTGGGCTAATGACATTAGCTTCTATCTATCTATAACCCTCCACTCCCAAACGAGCATAGGTCTTCAACAAACACATGCCAAGTCCTCCTGTCGTGCGCCATCATCTCAAGTTCTTTCCACGTTCTCCTTATCATTTTCGTCTCTGTTTCCAGCTCTCTTCTCCATGTACTTCTTGATCTACCTCTGCCTCTCTTGCCCTGGGGGTTCCAGAACAAGGACTGCCTTGTAATGCTATCAACAGGTTTCCTCAGTGTGTGTCCTATCCATCGCCATCGTCTTCTTCTCATCTCTTGTTCCACTGGCACTTGTCTAGTTCTTGTCATCAGTTCCACATTGATAACCTTATCATACCATTTTAATCCCTCTATTCTACACAAGCACCCATTTATGAAAGTATGTAGCTTTTTGGTTGTTGTCTTTATTGTTCTCCATGTCTCAGAGCCATACAATAGGACTGGCTTCACATTTGAGTTGAAGATTCTTATTTTCGTGTTGGATCCGATTTCTCTTGATCTCCATATATTTCCCAATGCAATGAACGCTCCTCTTTCTTTTTGTATTCTTATATTGATATCACTGTCTATCCTTCCAACTTTGTCTATATTGCTGCCAAGATATGTGTATGATTCTACATCTTGTATTGGTTCTTCTTCAAGTTAAACCCAGTTTTCATTATCTGCATCTATTCTCATTATCTTTCTCTTTTCCCTGTGTATTTTCAGACCCAATTGCTGTGATCTCTCATCGAGTGTTTTCAATTTGCCATGCATCTGATTACGGTTATGGGACAGAAGAACCAAGACATCTGCAAAATCCAGATCATCCAACTGCTTAGTCACATTCCACTGGATTCCATTTCTGTTGTGTGTTGTTGATGTTCTCATAACTCAGTCTATTGCTAGTTAGAAAAGAAATGGACACAAGAGGCATCCCTGTTGCACTCCTGTTCTTATCCCAAATGGTTCTGTAAGCTGCCTTTCATGAAGAACTCTGCATGTATGTCTTCATATCTTTTCTTTATTAAATTAATGATCTTCAGGGGAACTCCATAATGCTTCATCAATTTCCAACGTGATTCTCTGTTTACAGTGTCAAATGCCTTTTCATAGTCCACAAATCCGATGTATATTGGTGGACCTTAGCTTACAAAGTCATAAATTGTATCCTTTTTCGTTAAATTTAGAAGAAGTGCGTTGGTTTATGCTATGTAAGTTTTCTAAACCAGGATTCCTTACATGGAAACTTTGAATAAATTCAGCTTTGTAGAGTTCTTACAAGTGTGTTGCAACTGTTATGCACATTTTTTATAATCAGGATTCCTGACGGAAAGTTTGATTACTTCTCAGCTTTATAGAGTTGTTACTACCAATTTCATGCACACAGAAGCCTTCATGTAAATTATTTGTCCTAGAAGATTTGTGTATGTTCTACAAGATTGGCGTATGTACTGACGTAATAATTGGTTAGCGATTCATTTGGATATGGAGAAATATGTTGCTGTCATTTTTGGCGGTGAAAAAAACACCAACCTAATTTATGTTTGGTTTAATGTGATCAAAGAGAGATAAATGTTTATTATCTTTCTGTGACAGGTTTGACTGGTGATTATCTTCCCCTGTCTTATGTTGTCTTGTCTCAGGCAATGTCTTATAGTTGACATGTCTTAAGTCTATTTATAGGACCATATACGGAGTATCTTTACTACCCGTTTGGGCGGAAATGCTTGGTCTGGGTTAGCCTCGATCTGGTCTATGCTCTTTGGGCATGCGCGGGTCTTGGCGCAAAGACCGAGAGACTGAGGATTCAAGCAGTGTGTACCTGAGGCTTAGAACGGATCGATCGATCCGTAGATTTCTCTATGCCAAATTTCGATAGGGATGTGGAAATTCTGGGAATGACTGTTTATCATTCTTCCTTCCCTGAGTGATTCTTTATGCCAGTATTGGCTGTGTTGTGTTACCTTAGAGTGTAAGGATTCTTGAGAAGGTAACTGAAACATTATTCGATCTTTTTCGTCTCGAATAGATCGTAAAGGTACATTTATCGCTGATGGCGAAATAGTGAGCGAAGCTCACGAGGAGTTAATATACTGTACCCCAGTATGGCTACATATTTGAAAGACTAGGTCTAAGTTGACCTGTTATACATATAAGCCTAAGAATCAACTTTATGGATCCGCAATGCAGGCGGAATATTGTTTGGCAGAAATATATTTTTTCTCAGCAGTTTCTGTAAACTGAGAGTCACCTGATTATCGAGGCCCGCGACCTGCAGCCTGATTTCGTCGTCATTATATTGGTCCGTGTTTACGGCCAATCTTCTTCACCAGAATGAAGTACTTGGCATGTGAGGCCAGACTGAAGTCTTTTGCTAGTTGTACGACAATAGCATTGACTTTGTTAAATAACTGATATCGCCCGTTCTAGGCAATATATTTGCTAGGGCTTACCTGACGGGGCTCAGTCAGGGTTTAGAGCTATTGCATGAACAGTAATTATTGGTCAAGACATTGTTACATGTCTACGCTGTTCGGGATCTGTGATGCCTGATGTGAACCTTCATAACTACACATATAATGTCCATGATCTTATATTATTAACTGTTTCGTCCATCATCATTTTATCGTACATCGTGAATAACTATAGTAAACGTCAGCAGCATTCCCTACTTCACTGACTTCTACTTGTGGTTGTGTGAGTCTATGTGAAGTCGTCCAAGAGCCTATACGGCCTTCGTGTTGTCAGCACTACTATTCACTCACCTACACGATCAACCAGTCTTATACAAGCACTACACATCTGTATCTACACGTATGCTGATACTATGAGTGTCTCTACTATTCCCTGGCGGCACGTCATGCCGGTGACCTAGATTACACCGCATCATTGTGACACGCCCACTCTGCCATCTTTACAACACACGAACACAACTGGGCAGTTATACATCTGGAGCGAATAGAACGTTACATATCTACATCTCCAGCATTAAACATACAAGTAAACAGACTTTTACATCTGGTGGCCAGTGTGGGGATCGAACCCACGACATTCGCGTTATCAGCACGAACTTAATTAGACTAGAACTTAATTGCGTAACACATAAAGTAGATAAGGCACAATATGTTGGACAACTGTTGAATTTACTTACAGGTGAACCATTAAGTATTATAATGACAATAGAAGAACATGATAGGACTAACTATGAAGTTGTCAGAGTAGCCTTATTGAAAAGATATCAGCTTAAAGAAGAGGATTACCGTCTTCGTTTTAAGACTATGTTACCAGAAGCTGGTGTAGAGTTCTCAGACTTTATTACAAAGATACGTCTTACTTTCACTAGATGGATTGAGTTCTCTAAGACTGAACATACATATGAAGCACTTATGGACTTGTTACTTAGAGACAAAGTAATGTCAACTGTTAATGAGTCCTTTCTTGCCTTTATACACGAACGTAAACCTAAGGACATAAAAGAAATGGAACAATATTGTTGCCAATATGTCACTGCTCATCCACAACAAACGATTAGCAATACTAAGATTAAAGAAGGTTTACTCGTGGCTTCTGCGACTCCATACAATTCTAATTTCGGAGGTAAAGGTACTCAGCGCAACTTCGATAAGAAAAGTAAGCGTAACTTTGGACAGGATCAAGGTGATTCATCCCAAAAAGGCTCGTCTTCTAGGAATAGGAGGCGATCTGATAGCCCTCATAATTATGGTTCCAACAAATTTGGGAACTTTCGTAGGGGTAGCCACAATAAAAACTATCCTCGCCATAATTCTTCAGGAAGACAGCAATATCAGTCTGATAGATATTCTCATCAAGGTGTAAATCACAATCACAATTGGGAAAACTGCGGTTCAAACCAAAATAATAATAGCAATAGGGGTAATTACCATAATTCCAAAGGAAATAATAATCGAGGTAGATGGCAGCACAATAATAATAGATCATGTCATCATACTAACTGTGCTGAACAAGAGTCACAAGGAGTTAGTAGTGAACAAAACACTAGTAAACCTAACGCTAGTGCTAGTTCTTGCTCTGCCTTTGATTTTGGGAGAGCATCTCAATGCCCACAGTGCACCACTCTATTTAAACCTACTACTATATCCACCTTGAGTTGCGGTCATCCTCTGCCCGCTCTTCCTGCCTTGGCGGCACATGACGGGAGATGATCTCTTATTCTACATAGGGGTCTAGCGAATAATGATCCAGTCTCAGTCCTCTTTGATTCTGGATGTACCACTATTGGGGTTAGATAATCTCTTGTAGATCCTTCCTGTGCCACTGGAAGAGTGATCAAATGTGTAACATTTGGTGGCACAGTGGAAAAATATTCTACTGCTATCATCCGTATAGCTACTCCCTTCTTTACGGGAGAGGTCCAAGCGTGTCTGCTTCCGAATCCTATTGCGGATCTTATCGTCGGGCGTATACACGGGGTTAAAGAGTGTACCCCGCAGCAGATTATTGCTTGGGAAGAACATAACTTGGAAGCTGCTAATGCAGTTATCACGAGAGCACAGGCCCAGAATATGCCTCAGTCTTTATCGACCGAAGGTGATGAGGTACGTGATAAAGATGATCATGATGTGATTTTACGTGAAACTTTTATCAAAAGTCAACAAGAAGACAATTCGTTAAAAAAATTCTTCGTTCTGGAAAAAAAGGTGACCCAAATAAGAACACAGATCACAAATCTTGGATCACTATGAAGAATGGCGTACTAATACGTATGGTACAACACTCAGACATGTCTATACATTCACAAATTATTGTACCGAAAGACATGAGAGTTAGAATACTGCAACATGCTCACGACTCCCAATGCGCTAGTCATATGGGATTTTCACGTACGAAGTCGAAAGTTCTTGCGGCTTTCTTTTGGCCATTCGTAAACAGAGACATACGTCTTTATTGTCGCTCGTGTAAAGTATGTCAAGAGGTAAAATCGAAAGGTCCTCACCATGCAGCACCTATCCATGCTGCGGACATTCCTGTCCGTCCATTTCAGAAAATGGCGATATATATCATTGGTCCTTTCAAAATAAAATCAGACAGAGGTCATCAATTTATTCTTACATGTGTTGACATGTGTACTCGATGGCCAGAGGCCATACCTCTGAAGAGCATTTCGACTGCCGATATTGCAGACGCTCTTTGGCTGATATTTTCGCGGTTGGGATTCCCTAGGAAAATCTTGTCAAACCATGGCAGCCAACTGATATCTGAGACAATGTCGCAAGTGATGTCTACTCTTAATATTAAGAGGTCACTGAGTAGTATTTATCATCCTATGTCTAATGGACCAGTCGAACGTCTCAATAGAATTCTCAAAAATTTACTTGGGAAAATAACTGAGGATCATCCTCAGGATTGGGACAGAGTCTTACCCGCTGCTCTTTTTGCTTATAGAGAGGTTCCTAATGAACATACCGGGTTTTCTCCATTCGAGCTCGTCTTTGGCGCGCGTCCGTTCGGCCCAATGTCCTTGCTTCACGATCTAATAGCTGCCAATGATATCAGTGATGACACACAATCTTCTTATGAATATGCCATTGCTCTCAGGCAGAAAATCATTGAAGCTTGCAAATTAGCAACTTCCGCATCTGAATTTGCTTAAGAAACGGCAAGGCAGTTCGCAAATAAAAATAGATGCCTACGTCAACTTTGTCCTGGAGACAAAGCATTTGTATTACTTCCTTCCAGGGAAAATAGACTGCTTATTGGTTGGAAAGGTCCTTTTGTGATTGTATTTAAAATTTCTGATGTCGACTATGTGGTCGATATTGACGGAAAGCATAAAACTGTTCACATAAATATGCTTACGGAATTTTATGAACGTCCAGATTACTTACAACCTATCTTTCAAGCGACGGACGACGCTACAGTCGCTCTTGGTCATTACTCATCTCTGTCTGTCATACAGGATGAGGAATCTACTTTCTCTGACGTTACTCTTCCTCTTCCAATGATTCCACTTCATTCTACGGAATCATGGGAAAATTTTGCAATTTCACCTAAATTGTCAACTGAGGAACAGTCACAAATCTCTTCCATGTTACAAACGTTTCAGGATGTTCTTACAGACATTCCTGGACACACTACAGTCATTGAACATGACAGTGTACTGACTGACCATACTCCTATCAGGGTCAGACCTTATCCTATTCCTATCCACTTCCAAACTCAGGTTGAGAAAGAGTTGGATGAAATGATAAAGTGAGGAATAATTGAACCATCCAATTCGGCATACTCGTCGTCTATGGTTATTGTCCGAAAGAAAGACAATAACATACGCATTTGCGTCGATTACCGTAAACTAAATCAAGTAACGAAGTTCGATGCTGAACCTATGCCTCTGTTGGATGAGTTACTTACTAGACTTTCCAACTCTCGTTTCTTTACAAAGCTTGACTTGTCTAAAGGTTACCTTATGAATGCCCCAGCTCTATTCGTACGCATGATGCGTCGAATTCTGGCATATCGTTCTGATGTGATTGCATACTTGGACGATATCTGTCTTTTCAGCGATTCTTGGGAAGATCACTATCTGGGATTGTATGAACTGTTGTCTACTCTACGTGAGCATAATTTGACAGCTAAACCCTCTAAAAGCTATGTTGGGTTTAGTGAGATTTCTTTTCTTGGTCATCGTGTTGGTCATGGTGTCTTGAAGACAGAAGACCTCGTCGTCATTATATTGGTCCGTGTTTACGGCCAATCTTCTTCACCAGAATGAAGTACCTGGTATGTGAGGCCAGACTGAAGTCTTTTGCTAGTTGTAGGACAATAGCATTGACTTTGTTAAATAACTGATATCGCCCGTTCTAGGCAATATATTTGCTAGGGCTTACCTGACGGGGCTCAGTCAGGGATTAGAGCTATTGCATGAACAGTAATTATTGGTCAAGACATTGTTACATGTCTGAGCTGTTCGGGATCTGTGATGCCTTATGTTAACCTTCATAACTACACATATAATGTCCATGATCTTATATTATTGACTGTTTCGTTCATCATCATATTATCGTACGTCGTAAATAAATATAGTAAACGTCAGCAGCATTCCTTACTTCACTGACTTCTACTTGTGGTTGTGTGAGTCTATGTGAAGTCATCCAAGAGCCTATACGGCCTTCGTGTTGTCAGCACTACTATTCACTCACATACACGATCAACCACAGTCTTATACAAGCACTACACGTCTGTATCTACATGTATGCTGATACTATGAGTGTCTCTACTATTTCCTGGCGGCACGTCATGCCGGTGACCTAGATTACACCGCATCATTGTGACACGCCCACTCTGCCATCTTTACAACACACGAACACAACTGGGCAGTTATACATCTGGAGGAATAGAACGTTACATCTCTACATCTCCAGCATTAAACATACAAGTAAACAGACTTTTACAAAAAGGAAAGTAGCTTTAGTTTTTTTTTCAGTTTCTATTCTGCTGGTGAATATTAGCTACCAACCTTCATAATAATTTTCACAGTTCATAATTAAGTTTATTGATTACTTAATAAGTTTACTACTTATATATTTTCAGTTTTCCTTTCATTTATTTGTTACGTTTTTGTCCTTAATTATATCGTAGACAAGGTTTGAGTGCCTCTTTTAAAAACACTTAGGTTTTTGTTTTTTTAATTTTAGGATCATTTTTAGACATTATAATACCACTTCTCGGAAATAGTAGGTTTCCTTTTTTAACACATTGGTGCATTTATTCTTATTCTTAGGTACTTTAATGTAATTTCATTTTTGCTTTACTCTATGCCTATCACATCGTCCAACAGAACTTCATCACTTGGAAGACTTAGCAACAGAGCAAAGAGAATGAGAAGGGAAGCGCAAAATATTTTTTTAATGAAATAATGACTTTGTTTTATTTAATACTATTCCCCTTCCTTTTTAAGTTTAAGTAAGCGTTTGAAACTACACGTGTGCGATTTTATATGTAATGTATCCTCTTACACCATTATTTTATAGATGAAAGGGCATTAGTAGTGTACGTGCATACATTTCAGTACATAAGAGCGTGTGTGTGAAGGTACGTATGTGCATGAATACACATGTATGTATGTGCGTGTATGTATATATATATATATATATATATATATATATATATATATATATATATATATATAGGTGCAGATTGCATGTACGTTTTCCCTTATTTATGTCTGTTTTGAAATGCTTTTACTTTTTACGCTTTAAAAAAGTCTCATCCTTGGAATAAAAAAATAAAAAAAGCAGACTGGTGGTTGTGGCAGCTGGGAGAAAGTCTGTATACCAAGAATCCCGATGATTTCCCTGCGTCGGAACACTTACACGTCAAGCGACTGTAATACCAATGTCGTCTACAAAGAAGCTCTTACTTAAATTTTTTTTTCGCATAGAAGCAATACTTCAATGCATCAGTACCAAAAAAAAAATTAATATATTATACTACTCGTCAAAAGTCAAGAGCCACTTAGAAAAACCTTGGTTGAAACCATAAAACAAATCTGATATAAACGTAACTGGTATCAGTCAAAACGGCATTTATTGAATACCAAATTGACATGTCACGTACAGAAATGGAAACACACATTCAAGCGCAATGAAGCTTCGAAGTGTGTCACTCACCTTTTCAAAAGTCACACAATAGATATTGGAAAAATAGACATTTCAAAATCGGGTATGTCCACCGTTTGCAGCAAGGCATTCAACACAGTGTAGACGCATCGAGTCCACAAGGGTCCGAAGATTATCCTGAGGAACAGCTTGCCATTCCTGAAGCAGAAATGCAGTCAGCTGTACAACATCCATTGGCAGGGGGTGATTTGTTGACACTCTTCAATCAAGGACATCCCAGAGGTGCTCACTCGAGAAAGGTCAGGTTAATGAGCTGGCCACGCCATCCTGATGATCCCATGTTGCTGAATAAACTCATTCACCATACGAGCTCGATGGGGTCGAGCGTTATCATCTTGGAGGATGGCATTACCACCTATGGCCTCCAGAGCAGGCTGAACAATTGGTCTCAAGATTTCGTTCTGGTATCTTGGGCCGGTCAAGTTGCCTTGGATGATGTAGAGTGGGGTCCTGCCGTGTTCTGTAGAAGCCTCTCCAGACCATGACAGAACCCCTACAATAACGATCCACCTCTCAAATTGTGTCATCAGTAAATCGCTCTCCTGGTCGTCTCCAAACTCGAATCTTGCCATCATTGAATGACACAGTGAAGCGAGATTCATCAGTGAAGAGAACTTGTCTCCATTTCTGCCTTGTACACCGGATGTGCTTGCGACACCAAGCAATACGGACTCTTCGATGAGCAGGAGTAAGAGGGATTCTGACTGCAGGACGTCGAGCAGCCAGTCCGAATTCATGTAAAAGTCTGTGATTGGTGCTTTGACTGACATTAAAGTTTACAGTTTGTCTCAGCTGACATCTTAGAGTGGAACAAGTCACTGTTCGGTGGCGCAGGGATGACAATAAGAGGTACCGGTCATCATGTCTATTAGTGCATCTAGGACGACATGGCCGGTGGCGATCCTCCACACTTCCTGTGGCCTGAAATCTCTCCAAAATTCTTTGGATCGTAGAGTGTGACACTGCAAGCCGTCTAGCAACCTCACGGACAGATAAACCACTGTCAACCCACGCTAAAGCCCTCATTCTTTGTAAGATGTCAAGACTTCTTCTCGGTGGCATGGTTTTTGCAAGTGATGAAACTACCCTAAGTCTGCTGATTGTAAAACAAATTAAGATTGAACTCTGTTCACGAATAGTCGCCATTGCACGTGGAATGTCAATCAGCACGATTACTTTACCTGCTTGGTTGTACGGAAGTTTGAAAAAACGGATTAAAAAATGTGAATTTATGGTCAGCAAACCAAATTGCACGTGATCACCATGGTTGCCGGTGAGTTGTTTTTATGCTTAACGTGCATAGAGGACTGTCAGAGGAAGATATTGCACCAATTTTGACTAAAAACTTCCTTCATTTAATCATTCTATGCGTTTATATAAAAATGTATTGAAAATAATAGGGTGGCCCTTGACTTTTGACGAGTAGAATATTTGTGTAAACGTCCAGTTACGATCCTGTAATATATTATCTACGTAGACATATAGTTATCTTCTTAAAATTCTCGCATTGTCTAAGTATAGTTCTACGTATCTTAATTCAATGAATTAGAAGAACATTTTTATCACAGTAAACACCCGCAAAAAAACTTACACGACTTCGACTCCAAGTTTCTTACAATAAAGTTGTTCTCAATAGCTGTCTCTATGCTTGCCAGGTTACTCTTGTGGATTTGACACGTAAACTGTTTAATAAAAACTCAGGATTTAAAAACTGGAAATTTCAGTTGTGTGCTCGTGCACACACACACACACACACACACACACACACACACACACACATACACACAGACAAACAACGAATTAAATTTAGAGGTATGATGATTTTCCACATAACACTCACATCATACATACATATCACAAATCAAAGACCCATAGAGTCTGCAGGAAGTGTAATAAACTAATACCACAAGGAATCATAAAACTCAGAGATACAGGTCACTGGAAAAAGATCGAAGTTTTTGCGTACATCTGTTGATAACTGAATACTACAGACTTCTGTCGCTATAATACTGGTGACAGCAGACAACATGTGTGTGGCTCAACTGACGCACAGTCAGAAATTGCGATGAAACAGTCAGATATTTACATACCTCACAACACCTTCAGCAGCTCCGTGGAAACATGGACCAACCACATCTTGATCCTATCAGTATTGCTAAATAAAACTAGCAGAAATACCGCTCCTCACACAGCAGAGGTCACGCTCCTTGTCTCGTTGTTTCTCACAACCAGAGCACAGAACTTAAGACACGTCTGAGTGCTTCGAGTTTCACTTTCAACTCACCTTTTACCTCTAACTCCTTCCAACGCTTAAGTCCCTTTCGAGCCAATGAAAATCTCTCCTTTCATCATATGACACTTCTAATAGAACTCTTCTTGGGATGTTATTTACATTTGTTGTCACAGTTGTAACAATTATCCACTGGAACTCTTTGTTTCTTGTTTTGGTCTTTTAATGATGAAAAATACCCCGTTCAACCTGTGATGGGTTATAATTAGGATATATAGTGTTTTCAATTCCAAATAAGACGACTAACTGCCAAATACGGAAAAGTGGCATCACATCAGTCAATCTTTGTAAATATGGTAAATTAAAATTTACAAATGTTGCTTCTAAGTTTAAAAAAAACGAGATAAAACAAAACAGAATCAAACAAAAACACCAAACAAACATAATATTCAGGGGGATGGGTCTAAAGGCCAGATTCTTTCAGTTAGATATCTAACTGACTTTCACTTGCCTTAAGTCAAATGTATTGTAAGAACATCATCAGACCTTCACCTTCCCAATTACTATCGTATATTAACATTTGTTCTCTTTAAATTTTAAATACTGTACTGTTAGACTATATTATACAGTTCCCTAGGTCTGTCTATTCTTAACACCTCTTCTATATGTATAGGTAAATTTGATGCCTGCAAATAATCTAATAATGGGATTATTATTTTTGGTGTTAGCTATTAAGATTATCCCATCAGCATATATCTCTGTTTATGTTACACTACCCCTATTAAAGTTATATCATCAGCATATCTTAAAAAGTTCATGTTACATTACCCTATGTAGATAATATCTTCAGCAAAACACAAAACGAATATGTTACATTACCAACATAAAGATAATATCATCAGCAAATCTGAAAACGATTATTTTACCTTACCATCTGCTGTTCGTAACATATTCTCTATTGATACATTTTATGATGATGATAGGAAACTCTGTACAGAGCGATCCAACGGGAGGCAATCTGATCATCAGAGAATTACCCCCGTTGATCAAGTGTTTCGGCCCTTTAATCTCCTTTACATTCTAAGGGGAGCGGGCCCACGTGGGTCGTGACTCACATATGTTAGCCTCCTGTTGTTAGTGCAGATAATTGAACCCCTCCACCTTGGTTGCAGCTTTCAAGTCCACTCCTTTTTCTGCCAGCTGGAGGCAATTGTGAAAGTAAACCCTATGTAGAAAACGAATTATTGTCCTGACTTACATAGCCTGTTGCGGTTGTTCCACAGTCAGCACGATGCCTTCTCCGCAGTTTCGCTGAGCCTCTTGAGTGCACCCTCTCTTGACTGTCCCCTTAACTCCAACTGTTTCAGCAGATCATACACTGTGGCCGCCACGAGCCCTCTTGCCCCCACCTCAACAGCCATGACTCTAGCAGTGAAACCATCGTGTCTCAAATCAGTGGCCAGATAATTTTACTTGGACACTTTGAACTAGTATTGCTCGTCCAATCTGGATTCCAATGGCACGGTCAACTCAATAATTATAATCTGGTGCGATGATGAGGAATGCAGAACTATATCTGGCCGTCTTCCACATCTTCTGATACTCTCTGGATATGCCCCTAGCCCAGGTATGTTTACTGCTATCTCCCCGTCATTTTCACAGTCAAGAAGAGATAGTAAAGTGCTACTTGATTTGCTTGGGTTGGAGTGTGCTGAATTTCCAGTTCTCAGAAAGTATGTGTTTGCGGTGCTCGGTCTGACTTTGCTATTCGCCTTCACCCTTGCCAGGTCTACTGCAGCAGCCAGCTCAATTAAAACTTTGTTGTGGCGCCATGTGTATCGCCCTTGCCCTAATGACACCTTGCAAGCTAGGAATTTATGTTCTTGTGTCTGCCTCTCATGTCATATGGGGCATTGAGCATTACCAGACTTTCCCCATCTTACAAGATTCGCGGATGATGACAAGAGATCATAAAATGATCTAATAATGAAGCTGAGTCTGAGAGGTGCCATTTGCCACATATAACTCCACGACAAGGAACTTTGCAGGGCTCCTTCCTATGTAGTCCATTGGCATCGCTTGGGCCTGCTTCGCCGCTTTTTGCATCCTCTTTTCATTCTGAGTTCATCGTATCTCCTGAACTACCATGGCTCTGCGTTCCATGTTTGACGCATTAGACCACTAGCGGATGTCACCATTGCCAAATCCCCGTCTATTTTCTGTGTGTATCAGAGTACCTCCCTCAGCTTCAGAGAGTCTTGGGTTGCACCAACAGCTTCATCCACTTTCCACTTCCTTCCAGTTTTTTTAGTGTGGGCTGAATGGTCTTAACAACGTCCTCTGCTGACTCGTACAGCATCATTGCGAACCTTGTCTTTCCTACTTTGTCTGTCGATATCAAAATGGTTCGACTAGGATCCATAATTGTTTATTATCGGTAGTCCTTGTAAACAGGGAGTTACGTCATTGCATTTTGGCTCGGGTTGCAGACGCCAAAGTTAGGACCCAAAAAATTTAGCGATCGTCTGCTAGGTTCTTCTACAAGGTATGTGTGTTTTTGAGGCAAGTGGACGTATGTCTCTGAGCACCTGAAAATTATATTATTACATGACATATTCCTAAAATGTTCGACCACTAGATCACCCATACACCTCCGTGTGATGATGCTAGTTTATGTTTGAAAGGAATTATGATTTCTGTGAAGAACGTGAGTAATTAAAATGTGTCAACCTGTCGAGGACAGCGTTTTTAACTACAGACTATACTGAGCTAGACTGATGCCTGCATATGTAATGTCAATAGATATTATGGCTTTCCAGTTGAGGATTGTGGAGCAGCGTTTGTAAGATTAAACTTACTTACTTAGTCGTTCCCCTTCTACCATGAGGTGTAGAGGTTTGGAAGAGAGAGCGCCAGACTATTCTATCAACTGTCTTCTTCCTGGCCTGGTTCCATTCTAGTCCTTGGTCCTTCAATGTTGTCCTCCAATCGGATTCTGGGTCGTCCTGGAGGTCTGGATCCCTGGCTCTTTGTTTCCCATGCTTGTCGTGGTATCCGATCTTCTCCCATTCTGAAGACATGGCCAAACCATCTTAGTTGTGACTGTTCTATTTGGGTCTGCAGCGGGTGGGATTTTAGGCCTTGACGTATCGTCTGTCTGCGGACCACGTCTCCTCTTGCCACCCCAACCACCCTCGTCAGATACCTCACTTCCGAGGTCCGGATCTGGCCTCCGTGGGCTGCAGTTATCGCCCACGACCCGCACCCATTTATCAAGACTGGGACACCGGTGGAGCGGTATACAGCCATCTTCGTTTTCTTACAAACCTCTTTCTTGCTGAGGAATCCTCGATTTATGGCCTGAAAAAGTCTCCCAGCTGCTGCTTTTCGAGTGGCCAACTCTTCTTTGATGATTACCTTTCGGTCTATAATAGCTCCGAGATATTTAAAGTGGTCGACCTGCTCCAGGACCTGTTCTCCCAACTTAATCTGATGTTTTCTTTCTTCTCGTGATATCACCATGGATTTTGTTTTAGAGCTGCTTATGACCATCCCTCTGTTCTCCAGCTCTTCCTTCCTGACTTGCAGGTTGGATTAGGGATGTGTCTCTGATTTAGTAATCAGGGCAACATCATCAGCTAATGCCAGCTCAGAAATACAGACCTGTCTCATCTTCCAGTACCCCACTGAATACTTTCTTGTTCTCTCCTTACATGCCTTGATGACATCGTCCATGAGGAGTATGAAAAGACAAGGTGACAGGATATCGCCTTGTCTTACACCAGTGGTGGTCCTGAACTCTTCTGACTTATAGTTTGCTGTCCTCACATAATTTCTGCAAGACTTGTAGAAGCTCTGTATAGCATGAATCAGAGGTGCTGGAATGTTCTTCCTCGCCAAACAGTCCCAAAGTTTTGTAAGATTAAACAGTATATTGAATTGTCCACTTAGCATTTGTGTTGTCATTACAAGTTCCAGTTTGGTTTACGGTGTTCGTCATATATTAGATGTACACCTAAGTGTTCTTGGACAGAGTAGAAAGAAGTCTACTCAGAATTTATGAATAATAATATAAAATTCCTCTCAACAGTATTTTATAACAAATTACTTGAAAGGAAGCAGAAGCTTTGTCTTTTTTGCAGTACAGTGCTACGTCTGACATACCTGGTGGTATTCCTAGCCAGTTCCTCGTGAACGTGTTGACCTTTTACTCTATGGCTTCCACTGTACTGGTGCTCATTTCATATATAAGCAGTGGCCAAAGGACTGGAGGCGCCACAGTTTAAACTGTACTAGGAGTCTGCTTTGGTCTATGCCATTTCTATTGTCTGTTGAACTGCCTTTGAGTCTTTTAATGAGGAATCATACACTCTGCCAAGACTTTTTAAGGTTCCTCAATGACAGTAGGGATTCTTTGGTTTGAAACCATGATTGTGACCTCCACTGTCTTCCCTCTCCTGATTGATCGGCCTCTCGACTTCTTAGGTTTGAAACTCGTTCTGCACCAGCTGACTAATTCATCCAGGAGTGCTAACATTCTCCGGGCCTGGTGTTCATCTGATGTCAGAATTGTTGTGTCATCCATGAGTGCTTTAAGCGTGGCATGTGACACCTCCCAATGAGCTTTCTGCCTATTACGGATTTTTCAGCCAACTTGAGGATTTCCTGCATAGCCAACATGAATAGTATCGGGGAGATGGTACATCCCATCACAATTCCAACTTGTAGGTCAATCCACTTCGTTGTGTACTCTCTGGTAGAAAATCTGACACAGAACCCTGAGAAATACAGCATCAGTATTGCTGCAATTTCTTGTGGGACAAGGTATATTTCCAGGGCCTGCCATAACATCTAGTGTGGAACGGATCCATTACCATTAGCTAGATTCAACCAGATTACATGGAGATTTGTTCTGTCATCTTTGCCTTTCGAATTGCTTCCAAGATCATAGTGACGTGCTCAAGACACCCTGGGGTACCTGGGATACCTTCTTTCTTGATGTTAGTATCAATGAATCCATTCTCCAGTAGGTATGTGGTGAGCCTTTTAGCCATCACTGAGAAGAAAAATCGTCCCTATAAACAAATGTGATGTCCTGTTATGTGTGGACATTGTGTTTGTCCATTTTGTTTCTTCATTTCACTTGAAGGTCATAAGATGCCGCAGCGTTGACTCCCTTGTAGGAAGCCTACATGATAAAACAGTAAGTTTTACTGCAGTAGCGGTGGGTATAATAATGTGTTTTATACGCTCAGGTTTATCGGAGCACCGATGGAGTAGTCCGTGTGCAATGAAGATAGTTATTCAAACCAAAACATGCTCAGATTGGCAACCCCATGCAACAACCATGATACTGTCGCTATTATTGGCGTGTCTGAAGCAGCAGAAGTGACATGTTTTTTTACCATTACAGAAGTGCCCAGAAACGGCACTGGATTTGTACTCTTAAAGCAGAACAATAATGCGGTATGCCTAGATAGTTAGATCTTGAAAAGGTGAGGGGAAAAGAAGAAACAAATTAAAGTAGAAAAACACATATTTGCCTATGAGCGAGACTGTGACAAGTTATGCAAATAGATTACATGAATCCGCACGTCTTTGCTTCACACCTGACTTCCCACCTTTGCTTCCTTATTAGTATGCACGTTTTCTTAAACGCAGAACCCTTACACATCGATATCTGTCTAACTCATATTTTAGCTACGCCTATTTTTTTCCTCTGTCTTACAGGCCCTAGTGAGTGTTACAAACAGATCTAGTAGCTAGTCCACGACGGGATAGGTAACAGCCAGAGAGTAAGAGCCGTTAACTGAATTATCACGCGAGCGATTGGGCAATCGTACAAATAGTGACAGTTCAGACTAGAACGCGCGTAGAAAGAGACAATAGACGTACCTTTGATGTTTATATTTTGACAGGGGGACGTAATTAGCTTCATAGCGATACGGATCAAAAGACGGTTTGCTCGTTGGCAGACGTCTATGTGGTCGGCATAGGTGGGAAATATAGCTTTCATTCAGGAATCGAATCGCAGATTTTCCCAAAATACGTGCTAAGGCGCGATATCTCACACTAGCGAGCAAAGTTACACCTATTTTATATAAATACCTTATCCTTTAAAATCAATTATCTAGTAGCTTCAGAATTTTTTCGGAATATCTAGCTTCGAATCCTAGAGCCATTGTTAAAGTGGGAATCAGTATTTCGTTGGAGATAGTTTCATTCTCTGTGTTTCTGTAAATATATATATATATATATATATATATATATATATATATATATATATATATATATATATATATATATATATATATATATATATATATATATAATATATATATATATATATATATATATATATATATATATATATATATATTGTAGCGAAAGGTTTTCCTATTATGATAATAGTGGTAGAGCAGAAGTAGAATCTCTCCAGAAAAGATGAAGTTCCAGTGCCCGAGAAGTACACTGGTATTACAAGTGAGTTACAGCTGTGAATACTCTGAGCTGGACAATAGATTTAGGCTTCAGAATTATAAGTTGCTACTTTCGCTATCGTAACCCTATGAGATAATATAATTAAATTTGAAAAGGTAACTCAAAATTTAACAGTTAAAAATTTAACAAATCAAATGAGTACAATTATCCAATTTATTATGTACATCTATATATTCTTGTAATGATAAATGGGTGTTGGAAGATGGTAAAATGTATGATTATTTACAGTTACAAATTAAAATAACTAATAGAAAAAGTCTTGGATTTATCTTCCACTGAATTTACAACAAAAAGGATTGTCAGATTATCTCTTGCCATCTAGTTGTCATCATTAGACAGTCGTTTTAGAAACTGCTCACAGGATTTGTTGGATGGATACAAAGAAACTCAACTTTAGCCACGTCTGCTCGAGGTTCCTCCGACACACTGGAGTACTGAAGACTTTCCTTCAGTCCGCCCTATAACTACGGGGAACTAAGGTGTTGAAGTTTGGTTGACCTCTAGGCTTCAGTGAGCTGGATCAACTTCTTCATGATCATAAACATTGATCATTAAAAACCTGGAACAAGAAGTAATAGGTGGCCATGTTGTTCCAACAATCTCACCACCAACTACTGTTCATGATGCGACCATGTCTTCAGTGTTTGTATATAAATGAATGAATCTTGGTAGTATGTTACAGAGATAACATGATAAGATCATGTATACTGTGCAGAATTAACAAATTACATGAATAAATCATAGGTTATGATACATGGGTACGATATAATCTTTGCCTTCAACTTATGGATGTCAAGTCACTTATGTACTTGCTGGTATGTCGTAAGCTTCCAGGCAAGAACTAGCCATGATATATGTTGCTAACCAATTAATGGTTATGCTTCCTGACAATGCCGGTGAAGGTTATCTCTGGTTAGCGTCATTCTCTTTTTTATTATATCTGATACAATCAATCAGAAATAAAATCTGAAATAAAATGATATTATTCATACATATATCTTTAATAAACTTACATACCCTCTTAGGATCTATAAGCTCACGGTGAGATTATTTTGGTTGAAGTTAATCTGCCCTGCATGCAGCGTGAAAAAATAACTTTTCTTGCAGATACTGTCTTCCAGTTTCTCACTTTGGCTTCTGGATTTGGTGTGTGTGATTTTCAACGCGTCCCTCTGTCCTTATATTTCAGTCTCTCGCGCGTACGAGAAAGCACCTCTAAAAGTCCCAAAAGATTTTCGTTTCATCTCCTGGTTTGAGGCTATTTGAAGCAATCTGTGTTTTTCCTGTACTTGTTTTTTTCTTCTGTTCACTACACACTTATATTCTTCCGTCCTTTCTATGTATCATTTCCTTTTCCCCATATGAGGCTTTCATTACATATAAGTTTTATACAAATCCGTTGAGGCTTGTTAGTGTAATAAATTTTTAAAGATTATTAGCTAACTTTTAGCCGATGTGATGAAGGTGAAAAATATTAATTATCTTTAAAACTATTTATATTTGAATAATATCCTTTTGGATATAATTCCTAGTCTATCTCCTTTGTTGAATTATTTTTATTTAATATTATTCCAACCAGGCGTTCTCCGGTAGTTAATAATTTAATGTCCAGTAAATGCAAACTTTGAAAGTCCGCCATTCATTCTTATTAGCTATTTCATCATTCTTCGGTAATACTGTATGGCTTTTAACCGTAAGTCACATTTCCCGTCTACTACAAACTTCAAAGAAAGACCGCCGCGCTGACCTTGCGCTGGTGTGTGTGTGTGGGAGTCGCGCTACACGTTTTTTTTTCCACAACAAAGCAAGAGGAACCAAATTTCGCTACAGAGCCGTCTTCTTTAAAACAGTGCATGCACAGTTAACTTTTTGGTAACTCATGCTGCAGTTTCTCCTTACTTTTCTGTTTTTCCATATCTCCTTTGATAGGATGACGACTTAAAAAATCGGGTCCATTGAACGAATATGGAGATAACAGTAAACTCCACCTTAAAAGTCGTGAATTTAATTTTTTAGACACTGCTAAAAACATCAAAGGCTGGTGATCACTTTCCACAATGAAGTGTTTCCCGTAAAGAAAAGGGGCGAATTTGTTGATCGACCAGACCAAAGCGAGGCATTCACGTTCAACGGTAGAATAATTTCTTTCAGCTGTATTTAACTTTCTACTGGCAAAAGCTACTGGTAATAGCATATGTGGCGGTGTGTCTGCCCGCTGTAGTAATGTTGCTCCGATGCCTACATTGCTAGCATCCGTTCTTAGTACGAATTCTTGTGTGAGATCGGGAAGGGCAAGGATAGGTTTATTTGTCAGCTTATTTTTCAACTCTGTATAAGCCTGTTCACACTCCGCAGTCCATTGTATTTTATCCGGCTGACCTTTTTTGGTTAAGTCGGTTAATGGCGCGCACAATGAGTTAAAATGGGGTATATATTTCTGATAAAACCCGCACAGTGACACAAAGGATCTTACATCCTTCTTAGTTTGTGGTCTTGGTGCTTTTCTCATTTTCTCTACATTCTTTGGGTCCGGAGACATTTGCCCTGTAGAGATAGTGTGACCTAAAAATTCCAATGTCTCACATCCAATATGACACTTAGTTGGGCGTGCTGTCAATCCCGTTTCTCTCAATCTACCTAACAACATGGAGAGTGCTACTATGTGTTCCTCGAATGTAGTGGTAGCAATCAGAATATCATCCATGAAGTTGGTGATATGAGGATTTTGTAATGGTTCCAACAATTTCCTCATCATTCTGGTGAAGATACTTGGAGCATTCTTTAAACCAAATGGGAGTACATTGAACTCGTAATGTCCATCCGGTGTACTAAAGGCTAACAGTTTCCTAACTTCTGGTTTCACTGGTATTTGGTAGTATCCCTTGCTTAGATCTACTTTTGAAAAATACCGAGCCTTACTCAATGTAGCAAACAACTGATTGGTGTCAGGTAATGGGTCTACCTGAGATTCAGTGATAGCATTTAGTTTCCTATAATCAATGCATAACCTGTGTTCACCACTAGGTTTCCTTAATAGCACCACACTTGAGCTGTAGGGAGATTCAGACTTTGAAATAATTTTCTCTTTTAAGAGATAGTCAATCTCATCCTTGAGTGCCTGTCCTTTAGCATAAGGTATAGGGTATGTCCGCATACAAACTGGTGTAGGGTCAGTAATCGTCATGTCATACTCTAACAGATTAGTACACCCCGGCTTATCTGTGAGTACATCAGCATGGATTTCTAACACCTCCTGAACCTTTTTCCTCTGCTCAAGAGTTAAATGTTCACTCACATTAACCTGAGCATAGCTTTCCGTAGTTGTTAGGGGGTATTCCATGGAGGAAATTGGTTCATCCTGCATTTCTGTTGCAATGGCCAGGGTCATGATATGTGCAACTTCTGATGCTTCCCTGTCATAATACTTTTTAAGAAGGTTGACATGATACACCTTCTCCTTTCCTTTCTTGTCAATCTTATAGTTGGTCCGGGAAAGTTTTTCCAATATGACGTAGGGACCCTGCCATCCAATTTGCAATTTATTATTGCTGCTGGGCAACAGTAACAGAACCTTTTCTCCCACCTCAAGTTCCCTATCTTTTGCTGTTTTATTGTAGTAAGCAGCCTGCTTCCTCCTGGCCTGTCTCAAGTTATCATTTGCCAGTTTCCAACTTGTTTTCAATCGAGATGTCAACTCGTTGACGTATTGGTATGAAGAAGTCACGGTTTCTTCTGCTTTTTCATCAGTCCATGTCCGCAACAATGCTTCCAGTGGACCTTTGATTGGTCGTCCAAACAACAATGTAGCTGGAGCCAATCCTGTGGAGTTATGTGGGACTTCCCTATAGGCAAATAGTGCTGAGGGTAAGTATGTGTCCCAAGTTTCAGGTTTCTCACTAGCCAACTTTCTAAGGATTGAAATGAGCGTGCCATTGAACCGCTCTACTTGACCATTCCCTTGGGCGTGGTACGGGCTACAGTGATAATGTCTAGCTTGAAATAACCTGAATACTTCTTGTGTTAGCTTTCCCCTAAACTGAGAACCATTGTCAGTCAATATTTGATGTGGGAAACCTAATCGGGTGAATATTGTTAACAGTGCCTCTGCCACATGTTTCGAATCTATCGATGACATTGCTACTGCCTCTCCCCACATAGAGCAAGTATCGACCAAGGTTAAGATATATGCATTTCTCTTCTTGGTCCTACTGAGGGGTCCAACAATATCCACGGCAACACGTTCGAAGGGCGTTCCCATGATGGGCATTTCTCCCAGTGTTGCTGGTGCAGTCCTATGTTTAGGAGCTACTCTTTGGCATTCTGGACAGGATCTCACATACCTCTTTATGTCCTCTGTGATCCCTGGCCAAAAGTAGTGACAGGCTATCCGTTGTCCAGTGGCCCCTATTCCCATATGTCCACTGAAGGGTATAGCATGTCCTAGCTTCATAACCTGCTCCCTGTATGATTTTGGCACTACAAGCTGTCCATGTCCTTTTGGTCCTGTTCCAGCTTTTCTATATAGTAGGCCTTTTTTCATATATAAGTCTCCTTTCTCTGGAGGGTTATGGCTTTTAGGTAATTTGCCAAAGCAAGGCTTCAATGTACTGTCAGCAGTTTGAGCCTTTCTCATCTCTTCTGGATGAGTATTGATGATAGTGTCCTCCTCTTTCTTAGAGCTTGCCCTGGTCTGGACTGTTGCCATCACTATGGGTCTTATAGGTTCTCCTAGAAAGACATATCTACATCCCAGTATTAATGGGTAGATAGGGTTGTCCATCACTGCTGCTTTGATCTCTCCTTCCACATAGCGAGATCTTATGTTGATTCGGGCTATGGGCAGTGTCATGGTTCCTGCTCCCTTGACTGGTCCTCTGATTTCCACTGTTTCTGTGGTTATCTGTTCCGGACTCACCAGAGAAGAGCACACTACTGAGTCAAAGTCCAAGCCTGTATCATATAAGCACAGTACTTGGGTGCCATTCAAGGTCACTTCCTCACAGACAGGGGGATGATGGAGGTCCTTCTGACTATCTGCCAGGTCCTTCCTTCCCTTGTTCTCTGTTGTAAGGCATGCAGCGTGATGAGGAGGGTTTTTCCGTCTGCATTCCGCAGTATTGTGGTTACTCATTTGGCAAGATTTACACCACTTTCCTTCCTTTCTTGGAGGTTTCTTTTCTGATCCTAGAGGGTTTTTGTCTTTATAATCAGTTCTGTGTTTGTTCTTGTTGGAATTGTCCCTGTGTTCATAGTTGGTAAAGTTTTGTGAAGGTTTGAAGTTCTCACCCTGCTTCTTCTTATTTCCTGACACTTCTGACTGAGCTGCTTGATATCTTTCAGCCATGGTTAAAATATCGTCCAATCTCTCAGCTCCTTGCTCCATAAGAAATTTTCTCATTTCCAGAGGCATGGATTCTCTCAGTTGTTCCATCATGACCATTTCTTTTATATCTTGACATTTTCCTAAGCTATTCCATTTTGTCAGATACGTTTCCAATCTGGCAGAAAACTGGTGATAGTTTTCTCCTGGAAGTAGCTTAGCAGTTCGGAATCTCTTTCTATAAGATTCAGAATACTTTTCGTACCTGACCAGTAAAGCTTGTTTTAAGATTTAATAATCTTCCTGGTCTTCTTTTGAGAGTTTTAAATAAACATCGTATGAAACTCCCCTCAAACCCTGAGATAGCTTAAGGCTCCATTTTTTCTTTTCCAATCCATAGGTAGAGGCCAGTCTCTCATATCTATCCAGGTATGACTCAATGACGTCCTCCTTCTCAATAAATGGATCCAGGTGGAAACTTATGGCTCCATTTGCTGTGCTGTGGTTGGAGCTCTCAGAGTGAGGTGAGCTAGCACCATGATTGCTAGCTGCTCCCTGGAGTTCAAGTTCCTTTAAACTTAACTCATGAGCTCTTTGTAACCTTCTTTCTTCAGCTTCAGCCTCAACTTTAAATCTTTTGGCTTCTCTTTCTGCTTCTAACCTTTTGGCTTCTATCTCTGCTTCCATTCTTTTGGCTTCTCTTTCTGCCTCTAATTTCTTAGCTTCAGCCTCAACTTCCATTCTTTTAGTCTCTCTTTCAGCTTCAATTCTTTTAGTCTCTCTATCTATATATTTATCTACTTCAGTTGTGATATGTCGAATTAGAGCATCTCCTGTCATACCCAAGTCTTTTCCTTCCTGCATAATCGCAGCTCTAAATTTCACCAATTCAGCCATGATGCTTACTTACCAGAGGGTATATAATTTTATCTTCACTAACCAACTAACTTAATTAAAATCAATTAATTACTTTGAACAAGACAAATCCTTAAAACCTTGTGAGCGTTTCCTATTTCCTTCGTACTCAATGGTACTAATATTACGAAAAAAATTTCTAAGTTTAAGAATTTTTTCAAAAAATTTATTTTTACAAACTATTTGTGGCTCAAGATAGAAGAATACATAGATAGTGGCTCAGGATACAAATAATATCCGGGACGAGCCCCCAATGTAGCGAAAGGTTTTCCTATTATGATAATAGTCTTAGAGCAGAAGTAGAATCTCTCTCCAGAAAGTATGATGTTCCAGTGCCCGAGAAGTACACTGGTATCACAAGTGAATTACAGCTGTGAATACTCTGAGCTGGACAATAGATTTAGGCTTCAGAAGTATAAGTTGCTACTTTAGCTATCGTAACCCTATGTGATAATATAATTAAATTTGAAAAGGTAACTCAAAATTTAACAGTTAAAAATTTAACAAGTCAAATGAGTACAATTATCCAATTTATTATGTACATCTATATATTCTTGTAATGATAAATGGGTGTTGGAAGATGGTAAAATGTATGATTATTTACAGTTACAAATCAAAATAACTAATAGAAAAAGTCTTGGATTTATCTTCCACTGAATTTACAACAAAAGGATTGTCACATTATCTCTTGCCATCTAGTTGTCATCATTAGGCAGTCGTTTTAGAAACTGCTCACAGGATTTGTTGGATGGATACAAAGAAACTCACCTTTAGCCACGTCTGCTCGAGGTTCCTCCGACACACTGGAGTACGGAAGACTTTCCTTCAGCCCGCCCTATAACTACGGGGAACTAAGGTGTTGAAGTTTGGTTGACCTCTAGGCTTCAGTGAGCTGGATCAACTTCTTCAAGTCTTTAGTTTCTCGATCAGGAATGATCATAAACATTGATCATAAAAACCTGGAACAATAAGTAATAGGTGGCCATGTTGTTCCAACAATCTCACCACCAACTACTGTTCATGATGCGACCATGTCTTCAGTGTTTGTATATAAATGAATGAATCATGGTAGTATGTTACAGAGATAGCATGATAAGATAATGTATACTGTGCAGAATTATAATTTTACATGAATA
This sequence comes from Oreohelix idahoensis, assembly GCA_024509875.1. NCBI lineage: Eukaryota > Metazoa > Mollusca > Gastropoda > Stylommatophora > Oreohelicidae > Oreohelix > Oreohelix idahoensis. The sequence goes on along the minus strand of JAMPIV010017840.1, from coordinate 333,547 downwards.
AATCATAGATTATGATACATGGGTACGATATAACCTTTGCCTTCCACTTATGGATGTCAAGTCACTTATGTACTTGATGGTATGTCGTAAGCTTCCAGGCAAGAACTAACCATGATATATGTGGCTAACCAATTAATGGTTATGCTTCCTGACAATGCCGGTGAAGGTTATCTCTGGTTAGCGTCATTCTCTTTTTTATTATATCTGATACAATGAATCAGAAATAAAGTCATAAATAAAATGATATTATTCATTTATATATCTTTAATAGACTTACATACCCTCTTAGGATCTATAAGCTCACGGTGAGATTATTTTGGTTGAAGTTAATCTGCCCTGCATGCAGCGTGAAAAATAACTTTTCTTGCAGATACTGTCTTCCAGTTTCTCACTTTGGCTTCTGGATTTGGTGTGTGTGATTTTCAACGCGTCCCTCTGTCCTTATATTTCAGTCTCTTGCGCGTACGAGAAAGCACCTCTAAAAGTCCCAAAAGATTTTCGTCTCATCTCCTGGTTTGAGGCTATTTGAAGCAATCTGTGTTTTTCCTGTACTTGTTTTTTTCTTCTGTTCACTACACACTTATATTCTTCCGTCCTTTCTATGTATCATTTCCTTTTCCCCATATGAGGCTTTCATCACATATAAGTTTTATACAAATCCGTTGAGGCTTGTTAGTGTAATAAATGTTTAAAGATTATTAGCTAACTTTTAGCCGATGTAATGAAGGTGAAAAATATTAATTTTCTTTAAAACTATTTATATTTGAATAATATCCTTTTGGATATAATTCTTAGTCTATCTCCTTTGTTGAATTATTTTTATTTAATATTATTCCAACCAGGCGTTCTCCGGTAGTTAATAATTTAATGTTCAGTAAATGCAAACTTTGAAAGCCCGCCATTCATTCTTATTAGCTATTTCATCATTCTTCGGTAATACTGTATGGCTTTTAACAGTAAGTCACATTTCCCGTTTACTACAAACTTCAAAGAAAGACCGCCGCGCTGACCTTGCGCTGGTGTGTGTGTGTTTGAGTCGCGCTACACATTTTTTTCCACAACAAAGCAAGAGGAACCAATCTTCGCTATATATATATATATATATATATATATATATATATATATATATATATATATATATATATATATATATATATACCAGCATTTTTGAGTGATTTAATTGTTAATGTTTGTCATTTTATTTCACTAGGATTGTCGGTGTTAATTGCCTAGCTTATAAAATAACATATAGCTAATATTTTTCAAGCTGAAACGTAAATGTAATTACTCGCTATCACCCAGAAAGAGATATTTTAATTGACTAGTAAAGGCACTAGGCGATTGAGTACTGACGATATATATATATATATATATATATATATATATATATATATATATATATATATATATATATATATATATAAAATGGAGCCGCGGTAGCATAGTGGTTAGTGCACTGGCTTCCTAGCGCAGTGGTCTATGGTTCGATCCCCAGATGAGGCGGAAAATTTTTAGGCCACAAACGGCTCCTGGGTTGACCCAGCCCCAAATGGGTACCAGAGCTACTCTGGGAAGGTTAAGGCGGCCGGTGTGATGCCGACCACATCACCCCTCGTGTGCCGACGGTCAAGATAATATGGGCCTAACACCATATTCCCAATATGCCTCAATGGGCGTGTAACGGGTTCCTTTACCTATATATATATATATATATATATATATATATATATATATACATATTTCTAATTCATTATGGGTAATTTTGTAAATAACTGACGATATATATATATATATATATATATATATATATATATATATATATATATATATATATATATATATATATATATATAATTCACTATGGGTAAATTTGTAAATGACTAGCGCTTATTTCACGGGTTATAAACGATAAGATAAGCTAGACATTTGTAATGTCTAATCAAATTTAATATCTGAGTGTATAATAGAAATTACCTGTACGCGGGTTAGGATAGAATACTGATATTGTGATTAAATGGTTTATATTTTCTTCGTAAATCTAGTACGGATCACAAACCCAAACCTACCAGCAGCCTAAATCTGAGAAAAGGGGTCTAAGTCAAAGTCAAATAGTACCTAAAACATTCCTATGTAATATCGGGTCTTCGAGGTTGACCTGTTCGGCCCTCTTGTTTCACCCAGAGAGAGAGAGAGAGAGAGAGAGAGAGAGAGAGAGAGAGAGCAGACGTATGACAATAAGAATAACTTTAACTGGACGTATAGCTACCTAGATTTATTTTTAAATTTTTCTTTACATTCGTCCCGCTGTGGCAAAAGTATCAAACTTTTACACTACCCGACTACCGACCACTTTGTTATGGCGAGGATTTATCCAGAAAGATTTACCTACCTGACATTCTCTTTAACTATTGGAATTCCAAGCTACTGGGCACTGTAAACACTAGATCTCGTAATTATTTTCCTACCTGGACTAATTGATGTGACATAAACAGATCCAATTATCATTACCAAAATAAGCGTTCCCCAATAGGAGGATTAATCAGTCTTGAAGGAACTGGGGCTTATTTTGCCAAAACTCAACACTGAATTTGTCGCTTGTGTCATGGAGATATGTTCCAGATGTTGGAAACATTGATTAGGTAAGCGCGACTGAATGTGGTCACAGGTGTGTCAGAAGCGAGAGAAAGAGGATTGAATAATTCTTCTGTTGTATAATCATTGTACGCCCTTTTTCCCTTCCTTTTTGTATGCTAATACTGTTAATTTTAGGATCGATTAATTAGGAATTCTGTTCTTTACAGTATAGTCAACTTCTATTCCATAGAGCAAATCTTTTGACCTTTTGGGGTTAATAACTTCTTCTTGTAGGATCTTGTTGCAACAGAGGGGATTGCACTAATGGGTTTTTTTTATTTATTTCTGTAACCAAATGATTTTCTATTGCTGTTGATATTGGATGTTGTGAAGTTTTTTTAAGATAATAAACTTAACAAAACCTAATTACCTGTGTTGGTCAGCTCGACCCAACATCCCTATTCCATTTACTATAGTTTCACGTTTGTGCGTCTAGTTGTCGTCACTAATCTGTGTGTGTGTATATGAGTGGTTAATAATGTACATGTTAATATATACGGAAAGAAGAATTGCCTGATAGATAAATTACAGTCGTAAAGATAGGCTGGACTAGAGTATCGTCTCAATACAGGGACATATTCTACCTTTAACTATTCACTCGTGAAATCTATTTCTTTACCTTAACTCTCACCTTTTCAGTTCTATTCAGATGGAACCAGAATCTATCTTAAATACCTATCTAAAATCTACGACAGAATGGGTTGGCTCGTGTCCGGGAATTTGAGCAAGATCTTAAACAAGTACAACAGAAAGCGTGCGAGGTCCTGAGATTTTTTTTCCTAGTACGTCAGATTGAGTTTGTTTCCAAATTTGAATCTAGTCTGTATCTAGATAAAAGATTAAATTCTGATATTAAATCTTTTTATAGTCTAGATAGAGCAGAGTCTGATTATTTCGTGAGTTTAAGCAACACTAATAATAATTATCCCCTAGACTAATTATGTTTATTGCCTTGCTGACCACACATATATATAAATTGTTTTTCCACAGCATTTAGAGTTACAAACAGTTAGATTTAGAGGGTGATCTTTGTCGGAGTTATGTTATGTAATGATTTTATACTACAAGGCCGCTGGGAGCGCGTGATTGTCTAACAATCACCAGGTTTTTTGAAGCAGCGGTTTTGAGCTAAGCTGAGGAGTGCATTCTGACTACACGTCAAGTTAATAGCCTCCTTTTCCATAACTGGACTCGTAGGTGGACTTAAAAATAAGGACATTTTTTTTTCTCCTTAAAAATATTGAAACAAAATATTTTATTTTGTTCCCACCGTTAGCAATAGTAGTTTTTTTTCAGTTGTTAGGCTGATCTACCATTTATTTAGCTTAGTCGTCCGTATTAGGAGCCTAGTTCCAGTTAATAACAGCGATAGATTAGATAACTGATAACAAGGCGGAGGCATCTCAATTAAATTACAGAATATTTTTTTCGTAATTGGTAGGGAACCAGTGTATCCTTTTTCTTCCTTTTTTCTCGGGTAAGTCTCAGTCAGCGATTTGCAATGGCTGAGCGTGCAAGTCTTAGAGCAATGCTAAGAGAGGAAGCAAGGGAAGAGGGATTACAAGGTTAAGAAGCAAAAGCATTTGTCAACGAAGAACTTGACATATATGATTCTGAGAAGAAAGACGAAGAAGCTAGGAGGAAGGAAGCAGAAACTAGAGAGAAGGAAAAAGCAGATGAAGCTAGGGAGCAGAAGAAGATTGAGGAGGAAATAGAAATTCACAGGGCGAACGAACTAGAGAATGAGAGACAGCATGAACTGGCACTTAAGACCCTACAGGCCCAAAGACTTGGGGCTGCCTCTACCTCTAGCAACGGAGACTCTCTACCTCAGTCACAGATAACTGACCTTTCCAACACTCAGTCTCCTCAAATAGCACCTTGTCTTCTGCCATGGAATTCTTTCCGAGCCCAAATGAGAAAATTGACTGCGTTCTAGAAAAATTTGAGATAATGGCAAATCGGTACGGTTTAGAAAGGTCGCGTTTGAAGCTTTCTCAGGCTTTAAAAGGCTCTGCGTATGATGGGGACGCGAAACTGGAAATAAGTCACCAAGACAATTACGACATGTTGAAGAAGGCTTTACTTGAGCGTTTCGAAATGAACGCTAGCAAATTTTTGCAACTGTTCCGTAACAGCGCAAAGGAAAGCACTGAGAGTTTTCAGCAGTTCTCTTCTCGTCTGAAGGGATACTTGACGAAGTGCATGGAGCTTACAGAGCTTCACTCTACCTATGAAGGACTTGAGGAGTTCGTTGTAACCGAACAAATAAGGAACACTTTGTCAAGTGACACCCGTAGATTTCTGGCTGAACAAGGCGCAGTAAAGCTGGAAGACATTTTGAGCAAGTCTGAGAGATATAACAATGCGCTAGCCGAACTGATAATAGCAAAACGCAGACCGACAGAGGAGCCTTCTCGGAAAAATAATCTATATCAGTCTCCCCATTCTTCTCACCACTATAACCACAGAGAAACTGTACCCCAGAATTTCTCTCCGGAAAAATCAAAATACTATACGCGCACGTGACATCTGATCAGGGCAAGTACACCGGGCCGAGTCGCATCGGATGCTTGCAAACAGCCTCGCAAGGAAGAATTAATGTCACTGATTCTCAACTTGAGGGGGAGAGGCCCTCAACGAGAGGAACTGTTATTTTGAACGGTACTTCAACATCGTGTTTGTTTGACACTGGTTTAGCTTTTGATTGCATTGTTGCAAGACACTTGGTCAAACCCGGTCAAGAGACATAAGACACAGTCAAACTATGTGGAGTTTTGAAAGGAAATGCACCCATAATGCTTCCCATCGCATTAGTGGAGATACACACCGATTTTGTCAGAGGTGTTATCAAAGCGGCTATTATGGATGATCCGATCTACCCAGTCATACTTGGCTGTAGATGTGTGTTTATTGGGAGACCGAAAGAGCCAATTGTGGTAGCAGTAACCACAAGAGGGCAAACCAAGAAGGAACGGGAGCTTGCGCACAAGTTGTTACTTAAAGACATAAAAGAGGCGCAACGAAAGGACCCTACCTTGGTGCCCTGCTTTAGGAAACTGCCTATGGCCAAGGACCCTAGACACAACGGAGACATCTTTTCTACGGATGGAGTATTGTATCGTAGAACGGGCAACCATGAACAAGGGCATAATCAGCTCCTAGTACCGACGCAGTACAGAGACCAAATCTTATAAATGGGGAACTCTCTTCCGTTTAGCGGGCATATGGGACAAAACGCTGTGACCGGGTTGGTTCTTAAGTAGGTCACTAGGTGGCAGATGGCAGTCCTATTGAAGAAACTCAAGTTTGCAAATCTCTTTTGTTTATCTTCCAAGTTGTTTAAGGATGTATTTGTGTACTGGACATCTCCGTCAGAGATTTTGATTCCTGGATGAAATACTTTTCCTTCTTTGTTCAACCCACGACTCGTTCTGTTCCTTCTTCGTTGTTTTTATAGTGACTGATCGTATAGTGGAATGTGTTCTTAATATTGAATTGGCTTACATACAGCAACTCTCAAGGATGGACTACAACATATGTTGTATCCATCAAAACATTTATTTACAAGGCAAGTAATTTATCATAGAGCTCCCATACAATTATATCATAGTTGCTTTATGCATAAGCTCTATGTCCCATGTATATACATATTCTCCTCTTTGTCATTCAATCATATCCAGATGACTTGTCTGGTCTATATAAAACCTACTCCTGTTTATCTAAGTACCTCAATACTCCATATCAGTACTTCCAATTCCTTGTGTTTATGCCTTTTTTCTTTCTGACCTCTGTAGGGCTCCGTTACTGTCGCTGAAAGGTTAACTTAATTCATATATAGGTATCATGTCTTCTATACATATACATACATGCGTGAGCAGTTGGGTATTTCTTACAGAAGTCGACTCTTCTAGTCGCTTACTTGTCGTAACTATTTCTGAAGACAGCTCATAGTTCACTTATCATGAACTCACGTTGATAAATAGGGCTTTTCCTCTTGGAATTCATCCTTATTCATTTATTCGTATATAGTAGTACCAAGCTTGACTGTCAGTGTATCATTCTTCTCCGTCTTTTTCTCTAGGTTGCTTAGTCAACAAAGTTCTCAACATATATTTGAAATGTCGACCTGGAACTTCTGCAATACCTTCAGTAAATATCTATTGTTCTTATCAATGATAAGTGTAAATCATACTTACTGTCAAATCACTGAATCTCTCATGAAATATATTCTCTATACTCACTGTCTATACGAAACTTCTTATTCATCTTGTATAGTTACTGTCTAGAGCTAACACATCTTCTGAAACATTTCTAGACTTATGCTATTTCTGTATATCTTCTGAGCATTTCTGTATAACCACAGAATCCTTTAATCTTCTGAACATTTCTAAAACTTATGCTATTTCTGTATATCTTCTGAGCAATTCTGAACTTATACTATTTCTGTCTAACCACAGAATCCGTTCATCTGGAGACTTACCGTCACAAACACTTCTTGCTTCTGCCCTCCAAGAAGCCGCACACTTTTCTGACCTCTAGTCGTTACACACCCTGTCTTACGTTTTCTTTCGCTACCTCTGATTCGTTCGCTAATCTGTTTTCAACTCAACTCATTGGTCTAGCTTTTATTTACAACTCACGAGAAAATACCTACGTTTTATTAACGCAAGCCAAGTTACTGAACCGTTGTCTGTTATTTTCATATATTATTTTCTCCCTTGTAACTGTCTTAAGTGTTCATCTGACCTTGCCAATAGCATGAAAAATGCTTGGGCAAACCCCACGTCGACATAACACTTGGGGCCGTACACATATGTCCCGTATGGAGACATTTGCGTTCTATCAACTACTGTACTATCTAGTCTTCACTTAACATACAATCATATACCTGCTCCTGTATATATATATATATATATATATATATATACATTTATTAACTATGAGTCATAATATGAAAAATTAAAAACAAATAAGATCATAAGTGTAACTTTATCCCATTACAAATAACTAATGCTTCAATTGAGGTATCCTCAATTACATAAATACGCAACATCATGTAATACAACCAAGTAATTAACAATAATTCCATACCTGGAATATTTAAATATGTACACTTGTCGACATGGTAACTGTCTCTGGAAGCAGAGGTTTGTCAGTACTCATTATGTCTAAAATATCTGCCGTCAATTTTGTTAGTGAATTGGAAACGGTTAGATAAGCGGTGTTACACTACGTAATATAGCGAAGCATGCATAAGTAAATGTCCTGGGGCGATAGTGAAAGACATGTGTCGCTAATCAGGTCAGATTTGTGATTTGCTCGACTGATGTTAGCCTTGGATGCACCGTTCAATTCGACAAAGTGTCCTGGGGCGATAGTAAAAGACAGTTGTCGCTAATCAGGTCAGATTTGTGATTTGCTCGACTGATGTTAGCTTTAGCTGCACCGTTCGAGTAGTCAATTCTGTCCGAATAAATAGACATTATACACCTGTGTACTAAACCTTATAAAATATAAACATCCCTGTGTCTAGTGTTAATGTCAACTTGACTATGTGGGTGAGTCATCACTATCATCCGTCAATGATCTACACATAATATCTCTGGTAATTTATCAATTCTCTTGTATAGTTACTGCTTTAAAGTAGCAATACTGTAAGCATGTCATATTCTTGGTGTCGCTATGTAGTCAGCGCAATGGTAAGTGGGGGTACATCATCTGTGGGTGATGAAAAGTTGAAAGGATATGTGTCGTGGGAATGTTCATCATCAGTGCATTATGTGCACTCTTTGTTACCTGCAGGAGAGATTCCTTACATATTTATGCCTTGGCTATACTTTTTTTTCATATCTCCTCTTTTCTTTGATTTCTCTCTCCTTTTTTTCAATTCAAATGTGCATATACCTAGTATCCATATACAAATATGATTATACTGCTATTTATTTTAACAATAATTATCAGTCTTGATCCCCTGGTATGACGAATCTTGTAAATTGGGAAGGCACTGGCAAGATCTGTGAGTTTACATGGAACAAATGTTCATAGTCAGGACTCTGTGTTTCCCTAGATTATAGTCTAATTATTTTTCTGTCTTTTTTTTCAAAGTTCTATACTCTCGTGCTTTAGAGAGTTACGGAGTACTGTATGTATCTAAATGTCCACACGAATATAAATATCAACTAATTTAATCAAATAAAGACTTAATAAAGTGACTTAGTTTTAGGTATGATGTTGATTAGAATACGTATAAGCACTTTTGCTGGGTGAGTGCTGCGAATTAGTACTATTGCTGGGTGAGTACTTTACGATGATTACACTGCTTGCATAAATTTGGAAAACTCTTTTACAAGCTCAAACAGTGTAATTTCTCTACTGGAGAGACGACTGTCGTATTGTGAAGAAGTTGGTATCGATTGTGCTATCGTGTTTATAGTCGCTCTGCAGGAGGAAGGGGGCGATTGAATATTTGTACTAGTACGATGTTGTAAAACCGGAGTCGGCTTATGAACTGGGCGGTGACGTCTTTTAAACCTAGCTCGTACAGGTTCTTGTGGTAAGCATAACAGCTTCGCTCTTGGTAGTGAATCTGGTGATGAAGGGTGGTAAGGGCGCTTGTTAGCTACACGTATCTCGGTGTTGGTAGTATCATCCATGCAATCGATGTCACTTTCTTCTTTCCGTTGTATCAAGTTCTGATTCATCAGGTACCAAAGGTGTATTGATAATGTTCTTGTCTCTGCGTGTTTCATCTGAAGGGTGCGATGTTCTAATGTTTATATGCTCTGCTGTAGGGTTCTGACTATGATGGGCTATGTTGTTTCTTGTTGCTTGTAAGGGTCCTTCATCATCGCTGTCCCAACTGGAGTGTGTAGGTTGTTGTTGACCTGGAACTGGCGGTTGTAATCCTTGACTGTCATAATATGTCTGACTCTTTATGGATGGATGGGGTTCGTCGTCATGCACTGATATTGGTGTGCTGCTATCTCTATCGTGTAAACGATTGTCTCGAAATATCAACCTCTCTCTGAGTTCTGCTGGCGGAATATCATCTTCGTCTTCTGAATTATCTCTACAGCGATTCACACGATGTATAGCATCTTGTAATTGATTTGGGGTGTTACATTGTTCTGTGTCAATATCAAGCTCACCATCTGTGTCGCGTTCACTGTGTGAGTTGCTTGAGGTCTCTGTGGAATTATAGTGATTTAATGTAACTTTTCGTACTGGTCTGCCGTTCGATAACGCTGGTGGTGCTGTGGGGCGATGATTATCTTTCTTCATTTGTGCTGCGTGTGCTTTGGTGACTATGTTCTTCTCTTTATTCCATAATATGTAATTTATGGGTGTTGTCTGTTCAAATACTTTATATCCGTCGACCCACCGTGCGTCAAATTTTTTGTCTCGAACATTCTTCTTATAATAAACTTTATCACCAACTTAAAAATGTTCTAATGTAGCTCTTTTATCGTGCTGTTTCTGCCATTTCTTAAAAGCTTTCTGGGAGTTTCGATTAGCTATCTGGTGTGCTCTATGCTTTTCTCGTAGTATAATTTCGATTTGATCTTCTCCTAGATACTTCCTCTGAGGTTGCAGGAGACTGTCTAATAGGAAAGTAGGTTCACGTCCATATAACATGTAGAATGGTGACAGTCCTGTCGTCTCATTTATGTTTACCCGTATCGCTTCAAAGACTTGATTGATACATATATATCCACATATTGTACATTTCGTCGTATATATTTGTCAAGGATATCACGCAATGTAGCATTCATTCTCTCATTTTTTCCATTTGCCTGCGGCCTATAGAAACTACTAGTGGTATGTTGAATATGCAAAGTCTAGAGTGTCTTCTTGAAAGGATTACCGACGAATTGATTCCCGTTATCTGTAATTATTCTCTTAGGGCAACCATGTCTTGGTACAAATTCTTGCAGAAAAACACTCCGTCACTGTCGCTGACGTTATATTCTTGAGAGGATAACTTTCAGGCCATACCGAATATTGATCAACAATGTGTAATAGGTATGCATTCCAAGACTGTGTAATGGGAAATGGACCAGAAATGTCTATGCTTTTGACTTCCATTGGGAAATGGGATGGTTTCATCTCTTGCAAGGGAACTTTATTTGGTCTCATGTTTCTCATTCTGCATATTTTGCAAGTACTAACATATTCAATTATGTCTTTGTACATTGACATCCAATAGCACCTGTTCTTGATAATGTCAATGGTTTTATCTCTTCCAACATGTCCATTATTGTCATGGAACTGCTCTAGTAACTGAGATACTACTAACCGTGGAATTACTTTTTGTAGTCTCCCTTCTTGTTTCTTATCAATGTGATATAGAACCTGGTCATTTGGCAGGATTGTAAACTGTTTGAGTGATGTGGGTTTCGTTTCTACTTGTTTGTTGAGTTTGAGAATTTCGGGATCTCTTCTCTGCTCAGTGTGTCCATCAAATGTGTCCAAATCCATTGTTTCTTGTGTACCAGTATCTGTTGTGGCGGTGGTATTGTCGACATCTACTCTGTTGGAATTTATAATGTTGATAACCTTTGCATTGTCGTTGATGTCAGTAAACGCATCTGGATCATCATCCTGTGTAGTAATGGGGTGGGGAGTTCGAGAAAGGATGACTGCACACGTATTCTGAGTAATAATAATAATAAATAATAAATTCTTTAAGCACCAAACACGGCGCATAAGGCAGAAACCAGTGCTCTCTAGGTTGGTCGTTGTGACGCCACTCCTCTTAGCTCTTGCACATTATTTAGGCCCAACGTTCTTCCTTCTCTTATTATTGTTCTTCTGAGTGTTTCTTTTGGTCTTCCTTTTTTCCTCTTACCCTCAGGAACCCAAGTGAGCGCCTGTAGTGGTATTCTGTTGTTTTGCATTCGTAGGACATGACCGATATATGACCATCGTCTTTTCCTTATATAGTCGGAGACATATTTCTGCCTAGAGTCTTCTCTTATTTGTCGATTAGTCTTGAATTCTTTCCAACTGATGTTCATGAGTTTTCTAAGACATTTGTTCTCGAATGTATTCAGCTACTTCTCCAATGATTTTGTTATTTTCTAACTCTCACAGCCGTATGTTAACACTGAGATAACATTTGAATTAAACAGACGAAGCTTGGTATGTATATTCAATGATCGTAATTTCCAAATGTTAGATAATCTATTGAAGGCGCTAGCTGCCAAAGCAATTCTAGTATGGATTTCTCTTGTTGTGTCACCATCCTGAGTCATTTTACTGCCTAAATAATTGAAACTTTCAACTTTCTGTAGTTTTTCCCCGTTCAAGATGATATCAAAGGTCTCGTTAGAAAAGTTCATAGCTTTAGTTTTAGAGGCATTTATTTGGAGACCTATTTTAACCGAGAGATGACACAAATTATTTATTGCTTCTTGGGATTGTCTTGCTGTTGAACTTAAGAATGCTACATCATCTGCGAAATCCAGGTCCCCCAGGAATTTTCCATTTGTCCATTTTATACCCATTTGGCAAGGTGGTTGTGGGTGTTTCATTATTAAAATCAGGTGTTACTGTTGGTGGTGGTCTGTTTAGCACCTCCATGAAGTGCTCAGCCCATCTCTTTATTTGTTCTTTTTCTGTTGGTATTGAATTCCCTAATTTACCTTTAACAGGTGTTTCCATAGCAGTAGGCTGGTGACATAGTTGTTTTGTAATTTGATAAAGGCACCTACTATTACCAGTTCTTGCAGCATTTTCAGCTTCTACGGCCAGTTCATTGATGAAATGTCTTTTATCTCTTCGAGTTTTTGTCTTCACTTCTTTATTTAACAAGTTATAAGTTAGTTTGCAAGATTCAACTGCATTATGTGTACTTGCCGCTAGTAGTTTAAGTTTTGCTGTTTTCCTTTCTTGTATTTTATCCCAAGTATCTTCTCTCATCCATTTTTTCTTTTTATGTACTAGGTATCCGGTGGTCGCTACTGCTGCTTCTGTCATTGCTGTTCTCAGTTGTTCCCATTTAGTATCGATTGTCTTGGTGGTGATATCGTTGTCAATTTTGCCTAAGGCATCGAAATAGTTGTTCATTTTGACATTATATTCCTCCTTTATATCATTTGATTGCAGTCTGTGTACATCTATTCTTCTATTTTTATTCTGTTGGTATAACTTCTTCAGTTTAATTCTCAGTTTAGCTATGCAGAGGTTATGATCACTTCCGATCGTATTCTGAGTACCTGGGATGTATTCAATTTTTGTGTCATATGATTGTAAGTTCATGGACCAGGTTTGTAATTTCTTGGGCTGCTCATGTGTCTTAGTGAGCCAATCCACTAATGGTTGGTGGTCCGTTCTAATGATAAGTTTGGTACCTCTGATATAAAAATCAAGTTTCTGTATCGGCTAATGTATGGCGAAAGCTTCTTTCTCTGTAGTCGACCAGCGTCTCTGTGTTTTAGAGAGGGCTTGTGACACAAATGCTATGGGCATCTCATTAGGAATCTCTGGTATGATAGGTGTCTTGTTTTCTTCTCTAGATTGGACTAAACAAGCGCCTATTGCTGTGTTCAAGGCATCCGTGTACAAAATCATTGAGCGAGATACATCTGTATGTGCGAGAAGTGGCATCGTTGTAAGTGCTTCCTTGAGGTAATCAAAGGATTTCTGACATTCCTCTGACTACTTAAATCTTGAATACTTCTTGGTAAGGGCGATAAGTGGTTCAGCGGCCTTAGAAAAGTTAATAAAGTTGCGTCTGTAATATCCACAACAACCGATATACGCTCGTACCTGTTTCACTGTTGTGGGAGCAGGCATTTTTCTTATTGCTTCCACTTTATCTGTGTCAGGGCGAATGCCATCTTTGTTGACTATGAATCCTAAATATTTGGTTTCCGTTTTTAGGAATTCGCATTTGCTTAGCTTGAGTTTAACTTGGTGGTGTTGGAGGCGATCAAAAACTTGTTCAACCTTCTTTAAGTGGTCATTCACAGTACCTGATGTGTGAATAAGTACATCGTCTATATAAGCCAATGCAAAAAAATGCGTTCCCTGTAAAACCTCGTCCATCAGTGCTATGTACGTTGCGAGACTCCCTTTCAAACCAAAAGGCATAACATTCCATTTGTAGCTACCCATGTGTGTACAAAATGTTGACTTTTCTTTCGCTGCTGGTGTCATAGGAATACACCAAAATCCTGAGCGTGCATCCAATGTAGTAAAGTGTGTAGAATGTCCAAGTGTAGCCAAGATTTCATCAATGCGTGTTAATAGGTATGAAATCGTTTTTGTAATTCTGTTCAATGCGCGGTAATCGCAACAAAATCTACTTGTTCCATCTTTCTTTGATACAATTACTATTGGCGATGACCATGCTGATCTCGATCTCTCTATAATTCCTGCACTCAACATGTCGTTTATACATTTTTCCACTATTTCACGGTTTTTCAAAGGAGTGTAGTAGGGTTTCAAACTAATGGGTTCTTCTGTTGTGGTCTGAATGTCCATATGTACTGTATTGGTTCTGCCTAACTCCATATCCGTTAGTGCAAATACATCTTGGTGTTTAGTGACAAAAGCACTAAGTTTAGATTTATGTTGACCTCCTACTTTCAGTGTGGCCAGTAATTGCGATAACCGATCTGGTGTGTGATTCTGTATGTAGGACTCTTGGTTTGTCCACGGTGTTTTGACATATGTATTCTCTTCATCAGTTCTGTGAAAGTTACTTCTACTCTCTCTTTCACTACTGCAATATCCAAAAGGCTTTGGATATCTGGGTTCATCTCGTTGATAGAATGGTTTATTTGCGTATCTCATATTGGGTTTCCGCCATGGAGTATGCTCTACATCTGTTCTATATATGTTCCGTCTGCTCTCTCGTTCACTACAGCAATATTCAAAGGGCTTTGAATGTCTTGATTCATATCCCGATAGAGTGGTTTGTTTGAGTATCTCGTATTGGGTTTCTGCCATCGTGTATGCTCTACATCTGTATTGTAAATATTACGTCTACTCTGTCGTTCACTACGGCAGTGTTTAAAGGGCCTTGTTGGGGTTGGTAGTAGATGATTGGTAACGAGATTGACATAATGCAATTGTTTTCTACTATCGCCTGCTCTTCTATATATCCCATCGTGTGCTTTTCTGTGTATCACTTCCTTTACTCTCTGTGCATAACAAAGATATTCATTTTTCTCCGTATCTGCATCTATGTGTTCAGGTTCATTTCTGCAAGCTCTGTCATACGGTGTGTCATCTTGAATGGTATGTCTTCTCTCTCTCTGTGTGTAGGAGTAGCACGATTATCAGGTATATACTCAGTGTTATTCGTCTTGTGCCTGTGATATATTTGTTGACATCCTCGTCTCTCATTATTCTGCTGGTTTTAAATCCTATCTGTATCCATTGTTCTTTTTGACTTGATAATCTTTCTTGTTCCTGGTGTATGACACCTAACTCTGTGTGTAAATTGATTAACATCTGTGCTTTGTCAATGACATTTTCTGTCAGAGTCGGAACGGTGACCTGGGGCATGATTTTGGGATATGCGTGGAGCGGGGGAATAATGGTGTCGACTCTGACCAACTGCAGGTATTTTGTTGTTTATGGTAGAGGTCAAGGACGATCTTCGCACTTTAGCAATTATTGTACCTCTGTGTATCGTTGTAGCTTGTCCCGACGTGTTTACAATCATGACCGGAAAGTCACGGGAGGGTGAAACTTCTGCAATACCTTCAGTAACAAACGTGTGGGGTTCATCATTTATGTCCTCATTTTAAAATGGTTCAATTTGTACTGTTTGTCCTGGTTCAATATAATTGGAACTCTTGATTCGTCCATTATCTATCACAAGTGTGTTAGGTTCTACTGTAACTGGAGTTGTCAAACGCACCAAAGATGCGATATGTATATCGTCCTGTAGTTGTATGTATTCACCATTGATATTGATCTTGTGCAGGTCGAAATATATTCTGGCGTTGTTACAAGTAAGGAAATCTCTACCTAGGATGAAGTTTCTGGACATCCAACGTGTAATTATAAAGGGATATGTAATTTTCTGCTGTCCTATGTGGAATGTAATATATGCTGTACCACACGATTTCCTAGACTCTTCTGTTACCGAGGCCATAAATGTGTTTGATGGTCGGAAGTTCACAAGATGTTTGATTTGTTGATACAACTGTTCCCTAATCAAACTAACTGAAGTGCCAGTGTCCACAAGTGCTCGGTAATTCTTCTTGTCAATCTTGATAAGGCATGAACTAGGGTCTGATGTAATGTTTATAGATTGTATGTCTTGCTGCGGTGTCCTTTGATGAGAAGGTGTTAGGTGTGAGACCATGTTGTTGTTCTTTCTGTGTAAGGACCTACGATGAAGGAAATTGTTGTCTCCATTATCTTTATAGTCATCACTAACGGTCCTGCTTAATGATTGACTGTTCCGTTTCCCTGGTTGTACATTCGTGCTTGTCCTCTAGTGAAATTGGATGCTGCATGTGCTCCACGAAAATTTTGACTATAATGATTAGTATTGCCATAACCATAATGTCGTGGGTTGTTAAAACTTTCTTGATGTAGGCGAGGATGTTGTCGTCGCGCTCACGGGTTAGGTGTCTTCGAAAACCACAAATGAAACAAGTAGGAGTATTAACTTGGTGTATGTTCTGTTGTCTAGGAGGGTGTCGAGCATAATTTGTGTCTAAGTGTCTCTGATTACTCGTCTGGCTTGGGCGATTCCAACGCGGGCGGGAATGTCTAATTTCCATCGGTTCATGTTCTGTATGTGACTCGACTGTAGGTTCCTGTTTAATACACTGGTTAAATCTTTTTTGAACATTCTCTTTTCTGATTGTTATTTGGATCGCTTCATTTATTGTTTTCGGATCTTTGCGAATCATGTGCAGTTTGGTGTTATTGCCTAACAATCCATCAACAAAAATTCCTACAAGATGTTCCTCTAGATCTGGTGATGCTGTCACACCATCAAGAAATGCTTCCTCTGCTAAATTTAATAATTTCTCTCCATAAGATTGTATGGGTTCCTTATGTTGCTGTCTGATGCGGCGAAGCAGTGACCACGTGTGCTCCGTATTGGTAATGTCACTATAGCTTTGCATTAGCTTTTTCCTGAGTTACTCATATGTCTCATTTGGATGTGCACTGTCACGTCTTCTCAGAAAATCAGTGACCAAAGAGTCTGATGATAAGTATAGTATTCGTTTGCGCTCTGTGTCCGTGCATGCATTTACCATAGTGTCGAATCTGTCTGCATCCTTTAACCATCTTCTGAAGTCCTTAGAGTCTCCTGTGAATGGTGTAATAACCGATCTAAGCTGGTTGTATTTCGCTTAATGATCAACGTTATGCAACGGTTCTGTCATGCTTTCAAGAGTGGCCATTGTAGGTTCTTGTTCCAGAGGTAGTGGAACAAA
Organism: Oreohelix idahoensis; assembly: GCA_024509875.1. Taxonomy (NCBI): domain Eukaryota; kingdom Metazoa; phylum Mollusca; class Gastropoda; order Stylommatophora; family Oreohelicidae; genus Oreohelix; species Oreohelix idahoensis. The sequence goes on along the minus strand of JAMPIV010017840.1, from coordinate 316,496 downwards.
TGTGGGTTGTTGTTATATCTGTTGTTGTTGTTGTTGCTGTTCATACATTACTTCTAACTGTGATGTAGCCATAATGTTACTAAGAAGGACTGGTCGCGGCACCAATTCAAAGTATGCGACCGTGTAATCCGTCTAGGCGCCCTTTAGAGTAGTGTCACAGGGCTGGTTCTTAAGTAGGTCACCATTGACAGATGGCAGGCCTAGTGAAGAAACTCAAGTTCACAAATCTCTTTTGTTTATCTTCCAAGTTGTTTAATGGTGTATTTGTGTACTGGCCATCTCCGCCAGAGATTTTGATTCCTGGATGAAATACTTTTCCTTCTTTGTTCAACCCACGACTCGTTCTGTTCCTTCTTCGTTGTTATTATAGTGACTGATCGTATAGTGGAATTTGTTCTTAATATTGACCTGGCCTGCATACAACAACTCATAAGGATGGACTCAAACATATGTTGTATCCATCAAAATATTTATTACATATGGTTTTTTTCTTCAGCAAGGCAAGTAATTTATCATAGAGCTCTCATACAATTATATCATAGTTGCTTTATGCATACGCTCTATTTCCCATGTATATACATATTCTCCTCTTTGTCATTCCATCATATCCAGTTGACTTGTCTAGTCTATATAAACCCTACTCCTGTTTATCTAAGTACATCCATACTCTATATCAGTACTTCCAATTCATTGTGTTTATGCCTTTATTCTTTCTGACCTCTGTAGGGCTCCGTTACTGCCACTGAAAGGTTAACTTAATTCATATATAGGTATCATGTCTTCTATACATACAAGCGTGAGCAGGTGGGCAATTCTTACGGAAGTCGACTCTTCTAGTCGCTTACTTGTCGTAACTATTTCTGAAGACAGCTCATAGTTCACTTATCATGAACTCACGTTGATAAATAGGGTTTTCCTCTTGGAATTCATCCTTATTCATTTATTCGTATATAGTAGTACCAAGCTTGACTGTCAGTGTATCATTCTTCTCCGTCTTTTTCTCTAGGTTGCTTAATTAACAAAGTTCTCAACATATATTTGACATGTCGACCTAGAACTTCTGCAATACCTTCAGTAAATATCAATTGTTCTTATGCATGATAAGTGTAAATCATACTTACTGTCAAATCACTGAATCTCCCATGAAATATGTTCTCTACTCTCACTGTCTATACGAAACTTCTTATTCATCTTGCAAAGTTACTGTCCAGAGCTAACACATCTTCTGAAACATTTCTAGACTTATGCTTTTTCTGTATATCTTCTGAGCATTTCTGTATAACCACAGAATCTTTTAATCTTCTGAACATTTCTAAAACTTATGCTATTTCTGTGTATCTTCTGAGCATTTCTGAAATTATACTATTTCTGTCTAACCACAGAATCCGTTCATATGGAGACTACCGTCACAAACACTTCTTGCTTCTGCCCTCCAAGAAACCGCACACTTTTCTGAACTCTAGTCGTTACACACCCTGTCTTACGTTTTCTTTCGCTACCTCTGATTCTTTCGCTAATCTGTTTTCAACTCAACTCATTGGTCGAGCTTTTATTTACAACTCACGAGAAAATACTCACGTTTTATTAACGTAAGCCAAGTTACTGAACCGTTGTCAGTTATTTTCATATATTATTTTCTCTCCTGTGAACTGTCTTAAGTGTTCATCTGACCTTGCCAATAGCATGAATAATGCTTGGGCAAACCCCACGGCCACAACGCTACTAATCAGCAAATATCGACTCACTATTTATGGCCAGGAATGAACACTGATGTTATCAGATACGTCAAATCCTGCGCCAAGTGACAACTGGGGGCAAACAAGCATTGGACACCTCCAGTTCCCATAGGTGAAATGCCAATAGTGGGGACACTATTTGAACGGTTTGCAGTCGACATTATAGGACCTCTAGAAAGGACTAAAAGAAGGAACAGAATTATCCTGACCTTAGTCGACACACGCACTATGTGGGCCGAAGCTATACCAGTAACATGCACGGATTCTAAGCATGTCACAGAAGCCTTAGTGCAGATCTTTACACGGTTTTGATTCCGTCAACAAGAATTGACGAATACCGGATCCAAATTCCGTAGCCTGTTAATAGAGGACATCTTTAAGATCTTGAGAGCCAAACACATCCAGAAAAGCCCGTACTATCCGGCCGGAAATGCGCTTGTGGAACGCTTCAACGGTAGCCTCATCGTGATGTTATGTGAGCTGGGACACGAAAAACATGAAGATTGGGACCTTTTCATTCCTGCAGCTTTATTCGCCTACAGGAAAGTTCCCAGGCCTCTACAGGGTTCTCACCAGCTACCCTGTTATTTGTCCCGCTAGAAGCCTTACTCCGGTCGCTGACAAACCATAACTCTGATGAGACAGTCATCTCAGCCAGTAAATATGTATTGGAGTTAAAGAAAAGGTTACAACTAGGATGGGATCTAGCAACGACCAACCTTAAGCGAACACGCGCGAAGCACGATAAACGATACAATAAAGCAGCGAAAGAGAGAGAACTACAACCAGGGGAGAAAGTTTTGTTGTTACTGCCTAGCGGAAGAAACAAACTACGCATCGGATGGCAAGGGCCGTTTAACGTCCTTAAAAAGATCTCAAGAACTAACTATCATATCTCTATTAAAGGAAAGTAGAAGGTCTACCATGTAAATCTGTTAAAGAAATACTTGGAAAGACCGGTATCGTCCTCCAAACTTCTCCTGGCGGTCGCCATAGCTACCGAAGATATTGAAGATGACGATAGTTGCATGGAATATCAGTTGCAACAAACGGAATCTTTCAAAGATGTAAAATTCGGTGACACTCTCTCTGAAGCACAACCGATTGAAACGAGGGCTCTACTGAAACAGTACACAGCAGTTTTAACGAACATACCTGGGCGAACACATCTCGTAGAGTTCGATATGAAACTGACAAACGAGACACCTGTTCTAACCAGAGTTTACCCTATTCCGTATGCTAAAGCTGATACGCTACGGGAAGAGATTGACAAGCTACGTCAAGCAGGAATTTTTAGTGAGTCTGCATCTCCCTATAGTGCGAGCGCAGTGCTGTTGCAGAAGCCCAATAAGGAAGTTCGGCTGTGCATCGATTACTGTCTACTTAACACTGTAACGGAATTCCAGCCGGAACCTCTCAAGAGCGTTTCTGAGCTGTTTACCAAGCTAAGCAAGGAACGGATTTTCTCCAAGATTGACCCGCGTAAAGGTTATTATCAAATACCAGTCAAGGAGGAAACTATGCCTTTGCTAGCTTTCAGCACCATTGAAGGACATTATACGTTCAACGTGATGTCATTCGGGTTACATAACGCACCAGGAGTCTTCACAAGGATGATGAAAAAGCTTTTAGAACCATTGCACAGTCTGCATATCCACAATTTCATGGACGAATTACTAGTTGCAACGGATACCTACGAAGAACATATTGCTACGGTTGCTATGCTTCTCAGGAGACTACAGGAAACTGGTCTCACAGCTAGACCTAGCAAATGTTTAATCGGCTTCGAAAAGCTTGTCTTCCTGGGGCATACCATTTTTTACGGTTCTATGTGGCCAGTTGCTAAAAACGTAGAGAAAATACGTGCAGCGAAAAGGCCAAGAACGAAGAGAGAAACATGGTCAATCCTATAACTGTGTGCATATTACAGGAAATTCATCAAAAACTTCAATGGGTTGACTGCACCCCTTTCTGACCTTACAAAGAAGGAGCGACCTGAGAAAATTATCTGGGATTCTAAGTGCTAAGACGCTTACGTCACGCTCAAGGAACAGCAGTCTGAATATCCAATTTTACGGTTACCTGACATTACCAAACCCTTTAGATTGCGGGTCGACGCATCGGGTCAAGGCATCGGGTCAACTGTGCTTTAAGAAGACGGCGATGATCCAAACCGGCTATTCTCAGTGGCATACGGCAGTCGTAAATTAAATAAAGCAGAACGAAACTATTCCACAGTGGAGAGAGAATGTCTGGCACTGGTTCATGGGATAAGGAGACACCATGAATATCTGTACGTAGTATCATTCTTGGTGCAGACAGATCATGCTCCAATGACGTTTCGTTGAGCGAATAATGAATTCAATGCAAAGATAATGCTATGAGCGTTGTTGCTAAGCGTGTATTCCTTTAAAGTAGAATTCATACCAGGAAAAGAAAACGTAGGAGCAGACTTTATGAGTCGGTATTAAATCACGAAGGAGGAGGGGGATGACATTGAAGAAAACAGTACTCGGAAGATACATATATAGGTAACTCTATTTCCATAAAGTAGACATGAAAGGGTTTCACATCTTCAAGCAGGGACGATCTGTGACAGGTTATACAAATAGATTACATAAATCCGCACGTCTTTGCTTTGCACCTGATTTCCCACCTCTGCTTCCTTATTAGTATGCACGTTTTGTTAAACGCAGAACCCTTACAATTAGATATCTGTCTAACTCATATTTTAGCCACGCCTATTGTTTCCCTCTGTGTCTTGCGGACACTAGTGAGTGTTACAAACAGACCTAGTAGCTAGTCCACAACGGGATAGGTAACAGCCAGCGAGTAAGAGTCGTTAACTGAATTATCACGCGAGCGATTGGGCAATCGTTGAAATAGTGACAGATCAGACTAGAACACGCGTATAAAGAGACAATAGACGTACCTTTGATGTTTACATTTTACCAGGGGGACGTAATTAGCTGCATAGCGAGACGTATCAAAAGACGGTTTCCTCGTTGGCAGACGTCTGTGTGGTCGGCATAGGTGGGAAATATAGCTTTCATTCAGGAATCGAACCGCAGATTTTCCCAAAATACGTGCTAAGGCGCGATATCTCACACTAGCGAGCGAAGTTACACCTATTTTATATAAATACCTCATCATTTAAAATAAATTATCTAGTAGTCTCAGAATTTTTTCGGAATATCTAGCTTCGAATCCTAGAGCCATTGTTAAAGAGGGACTTAGTATTTCGTTGGAGATAGTTTCATTCTCTGTGTTGCGGTAAAAAAATATATACTAGCATTTTTGAGTGATTTAATTGTTAAAGTTCGTCATTTTATTTCAATAGGATTTTCTGTGTTAATTGACTAGCGTATTAACTAACATATAGCTAATATTTTCCAGCTGTAACGTAAATTTAATTACTAGCTGTCACCCAGAAAGAGATATTTTAATTGACAAGTAAAGGCACTAGGCGATTGAGTACTGGCGGTATATATATATATATATATATATATATATATATATATATATATATATATATATATATATATATATATATATATATATATATATATATATATATATATATATATATATATATATATATATATATATATATATATATATATATATATTTTTTTTTTTTTTTTTTTTTTTTTTTTTTATCTTTTTAGGTAATTTTGTAAATGACTAGCGCTTATTTCACGGGTTAAAAACGATAAGATAAGCTAGACATTTGTAGTGTCTAATCAAATTTAATAACCGAGTGAATAATAGAACTTACCTTTACGCGGGTTAGGATAGAATACTGATATTGTGATTAAATGGTTTGTATTTTCTTTCTCAATCTAGTACGGATCACAAACCCAAATCTACCAGCGGCCTAAATCTGAGAAAAGTGGTCTAAGTCAAAATCAAATAGTACCTAAAACATTCTTATGTACTATCGGGTCTTCGAGGTTGACCTGTTTGAACCTTATGTTTCACCCTGAGAGAGAGAGAGACAAAGAGAGAGAGAGAGAGAGAGAGAGAGAGAGAGAGAGAGAGAGAGAGAGAGAGAGTATAAACATATGGCAATAAGAATAACTGTAACTGGACTTATAGCTACCCAGTTTTATTTTTCCATTTTCCTTTACATTCAGCCCGCTGTGGCGAAAGTATCAAACTTAAGACTACTCGACTACCGACCACTGTGTTGTGGCGAGGATTTATCCAGAAAGATTTACTTACCTGACATTCTCTTTAACTATCGGAATTACAAGCTACTTTACACAGTGAACACTAGATCTCGTAATTTTTTTCCATCTGGACTAATTGATGGGTGTCGTAAATTTATTTAGAGAGAAAGAGTCTTAGAAAAAGAGGCCGGTTTAGCGTGTAGAATTATGGTGAAAAAGCTCAGTGATAGAAATGTAGAAAGTAAATAGTTGCTTCACGGAGTGCTGGAGGAGAGTATAGACAGACTTATTTACGACAAATCGTTTCTCTCAATCTACTCTTCAGGCTCACCTGGTCAAACAATTATTTGCCAGTTTCCAGACACACATCTGCGCTCACACCGATTTGGTGCTTCAATCACACAGACGACGTGGATACAAACTATCTTAAACAAATAGGCGACATTTGGGCTTTGGGTATTCCAACACAGTAACAGTTAAGTTTATGTTGTTTATTAAAGTTAAAAAAAACAATCACTACATTAATCATGTGTTTACAGCAAAAAATTATCGTATGTACAGAAAAATGCAAATAACAAGGTAGGGAGGGGGTGAAGAAGATTGGTATCGACTAAGCCCGTCCCGCTTATTAGACAAAGATAAACCCAGTCCAAAGATAGATAGTTATCAGGAACATAGGTACGTTAACCAAACAGTGAAGTTAATTACTCTGAAAGAGGTGTTTCAAAATTAGGTATGGGTGGTAGAAAGAATCCTGTTCTTCCCAATTGTTCTTCCCTTAACTAAGAAAATGAAAAGGAAGGGGTTTTAAACAGAGTTAACAAATTATCAACTATCCCACTTAAAGGAACAATGCAGGGTATACAGAAAATTATATTACCAGGTAAGCAAGTTAACCAAATGGTTACAAAAAAAAGATTAAATTTCCTGTCATTCATACACGCGCGTGAGGATCCACACTCATATATTCACACACTTACCGATTACAGCATCAGACAATCCAATAGAATTATATAAACAGCAATTACACTCTTGATACATGAAAAGGTCTGGTACTTCCGTGTCCCGCCCCAGATGTTGCGAGGTTTGCTGATAGCAACTATTCTCACTTATCGACGGACTTGAAGCCTAAGAGTTATTGGGTTTTATTATATAAAAAGAGTCTATGGGATGGCACTGACACAGTTCGACACAAGGGTGAAAATGAAGTGGTCTCATTAATCTTCCTCTAGTGGTAAAATTCCTTCAATGCGTGATCATAGTAACTGACAGGTAAGTTTATTAATCCAGTGAGGAAAAACTTAAGCCGTCACAGTTCCGGAAAATATGTACTCTCTCACAGTAGGACAGTAAATCACGTATCGCTACTGGCACGGTTCAACTTCCAGTTTATCTTACAGATTTGTAATTTTAATATGATGATTGTTCTTTAAATAGTCTTGGGTAGGCTTTCTTTCATATAATTATGATAGCTAGGTCGCATTGAACCGCCACAAGATTAAATTTAAAAATGTTTCATCAATATGACTGGAAGTTCTTAAGATGATTTCTTTATTGCTGGGATTGCAAAGGTTACGATCACTCTGAATGAAAGAAAAAGACATGTAATATACCGAAACATCAAATAACATTCTAAAGCGCGATGAATTTCCCGTTAAGACTATTTATAAATATATATATTCGCGTATCTAATTATGTATTTAATAAACACTGCTTGAGTTCTAATGGTTAAAACACACATCTATAGATATATGACTTAACTAACTTTATTAATTATAAATTCTTTCGCGACTTTAAAAGTTAATTTAAGCATTACAGCCTCTATTATCTTTTGGAAATAATATAGCAGATATATCATTACATTTATAACTGGAACTATTGAGATGGTTTAATTTAATAGATTTAAATTAACACAAAATCCAGTGAAATAGAATGAATGAACTAGACCACTGATCACTTTACACAATATATATTACCGTTTTGCACAGAAATAGAATTCACTGCTAATATATATAAAAATCCAGGGGATAATCTAGCAGGATTTCAAATATAGCTAGTGCTTCTGTAAAGGTCTGGCCAACGAGTGATAAAGTGTAATTCTACGTGGTCTGTATATATCTAACTTAATTGCAAGATGAGTGGGACATGAGAAACTTGACACCTTTTTAGATCTCAGGACACTTTTGGGTATCTGACCGCCAGACTAAAGAGAGATGCCGCCCCTGGTCTTCGTATCTCCGTTCGCTGCGCGATCGGTTCTGATTTTAACACCGAGATGCGAAATACCTGCAGCAACTTGCGTCGCTCGTTTCAGTAACCACTACTGCCTTTGATAGCATGCCGCCAGTCCTTCCCGAGACCTCCCCCAGTGTCTTTGATCGTGGTCGCTACTATCTGTTTGATTCTGGCGCCGCCCCCTCTGGGCAAGTTAATGAAATTACTGCATATGATTGCTCAAGAGATGTCCATGGGCGTGATTTAATCTCTCCTTAAATCAATGCGATGACCAGAATGAACGATAGGTAAACTGTCCCCATATTAATCAGCAAACGTGTGGAACGGTTGCATAGCTAATGAGTCCAGGTGAAAAGAAAAATCTCGTTATGCCGAAAGGTTACAATATTCGGGGGCACTGATGTTATCCAAGCGATCGCTACGAAAGTCGTACTATATCATCCAAAGCTTCAGGGGTACCGATGTTATGAGAGGGTTCTACCACCATCTAACAAATTCAGGGACGGATGAGTTGTCTGTCACAATTGTCCCCTCTTTTGAGACATGAAAACCTGTTTTCGTGTTTGATTTATGACAATGAAGCTGCCCTGATCCGTAGCTTTAGGATGATTGGTATCTTCAACTTCCTCTTCTTCCTCCGTAGTCCAGTTTCTACTCAGGAAATCAGCCCCGACATTCTGTCTTCCCGGAATGTATTCCACTTTGGAAGAATAAACGCGTTAAAGAAGAGCCCAACGCATGACCCTTGCGTTAAATTCTTTATTGGCACCAAGAAATGCTAACGGAGCGTGGTCTGTTTGCACTGTGAAAGATGTACCATAGAGAAATTCTTGATGGCGTCTGATACCGTCAATCAGAGCGAGGCATTCTCTTTCAACTACGCTGTAGTTCCTTTCAGCTTTATTTAATTTCCGACTGCCATAAACAACTGGAAATAACATGTTCAGGTCACTGTCCTCGGCTTGAAGCAGTGTTGCCCCGATGCCCTGACCTGACGCGTCGACCCGTAATACAAAAGGTTTCTTGAGGTCAGGCAACCTCAAAATGGGGTATGCAGACAACTGTCCTTTCAAAGTGCTGTATGCGTGTTCGCACTTTTGATCCCACATGACCTTATCCGGACGCCCTTTCTTTGTGAGGTCAGTCAGAGGTGCCATCAGTCCGTTGAAGTTCTGGATGTACTTCTGATAGTATGCACATAGTGATATGAAGGAACGTACGTCTTTCTTCGTTCGGGGTCTTTTTGCTGCCACTATTTTCTCCACGTTCTTCTGAACAGGCCAACTACAGCCGTGAGAAATAGTATGCCCCAAGAAGTATAACTGTTCAAACACGATGAGACATTTGCTAGGTCTGGCTGTCAGACCAGTTTCCTGTAGTCTCCTGAGGAGCATAGCAACCTTAGCAATATGTTCTTCGTAGGTTTCCGATGCAATTAATATGTCATCCATGAAATTATGGATATGGGGACTTTGCGAAGGTTTTAGAAGCTTCCTCATCATCCTTTTGAACACTCCTGGTGCGTTATGCACACCAAATGGCATCACATTAAATGTGTAATGTCTTTCACTAGTGCTGAAATCTAACACAGATTTAATTTCCTCCTTGACTGGTATTTGATAAAAAAAGTTTACTAAGGTAATCTTGGAGAAAATCTTTGCCTTGCTAAGCTTGGTGAACAACTCAGACACAGTTTGGAGAGGTTCGGGCTGGAATTCCGTTACAGCGTTTAGGAGCCGGTAATCTATACACAGCCGAACTTCCTTATTGGGCTTCTGCAACTGCACTACACTGTCACTGTGAAGAGATGTAGACTCACTGATAATTCCTGCCTGACGCAGCTTGTCTATTTCTCCGCGAAGTGCATCAGCTTTAGCGTACGGAATGGGGTAAACTCTGGTTCGAACAGGGGTCTTATTTGTTAATTTCATATCAAATTCAATGAGATTTGTTCGACCAGGTACATCCGTTAAGACTGCACTGTACTGTTTTAGTAGAGCCCTGGTTTCTGTTTGTTGTTCTGGTGAGAGATTGTCGCCGAACTTGACATCTTTAAAGGATTCTGTGGGTTGCAATGGATACTCCTTGCAACCATCATCATCTTCCTCGTCTTCCGTTGCTATGGCGACAGCCAGGAGATGCTCGGAGGGTGGCACTGGTCTCTCCAAATATTTCTTAAGGAGATTTACGTAGAAGACCTTCTCTTTTCCTTTTATCGAGATCTTGTAATTAGTACGTGAGATGTTGTTAAGGACGGTAAATGGTCCTTGCCATCCGATGCGAAATTTATTGCTTCCGGTTGGAAGTAGCAACAAGACTTTCTCCCCTGGTTGTAGTTCTCTCCGTTTGGCAGCTTTGTTGTATCTTTTAGCATGTTTAGCGCGGGCTTTCTTAAGGTTGGTAGTAGCTAGATCCCATCCTAGCTTTAGCCTTTCCTTGAGCTCAGATACATACTTGCTTGCAGAGACGACTGTCTCGTCAGCCTTTTGGTCTGTCAGGGACCGAAGTAAGGCTTCTAGTGGCCCCTTTATAGGTCTGCCAAATAAAAGTGTAGCTGGCGCGAATCCCGTAGACGCTTGGGGTACCTCTCGGTAGGCGAATAAGGCAGCCGATATATATAGGTCCCAGTCTTCCGGTTTCTCCTGACCCAGCTTACGTAACATGGTGGTGAGGGTGCCGTTAAAACGTTCCACGAGCCCATTTCCGGCCGGATGGTAGGGACTTGTGTGGATATGTTTGGCCCTCAAGATCTTAAAGATCTCCTCCATTAACAGGCTACGGAATTGGGATCCATTGTCCGTCAAAACTTGTTGAGGGAATCCCAACCGTGTAAAAATTTGCACGAGGGCTTCTGCGACATGCTTGGAATCTGTGCATGTTAGCGGTATAGCTTCGGCCCACATTGTGCAAGTGTCGACTAAAGTCAGGATGAACCTGTTCTTTCTTTTGGTCCTTTCCAGGGGTCCAATGATGTCGACAGCAACCCGTTCAAATGGAGTACCCACTATTGGCATTTGCCCCATAGGTACTGGGGGTGTCAAGTGCTTTGGTGCTACCCGTTGGCACTGGGCGCAGGATTTCCCATTCCTGGCCACCAATAGTGGTTTTTTATTCGCTGAATAGTGGCGTTTTGTCCCATATGTCCGCTAAAGGGAAGAGAGTGCCCCATTTCTAAGATCTGGCTTCTGTACTGCGTCGGTACTAGGAGCTGGTTATTCCCCGTGTCCGGGTTGCCCGTTCTACGATACAATACGCCGTCCTTAGAAAAGATGTCTCCGTTGTGTCTGGGGTCCTTAGCCATGGGCAGTTTTCTAAAGCAGGGCTCCAGAGTAGGGTCCTTTTGTTGCGCCTCCTTCAGTTCATTCGGCAACAAATTTGGCGCAGGCTCCCTCTCCTTCTTGGCTTGCCCTCTTGTGGTTACCGCTGCCACAATCGGCTCCTTTGGTCTCCCAATAAACACATATCTACATCCCAGGATAACTGGGTAGATAGGATCATCCATAATGGCCGCTTTAATAACTCCTCTGACAAAGTCAGAGTGTATTTCTACCAGTGCGATAGGAAGCGTCCTGGGTGCATCACTCCTGAAAACTCCACTAAGTTTGACGGTTTCCTCTGTCTCCTGACCGGGTTTGACTAGGTGCCTAGCGACAATACAACTAAAGCTTAGTCCAGTGTCAAAGAGACAAGTAGTTGAGGTACCATTCAAAATTACAGTTCCTCGAGTTGAGGGTCGGTCCCCCTCAGGTTGAGAATCACTGACATTGACTCTACCTTTCGAGGCTGTATGCAAACATCCGATGCGGTTTGGACCGGTTTGTTTGCCCTGATCAGACGTTCCTGGTGTAGGGGTCTTCCCTTTTCCTTGACCTTGGTGGCCGCGCTGCCACGTAGGCTTGGTGGGTTGATCAGAATTGTTGTTAGGGGGGTATCGGGTTTTGTAGAATTTCGATTTTTCCTGGGGAGGTCTCTGGGTATTATTTTCTCGTTGGTTATAATTCTGAGAGAGATTAGAGGAATGGGATGACTGCTCTAGATTTTGATTACGAGATGGCTCATCTGTGGGTTTACGTTTAGTGCTGGGAAGTTCGGCCATTGCATTGGTATAGCGTTCTGCCTTATTGAGTATGTCCTCAAGCCTGACTGCGCCCTGTTCAGCCAAAAATCTACGGGTTTCGTTTGACAAAGTTGACTTTATCTGTTCCACAAGAACAAGTTCAAGTAGTCCCTCATATGTAAGAGGTAGGTCAGATAATTCAATGCACTTTGTCAAATAGCCCGTGAGACGTGAAGAGAACTGTGGGAATGTTTTCGTGCTCTCTTTTCGGCTGTTTCTGAACATTTGCAGAAATTTTCGGGCGGTCATCTCAAACCGCTCTAGCAAGGCCTTTTTCAGCATGTCGTAATCATGTTGGTTGGTTCCCAGCTTTGTATATACGTCATAAGCAGTACTTTTTAATGACGTTGAGAGTTTACGTGCCCAGCGGAAACTCTCTAACCCATACAGATTTGCGAGCCTCTCGAATTTTTCTAGATAAATTCAATTTTCTCATTGGAACTAGAAAAAGACTCTAAAGCAAAAGACATCGCAGTTAATTGGGCAGATTGAGTGCTGGAGAGGTCCATTGACTGAGACTGGGGCGAAGACGGCTCTCCGTTATTCGAAGTAGAGGCGCCCCGACTCTCTAGAGTTTTAAGCGCCACTTCGTGCTGTCTTTCCTTGTCTCTCTCCTCACGTTGTCTCTCCTTCTCTCTTTCCCTGCGGGCTTCCAACTCTGCCTCAATTTTCTTGTGCTCCAATAGACGATCTTCCGCTTCTTTCCTATCTGTCCTCTCCTGTGCTTCTCTCCTCTCTGCTCTCTCTTTCTCTTCCTTCCTTTCTGCTTCTGCTCTTTGTTGCTCCGCGTCATATATTTCCAGTTCCTGGTTGACAAACCGGTTCGCAGCTTCTGCGTCTAGTCCTGCCTCTTTCGCTTCCAGCCTCAGGATGGATCTCATCTTTATCCTCTCTGCAACTGTCAAAGAATAAGATGTAGTATGACTAGATAATAGTAAGAAGAAACGAGAAGGGGAAGAAACTCATAACCGCTACGAGAAAAACCATGTAAAAATTTACTTGAGTTACCTCCTACCTTAAATGTGTTAACTTATCGCTGCTGTTTCCTGGCAATTAAGGCTCTAAACGCAAGCGACTAATGCCACTAAAATGGTAAGTTACACTAGAAAAGAATCTACTTTTACTAACAGTAGAGAAAAATTTATATTAAAACTATTTAAAAAAAAAAAAAATTCCCTAAAATTTTTAATTCTCCGTCACAAAACTCGCCCCTGAAGTCAATTTATGAGAAGAGACTATGTTAACTAGACTTAAAAAGTCAGAACAAGGCGTCTTTAGCAAAGCTCAACTCTTATTAACTTAAAAAAAAAACCTTTAGTGACTGTAAAACCAATCACGCAATCCCAGCAAATCTTATGAAGAAAAATTTAATTTTCTCAGCCAGAGGATAATTTAGCTCACCGAATTTATGATTATCCCTACTTTCTATTGCTGTGGAAAGAAAACTACCTCTAAATATGCTGTGTGGACGACCCAAATTCTAAAAGGCGTTGTCTAGGGGTATAATTAATTATTTATTTATTTCCCTAAATCTCAAAGACAGATCACTTACACTCTTTCTTGTTAGACCCAGACTTAGATCAGACTCAAAATATCTTTATCCCGGCTATGCGATTGCCTCAAATGTAGCTCAAGATCCCAGGACCAGCCCACAAATATTGTCGTAAATTTATTTAGAGAGAAAGAGTCTTAGAAATAGTAGTCCGGTTTAGAGTGTAGAATTATGGTGAAAAAGGCTCAGTGATAGAAATGTAGAAAGTAAATAGTTGCTTCCCGGAGTGCTGGAGGAGAGTAAAGACAGACTTATTTACGACAAATCGTTTCTCTCAATCTACTCTTCAGGCTCACCTGGTCAAACAATTATTTGCCAGTTTCCAGACACACATCTGCGCTCACACCGATTTGGTGCTTCAATCACACAGACGACGTGGATACAAACTATCTTAAACAAATAGGGGAAATTTGGGCTTTGGGTATTCCAACACAGTAACAGTTAAGTTTATGTTGTTTATTAAAGTTAAAAAAAACAATCACTACAATAATCATGTGTTTACAGCAAAAAATTATCGTAAGTACAGAAAAATGCAAATAACAAGGTAGGGAGGGGGTGAAGAAGATTGGTATCGACTAAGCCCGTCCCGCTTATTAGACAAAGATAAACCCAGTCCAAAGATAGATAGTTATCAGGAACATAGGTACGTTAACCTAACAGTGAAGTTAATTACTCTGAAAGAGGTGTTTCAAAATTAGGTATGGGTGGTAGAAAGAATCCTGTTCTTCCCAATTGTTCTTCCCTTAACTAAGAAAATGAAAAGGAGGGGGTTTTAAACAGAGTTAACAAATTATCAACTATCCCACTTAAAGGAACAATGCAGGGTATACAGAAAATTATATTACCAGGTAAGCAAGTTAACCAAATGGTTACAAAAAAAAGATTAAATTTCCTGTCATTCATACACGCGCGTGAGGATCCACACTCATATATTCACACACTTACCGATTACAGCATCAGACAATCTAATAGAATTATATAAACAGCAATTACACTGTTGACACATGAAAAGGTCTGGTACTTCCGTGTCCCGCCCCAGATGTTGCGAGGTTTGCTGATAGCAACTATTCTCACTTATCGACGGACTTGAAGCCTAAGAGTTATTGGGTTTTATTATATAAAAAGAGTCTATGGGATGGCACTGACACAGTTCGACACAAGGGTGAAATTCCTTCAATGCGTGATGATAGTAACTGACCGGTAAGTTTATTAATCCAGTGAGGAAAAACTAAAGCCGTCACAGTTCAGGAAAATATGTACACTCTCACAGTAGGGCAGTAAATCAAGTATCGCTACTGGCACGGTTCAACTTCCAGTTTATCTTACAGATTTGTAATTTTAATATGATGATTGTTCTTTAAATAGTCTTGGGTAGGCTTTCTTTCATGTAATTATGATAGCTAGGTCGCATTGAACCATCACAAGATTAAATTTAAAAATGTTTCATCAATATGACTGGAAGTTCTTAAGATGATTTCTTTATTGCTGGGATTGCAAAGGTTACGATCACTCTGAATGAAAGAAAAAGACATGTAATATACCGAAACATCAAATAACATTCTAAAGCGCGATGAATTTCCCGTTAACAATATTTATAAATATATATATTCGCGTATTTAATTATGTATTTAATAAACACTGCGCGAGTTCTAATGGTTAAAACACACATCTATAAATATATGACTTAACTAAATTTATTAATTATAAATTCCTTCGCGACTTTAAAAGTTAATTTAAGCACAACAGCCTCTATTATCTTTTGGAAATAATATAGCAGATATATCATTACATTTATAACTGGAACTATTGAGATGGTTTAATTTAATAGATTTAAATTAACACAAAATCCAGTGAAATAGAATGAATGAACTAGACCACTGATCACTTTACACAATATATATTACCGTTTTGCACAGAAATAGAATTCACTGCTAATATATATAAAAATCCAGAGGATAATCTAGCAGGATTTCAAATATAGCTAGTGCTTCTGTAAAGGTCTGGCCAACGAGTGATAAAGTGTATTTCTAC
This sequence comes from Oreohelix idahoensis, assembly GCA_024509875.1. Lineage (NCBI taxonomy): Eukaryota > Metazoa > Mollusca > Gastropoda > Stylommatophora > Oreohelicidae > Oreohelix > Oreohelix idahoensis. The sequence goes on along the minus strand of JAMPIV010017840.1, from coordinate 300,653 downwards.
GTGGTCTGTATATATCTAACTTAATTGCAAGATGAGTGGGACATGAGAAACGTGACACCTTTTTAGATCTCAGGACACTTTTGCGGATCTGACCGCCAGACTAAAGAGAGATGCCGCCCCTGGTCTTCGTATCTCCGTTCGCTGCGCGATCGGTTTTGTGTTTAACACCGAGATGCGAAATACCTGCAGCAACTTGCATCGCTCGTTTCAGTGACCACTACTGCCTTTGATAGCATGCCGCCAGTCCTTCCCGAGATCTCCCCCAGTGTCTTTGATCGTGGTTGCTACTATCTGTTTGATTTTGGTGCCGCCCCGTCTGGGCAAGTTAATGAAATTACTGCATATGATTGCTCAAGAGATGTCCATGGGCGTGATTTAATCTCTCCTTAAATCAATGTGATGACCAGAATGAACGATAGGTAAACTGTCCACATATTAATCAGCAAACGTGTGGAGCGGTTGCATAGCTAATGAGTCCAGGTGAAAAGAAAAATCCCGTTATGCCAAAAGGTTACAATATTCGGGGGCACTGATGTTATCCAAGGGGTCGCTACGAAAGTCGTACTATATCATCCAACGCTTCAGGGGTACCGATGTTATGAGAGGGTTCTACCATCATCTAACAAATTCAGGGACAGATGAGCTGTCTGTCACAATGGGACAAAAACAGATTCAATTATCATTACCAAAGTAAGCGTTCCCCAATAGGAGGATTAATCAGTCTTGGAGGAACTGGGGCTTATTTTGCCAAAACTCAACACTGGATTTGTTGCTTCTGTCATGGAGATATGTTCCAGATGTTGTAAACAACGATTAGGTAAGCGCGACTGAATGTGGCCACAGGTGTGTCAGAAGCGAGAGAAAGAGGATTGAATAATTTTTCTGTTGGATAATCATTGAACTCACTTTGTTTTTTTGTCTTCCTTTTTATATGCTAATGCTGTTAATTTCAGGCTCGATTAATTAGGAGCTCTGTTCTTTACAGTATAGTCAACTTCTATACCATAGCGCAAATCTTTTGACCTTTTGGGGTTAATAAATTTGTTTTGTGGGATCTTGTCTCGACAGAGGGGATTGTACTTATGGGTTTATTTTTTTTTTAATTTCTGTAACCAAATGATTTTGTATTACTATTGATATTGGATGTTGTGAAGTTTTTTCTGATAATAAACTTAACAAAACTTAATTACCTTTGTTGGTCAGCTCGGCCCAATATCACTATTCCATTTACTATAGTTTCATGTTTGTGCGTCTGGTTGTCGTCACTTATCTGTGTGTGCGTATGTGAGTGGTTAATAGTATATACGTTAATAAATACGGAAAGGAGAATTGTCTGATAGACAAATTACAGTCGTAAAGATAGGCTGGAGTAGAGTATCTTCTCATTCCAGTGACAGATTCTACCTTTAACTATTCACTCGTGAAATCTATTTTTTTTACCTTATCTCTCACTGAGTTACCACCTTTTCAGTTCTATTCAGACGGGACCAAAATCTATATTAAATATCTATCTAAAATCTACGACATATACCGTAGTACTTTATTGAACTACTGTACTGAACTACTATACTGAACAATTCGAGTTATGTCACTGAAACTCATGGAGACCATTGAGATCAGTTTGTATACATTGACACATCGACTTTCGGATAAGCAAGGATGTTCTAACTTTACAAAGTGGATTACTTATTCTGGATCAAGATTCTTTTCTGTCCAGAAACCTTTCACTTTGCCTCTTCCCAGTTCAGAATTGCTATTCTTAATCTAATCTTCACACTATTGCAGAAACACTGGATGTTCTTTCGCTATTGGATTTGTCAATAATGTACACTGTTTTCCCTTCATTATCATATAGCTGTCTGCCAACAACTGTAGCATTCTTCAGCAGGAACATGTAGTTGAAGTTTCCCCTCACTTACTACGACAACTAGCTGACAATCTCCACTTTTTCTTTGGACTTAGGTCGCTGACTGCCAAAGTAATCAGTGATCATCACGCCTGGTGGCGTCTTGTAGAGCAGCAACAAACTGTCTCCACTTTGGATTTTGATTGCTGACTGCCAAAGTAAACAGTGACCATCACGCCTTGTAGAATCTTGTAGGGCAGCAACAAACTGTCTCCACTTTGGACTTTGGCCGCAGACTGCCAAAGTAATTAGTGACCATCACGCCTGGTGGCGTCTTGTAGGACAGCAACAAACTGTCTCCACTTTGCTCGGTCGGAAGCCATCCTTCGTGTGGGGCCCCAGCTCTGGTTCATGCTTAGTATCTCTGACTCTACAGTTCTCCGCCAGGTGGCTTTTGGCCGGCTTTGTTTTCACTTATCTTTTATAGTCCATAGCATAACAGTTCTGGTGATGGTGTATGGATCTCTTCTGAGAATGTAGCCAACCCAATTCCAGCATCCACCCGCTATAACGGGCCGTATGTCTTTCTTTCTGGCTCCGAGTTAGCAGTTCTTGGTTGGTGATGATGTTCGGCCAAAAATTCCAAGGATTTTCTTTAGGCAGGTACATGGAAAGAGGGTAGTTTGAACATTTACTTTTTTGTTACTCTCCAGCATTCTGTGCCTTACAGAAGTACAGAAATTACGTTGCTCTCGTATATTTTTAATTAAGTGGTTGTACTTTACAAAGAAGATTTCCAGACGTTCTTTAGATTGGCGAAGGTTATTCTGTTGAATAGGACAAAAAAAAAAAAAACACGCACACACAATTAGTAATACGTTTTACAAGGAGAAGGGACAAGAAAAACCTACGTTTCGGCCACAAGGCCTTCGTCAGGGACAGAGAAACAAGAGACACGAGGGAAAGAAAATAAGAATTAAGTAGAGAACATGAAACTATAAAAATAAGAGAAAAAAACAATAGAAAAAAAAATCCCTTATGTCCAGTCACATGTGAAGCAAGATGGCTGCCACTAAACCAGAAAGCGGAAGTCGACAGTACATTAAAAACAAAAATAAGAAATAATGAAAACAAAGACTGGAAAAGAGTGAGGAAAAAATTTTTTTTTGAAAAAATCAAATAAAACAAAACAATCAATAAAGAAATTTAAAAAAAAAAAAAAAATTTAAAAAATAAATAAATAAATAAATACATAATTTTATACATATATATATATATATATATATATATATATATATATATATATATATATATATATATATATATATATATATATATATATATATATATATATATATATATATATATATATATATATATATATATATATATATATATATATATATATATATATATATATATATATATATATCAAACATTTAAAAAAAAAAAAAAAATTATTAATATTAAAATATATAAAGTGAGGGAAAAGCGATTTAAAAAAAAAAAAGTGCGTGGTCGCATCAAAGTAGACAGTCATAATACAACTGAGACTCGAAAGAGAAAGGCGTCTCAGACAAAAGAATGTTGGGTATTCAAACCGTGTGGTTTTAGGCAACCCATAAGATGGATGAGGCGTTGTTCCTGGCGAAACCGACTGATGGTGTCCGAGGAACAGGATCTGATGGCTGTCACCTGGATGTCAGTGGCACCGTGGTGGTCAGGGCCATTGAAAAGGATGGCAACAGGTGTGGATTTGAACTGAGAGATGTCGTAGAGGTGTCTGCAGAATCGGTCGCCCAGTCATGTGCCCGTTTGGCCGATGTAAGTAATGGTGCAACGTTTGCATATAATAGCATAAATGACGTTGCGTGACTCACATGTGAATCCATGGGTGATGGTGAACTTGGCGTTAGGAAACGAGACTGAACGTGTTTCGATTACATACTGACATGTCTTATACATCGTGTTCGGTTACATGGCTTGGTCCCAAAGTGGCCATCGTTGACGGTTTTCAAACTGCTGTGGACTAGGAGGTCCCTCAAATTCTTATCCCGTCTATATGCCAGCAAGGGTTGCTCACTAAACACATCCCGCGCCGCTGGGTCAGCTTGGAAGAGAGGTAGGAGACGTTAGAGGATCCTTTTGACAGCAGTGCTGTGAGGGTGATAAGTCATTATTAACTTGACTCTATTAGAGGAGGTTTTTTGGCGGGGTTTGAGGGCCTCTAGACGTGAGATAGGGAGAACACGCTCTAAGGCAGAGGTAAGAACATCCTCTGGATACTGTCTGTTACGGAAGAAGTCCAAAATTTCTTGTGCTCGGCATAGAAAGTTGTCATCATCTTCGCATAACCGACGGAGGCGGAGAAGTTGTGAGAAAATCAAGGAGTCACGACAAGCCGGAGGATGATCGGAAGTATAAAGGAGGTAGCTGTGTGCATCGATGGGTTTGTAGTACACGAAGTGTTGAGGTGGGGGGGGGGGGGGGGGGGATGGTGATAACACTTTCAAGGAAATCAACAGAGACAGTGGAGATGTGAGAGGTGAATTGGATCGCAATGTGGAAGTTGTTAATGAAGTTAATGAACCTAGATAGGTCAACCTCTGGCATATCAGTGAGACCTATGCCATCATCTATGTATCTAAGATACATCAATGAAAAAGGTCCAGGATACTGCTGCCACACCTGATACTCCAGGTAGCCCACGAAAAGGCAGGCATAACTGGGACCCATCTTGGTGTCCATGGCAACTCCACTTATTTGGTCAAAGAACTGTCCATTGAACTCAAAGGAATTGAGTCGAAGGACAAGTTCTGCAAGGCGCAGGAGAGTCTCTGTAGCGATAGAGGAGGGTGTGCGCTGGTCCAGGAAAAACCGGAGAGCTCGGAGATCATCAGAGTGAGGAATGGAAGTGTAAAGCAAGCAAACATCTAACAGAAATAAACGGTAGGTACGGTCTGGGGAAAGCTGGATAGAGGAAAAAGTAGTAAGAGCATGGTTTGTGTCCTTTAGGAAGGAAGAAAGCTGCTCTACAATAAGCTGGAAGATGCCGTCGAGGAAGTCTGATATATGTTCGGTAGGGCAGGCACACGCAGAGACAATGGGTCTCCCAGGGTTGGGGGGTTTATGAATTTGGGGAAGCATATAAAACACAGGCTTGCCCAGACAACTATTGTCAGTACGGAGATGAGAAGCGCTGGAAGGTAAGGACTTGTTGGCGATAAGACTTTTGATGGTGTCATGGACCAGACGATTGTTGAGGACTGTCGCATCTTATTACGGCGCTGGTAGAAGGAGCTGTTGGTGAGCTGCTTATTACCTTCTTGGAGGTACAGGTCCTTGCGCCACACCACACTGGCACCTCCTTTGTCTGCCGGTTTAATAACAATGTCATCTCTGCAGCGGAGCTTCGAGAGGGCATGAGACTCATCAGAAGAAAGGTTGGAATAACGCAGGCGTTGAGGTTGGAGTTGCTGAATGTCGTGGAGGGTATTCTGAATATATAAATCCAGAGCGTGGGAAGCCCCATGAGAGGGTGTAAATTTTTATTCTTGGGAGGAGCAAAGCGTGCAAAGGCATCATCTGATTCAGCCTGTGATCTCTGAGGACCATCATGGTTGCGGAAATGGAACTGAAGTCGCAGACGGCGATGAAACCGATGGACATCTCTGAGGAGATTGTACTGATCAGAGGATGCTTGGAGAGGGACAAAGTGCAAGCCCTTGCTGAGGACCGAAAGCTCACCCTCGGAGAGGGCAAGATCAGAGGGAATACAAACAGCCTGGGAACGAGATGGAGTAGAGGAGGCAGGGACAATATCAGGGGTAGGACAGAGGCAGGAAAGTTTGTTCTTTTTCTGGGCGGATAAAAAATCATACAATTGCCGGTTGAGGAAATGGATAATGATGAGGATAATGGGGAAGGCAGGAAAGTAGCTGGAGGTGAGACTACGTAAGCGTAGTAGAAGCTGAGACTGCTGGGCACTGATATCTGCCAGGAAGCGGGAATGGATAGCTGCGACAGCCCACATACGCTGGAACCCACATGTGGTCTCGATGCGCTGTAAGAGGCGATGTTCACGAGGGTGAAGTTGACCAGCAGAGGGGTTGAAGTGAGAAGTGAAGCCATGAGGGAGAACTTTAAGGTGGAGGCAGGTGCGGATAAAGTGGAGATGGCAAGTGAATCTAGTTTTCTTGAATGTAGCAAATGCAAAATCAATTGCAGTGCGAGATATATCAGGTGGTAAGAGGCTGAAGGAGGTGGTTATAGAAGACCGAAGTGAATTTATGAAGTGTTTCAGTGAAGGCATAGTGGCAAATCGAGTGAGAACCCCGACACACAAAATAAAAATAAATTAAAAAATAAAATTAAATATAAAATTAATTTAATTTATAGATATAAAGAATAAATAAAAAATAATACACAATGAAAGTAGGTGAATAGATCGGAAGTAAGAGGAGATAAAAAAGAAAAGTGAGCAAACAGGTAGACAATGCAGTCAGTTATGGGGTATGATATAAGTATATGAGGAGAACTGCCGTAAGACGGGGGTAAAACAGTTGAATAGGGAAAAAAACACACACACAAATAGTAATACGTCTTACAAGGAGAAGGGACAAGAAAAACCTACGTTTCGGCCACAAGGCCTTCGTCAGGGACAGACAAACAAGAGACAGGAGGGAAAGAAAATGAGAATTAAGTAGAGAACATGAAACTATAAAAATAAGAGAAAAAACAACGAGAGAAAAACAACTCCCTTATGTCCAGTCACTTGTGAAGCAAGATGGCTGCCACTAAACCGGAAAGCGGAAGTCGATAGTACATTAAAAACAAAAATAAGAAATAATGAAACAGAAGGTTATTCTGGCTTTATTAATTCGGCTGCTGATGTCTTTTCCTGTTCCGCCGTCTAGTGTTACTATGCTTCCTAAGTACGTAAATGACACTGCCCACTCGTCCACTTTATCTATCTATCTATCTATCTATCTATCTATCTATCTATCTATCTATCTATCTATCTATCTATCTATCTATCTATCTATCTATCTATCTATCTATCTATCTATCTATCTATCTATCTATCTATCTATCTATCTATCTATCTATCTATCTATCTATCTATCTGTCTATTTATCTATCTATCTATCTTTCTATCTATCTATCTATCTATCTATCTATCTATCTATCTATCTATCTGTGTATCTTTCTGTATGTCTGTCTGTCTGTCCGTGTGTGTCTATCTATCTATTATTTACCTGCCTATCCACATATCTACCTGCCTGTCTGCTTTCCTACCCCCCTGCGTACCAGCCTATCTACCTACACACCAGTCTGTCTGTATGTTCGTCTGTCTGTCACTCTGTCTAACAATGTAAATACTTAGTCTACCAGAGAAGCATTAAACACTCAAACAACGATTGCCATACATCATTACGGTCTGGCACTTAGAATAAGTTGTGTAACTTAAATAGAAAATATCATTATGTTACTAAATAAATAGCTATGTAATCTGAACGTTGAAGAATACAGCATGATGGCTAACCTCAGCAAAGCTCCAAGTCAATTTTTCATCTACGAAGAGGTAGCAGGATCCATCATTCTCGATCCAGCCGTTAGGACAGTAACTGGACACTAAAATACAGTGCAGTATAGATATGAGCTGGTACTGAGAGTCACACAAGTAAAGGAATAAACACGTTTTAGGGACCACTTTTATTATTATTATCAAAATGAAACATCAAACAGACGATACATGGTCAACAAACAGGCGATAAATGGTCAACAATCAGACGATAGAAGGTCAACAAACAGACGATAGATGGTCAAGAAACAGACGGTAGATGGTCAACAAACAGACAATAGATGGTCAACAAACAGACGATAGGTGGTTGACAGACGATAGATGGTCTATACATTGTATCGCGAAGAATACACGTTGATTGACAGTAATCATTAAGTAGTACTTCTTCATGTCATTCATTAACGTCAATATTTTGTTAAGGTAAAAAAATGTAAATGATCACGTTACACGCCTAATTGAGACATACTGGGAATATGGCGTAAGGCTCATATTTTCTTGACCATCAGCACACTAGGGGTGGTGTGGTCAGCATCACGCCGGCCGTCTTTAACCTTCCCAGAGTTGCTTTCATAAGGCTGGGTCAACACAGGAGACGTTAGCAGTCTAAAAAATCCCACCTCAACAGGGGCTCGAACCAGGACGCCGAGCTAGGAAACCAGTGCACTAACTACTGTGCTACCGTGGCTCTATTTTTTAAGTAGTGTAGCGAATTAGTGAGCTTGTAATTCCCCATTTCTCCTGCCACTTGTGTAGTTTTCCCTTGTTCGTTTAATATACGAACATTCCAAGTGGCAAGCCTGGAGATCTTCTTAGCCTAACAAATAAAGTAAAACAGGTTAGTCAGAAAACGCAGATTCGTTTAGGCTTTCTCTGGGTTGGTCGTGAACTTCTTTACCAGATGACCTTCTGTCTTGGAAGAATGAATTCAATTATTTTCTTTTGGTTGTACTGTTCATTTTGTTGTATGTGGCTTAAGTATTTATACAGGATTTTAAAACCGGACCCGTGTTCAGTCCTCCTTAGTAACCTCTTACGACATGCATGGTAGATTATGGTATCACTGTTCTTTGCATCCCTTTCAGACCTCGGTAAAACACATGTAAGAATAGTAATGCCAGAATGAAAATACACAGACATCTAAACCACAGAATTCGATTCGGTTACTGTTCAATTTCTTCAAGATTTACTAAGTTCAGGTCATTTGAAGAAACTACAAATTCATACACTATGCAGACAGTGTAAGATTGGACGAACTAAATTTGGAAATGTTGCAGTGGATTGTATTGAAGAATTTTGAGATGCAATTAATTGATTTACTGCGCAGCTCATTGGGGAGGCAACATTTTCTTGACATGAGATCCAGGTAACCGGGTTACGCGGTTGTTTTCTCGATGACCGTGAAAATGTCAAAAATCACGTAATTTGTGAACGGCTCCTTACGGAGCATGGGTTATCATTGCAGCTGGTTCTGTAATAGGAAGCCTGCACCAAGCATTCAAATGATCTTACCGCCGTGGTTTCTATGGCAATTTATTTTACAAGTACATGATGGTGTTGCCAGCCTCTCGCACAGCTTCATATTAGTGGCCTGGTACGACATGCCTGAGGGAGCAGTAGCTCTGTTCTTTCTTTGTCGGTCGGAGACACACACCCCCCCCCCCCCCCCCCCCCCCCCCGGGAGGAATTACCCAGGACAAAATACAAATATAAAAATTATAAATGATGTGTGTTGCGCACAATTCTCATGCGCACGGGATAGTTTTTCTTAGAAGATCATCGCCAATGTTGGTACTTACTTTCTTTCTTTCTTAATCGGAACCTCTTCTACCCCGTAAACAGGGTGTAGAGGTAACATAAAGAGCACAAGGCTCCTGGGCAAAACATTTAATCAAAATGTTGGACAAACAGGTGATTAGCCCATTGTGTTGGTACATACACGCACTTAAGACAGGTTCTCCACCCCTGGCCTACACTGTTACATATGTTCATCATTTCCTTCATGTCGTTCTCTGCTCCGTGTGTTCTCTTCAGTCTCCTTCTACCTTTTTTTACCACGGGGATTCCAGAACAAGGACTACCTGGTAATTCTATCAACAAGTTTTGCTTAATGTGTGTCATATCTATCTCAATCTTCTACTTCTTATCTCTTTTTCCACTGGTACTTGTCACCAGTTCCACAATGTGTGTCTGTGGTGGGTTGATGTTAATATAGTTTGTTGTAAAGAAATCTTAGTGTACTGAATGAGGTCAGCTGTGAAGGTCCCTGAATATAATAAATATTAGAGTAAATTTCCAGGGCACCTTTCTACTACCACCACTATGATCTCATTCAGACTTATTCTAGATAGACAGTAAGACGACTACGTTTGGTGTCTAGGGTTATGAAATGTAGTGTAAGGTTGCATTAACCAACTAAACATATAAACAATTACACAAATTACTTTGTTATCTACTACAACACAACAGTGCCACGACAATCACATACAAACTTCACTTTAAAAGACTATCTTTAGTAAGTCTGTGGTTGAAAGTTAAGGTTTTTCAATTTATTGTCCTGAATCTGATTTATTTGGAATCAGGACTGACAATCAAAGTGAAATCATAGAAATTAATTACATCAATAAATTTATACAATGGATCTTCTGTCCATAATACATATATTATTATATAAGGGTGTAGTTGTATTGTTTAACCGAGGTGACTTCTAGTATACACTGGTTGATTGTTTACTATCATCATCTCTGCATGTTGTTTGTAAGTTTTTATGGACACTGATGGAATGTTTATATCACTATTCCCAGTCTCTTTTCTAATATAATGTTAGTTGAGCGACCAGGTGCCGAAACATGCACCTAACTTGGTAATATGCTGTAGGAATCTTCCCCCACTTCGCTGAACGACAACCTTCAGCTCCCACTTCTTCAAGAATGATGGTGGTTTACAGTTGTCTCCGAAAAAGGCAAGACTGTGGCATGAATATATCGGCCCACTGTAGTCTGGCACCAGTTTTTGACAGCAACCAAATACCTCTCAGATGTAAGGAAATAACACAAGTAAAACGATGACTAGGCAATAGAATCTGGCACATTTTCGATCTGCCTTTGTCCAGGCTTTTCCTTTATTAGAAAATTCTTAGCCTGTTCTCAATGTACTTGATTTTCACAGAATTTATTTTCAAAAATGGCAGTGAACCGACGCTTCTACTTGACCATATCTAACGTTCTAACCAATCAGGCCATGTTTACATGAGCCTTTGAAAAAAACTATCCATCCTATACGTTTCCATTAACAACAATATTTGTATTTCCAGGTCACCCAATAATATTTCGCCTTACATTTTACTACAGCCAATCAAATCGTATCTAACTTGTTGGCCTCATTTCCCCCAAAGCAGTGTTTTCCACACATGCCATTAAAAAAATTAAGCAGATACGATCTTGTGCTGTCAGTCAACTCCACTATAGTATTTTGGCTATAATTTGTTAATTAATGGACTATTTGCGAAACACATAACATATTCTTTGTCAGCAAGTCCTAAGGTACCAGAATATATAAGTTTAACGGGGCTAAGTGGCTTCGTTCAAAATATGTATTTTTCTATGATAGTCGTGTATTTGCTGTTACCACCGTTCACTTCCATACTAGGGGATGTCTTCTGTACTTACGATAGAATTTCGTCATTCCTAATAAGAGCTAAAGTCGTTTTAGTGACACGTGTCGTCTACATGTTCTAACTTTTTCATCGTATTTTGGGGGAACCCCTAAGTCAAGGCTTGCCACTTGCTATAGTTGGCTTTTAGTTTAAAATCAATGCGAAACGTATTTGCATTTTCATCTCCTTGCCCCTCCTCGTTCTACAATGCATTTGTAAGCAGATGTTTTCTTAGAACTAGGAAAAGTGGTGTCAAGGACGAATTTGAAAATTTGAGTACCGTTTTGTTCGTCTTAGGCGTTAGCAATTAATAATATGAAGGCGTAGACGATAACCACGCGTTCTAGCCGAAATTTCTTTTGTACTTTCTTATCTTTTCCTTTATGCCCTATATTGTTATATATATTAATTTAGATATTGTATTTAGAAATTCACTACACATGTCCCCCCTTTAGAACAGACGATCATATGTCAGTTCCTATTTCTTAATACACATAGATAAATTTACTATCTATGCCTGGTGACTACTCTGATGTTCGTCATATGGATGTCTGCTTAAAAAATCAGCACCGACGTTGGTTTTTCCGGGAATGTACTCTATGGAAAACTGGAATGGCTGTAAGAGCAAAGACCAGCGCAGTAACCTAGCATTTTCATGCCTTGCTTGTGACAGGCACCCGAGTGGTTTATGGTCTGTCTGGATCCTAAATGATTGTCCACAGAGGTAAATCTGGAACTTTTTTATACCCCAGATGATTGCCAGACATTCTTTTTCACTTGTTGAATATTTTTGTTCTACTGTATTCAACTTACGGCTAGCATAGGCTACTGGGGTTAATTCCCCATCAAGTGAATTTGACCGTTGTAATAGAGCTGCACCCAAACCGATATTACTCGCATCCGTTCTCAGAATGAATTCTTGACTTAAGTCAGGTAATTTCAAAATAGGCCTGCTTGTGAGTTTTTCTTTCAATTCTTGGTAGGCCAATTCACACTGCACTGTCCAAATAATTCTATCAGGATTTCCTTTGCGCGTTAAATCAGTCAATGGAGCACAGATGGAGTTAAAGTTCTTTATATACTTTTGGTAAAAACCACATAATGAGACAAAAGATCGCACATCCTTTTTTGTTTGTGGTCTTGGTGCTTTTTTCAACTTCTCCAGGTTCTTGGGGTCAAGGGTCATGTTTCCCTGGTGTACTGTGTGGCCCAAGAATTCCAGCTCTTTACATCCAACACAGCATTTCGTCGGTCTAGCTGTCAAATTGGTCTCTCTCAGTCGATCAAACAACATATTCAGAGAGTTAATGTGTTCCTCAAATGTTTCTGTTGCTATTAGAATATCATCCATGAAGTTGGTAATGCATGGATTCTTCAGGGGATCCAGTAACTTTCTCATCATCATCGAAAACACACTCGGTGCATTTTTCAGCCCGAATGGCAACATATTAAATTCATAATGTCCTTCCGAGGTGCTAAAGGCTAAATAATGTTTTACCTCCGGCCTTACTGGAATCTGATAGTAGCCTTTGCTCAGATCCACTTTAGAGAAATATTTAGCTCTATTCAGCCTGGCAAACAGCTGATTTGTATCAGGTAATGGATCCACCTGACCTTCTGTGACAGCATTCAGTTTCCTGTAATCTATACACAGCCTGTGTTCTCCAGAGGGTTTTCTTAACAGAAGCACACTGGAACTGTAGGGAGATTCACTGTGCGAGATAATCCCTTCTTTCAACAGATAATCTATCTCCTCCCTTAAAGCGTTTTCCTTAGCGAACAGAATCGAATAGGCTTTCATACAGATTGGTGTTGGGTCTATGAGTTTCATATCATACTCCAATAAATTTGTATGCCCCGGACGGTCCGTTAACACATCTGTATGATTATTCAGAACCTGTTGAACCCTCTCCCTCTGATTTTCCGTTAAGTGTATGCTGATTTTGACCTGTGCAGCGGTCTCACAGGGATGTAAAGGATATTCATGAGAAGTGAGTGGTTCCTTTTTCATCTCCATTGCAACAGACAAGGTCAGTAGGTGTGTCTCTTCCTAGTTTTCTCTGTCCAGATATTTCTTCAGGAGATTCACATGATATATTTTCTCTTTCCCTTTCTTATCTATCTTATAATTTGTTCTGGACACCTTCTCTAGAACTGTATATGGACCTTGCCATCCAATTTGCAATTTATTCTGGCTGCCGGGCAGTAGAAGGAGCACCTTCTCTCCCACAAATAATTCTCGATCCTTCGCTTTCTTATTGTAATAGGCAGCATGCTTTTTCCTGGCTTGTCTCAAATTTTCATTGGCAAGTTTCCAGCCAGTTTTAAGACGAGTGGTCAGCTCTTTCACATATTGATATGATGAAGTAATATTTTCTTCTGCCTTTTTATCGGTCCAGGTCCTTAACAAGGCTTACATATGGACTTTTAAATTTGTTGACCTGTTTTTCCAGGCACCGGTATGGTCTTTTCCCTTGGAAGCCTTATAGTGATGATTTTTCTTCCTAGAATCATCATTCACATATCGACCGCTACCAATTTTTCTCTTGGGGTTTTCTCCCCACTTTAAATTCCTTGTGAGAGGTCTTCTCTCTCTTTTATCTTCCTCCAGTTCACATAAGTCCGTGAGATGGATTTTCGGCTTATTCTGGGGTAAGACATCTCTTTGTAATCGCTGCATAGTGGCCATTGTAAAACATCCAAGTGAAGACTGTCCGTGAAAAAGGGGCTCCCATTCCACTTTGTCCACTTTATTAAATTTATTTTTCTTTTCAGTGTCAGGCCTAAGTTTGCCCCGTGGCTTGTCTAGGTCCTGATCAATTTTCCCACTTGTGGGTGTTCCCTCATGTACTATGCCACATCTTTCTACAAAATCCTCAATGTCAAACATTTCGTCTGGCCAATAATAATTTTGAGCCACCTTTTGGATGATGGTACCTATCTTCTCATGGTCCCCATCTTTTCCAACATGTAGGCTCCTTATCACATCTGCCCTATATGCCTTTGGAAGAACCAACTGTCCGTGACCAGTGGATCCAGTTCCGGCCTTCCTGTAAATCAATTTGTTTTTCATGTAGAAGTCTCCTTTGCCTGGAGATGTATGACATTTGGGCAATTTCTTAAAACAAGGCTTGAGGGTCTTATCCCCAGCCTGCGCCTTCCTCATCTCATCTGGATGGGTATTTATCAAATTATCCTCCTCCTGTTTAGACTGTGATCTGGTCTGAAGCGTGGCCATGTACACAGGTCTCTTTTTACACACTTCGGTGTTATGGTTGTCCATCCGACACCAACTACAATATAATCTACCTTTATGAAAAGGTTTTCTTTCATCATATTTCCTTTCATTGAATTGTGAGGTTTTATTATTATAGTTATTGCGTTACCTATCAAACTGGTGCTTACCTTTGTTCTGGTCTCTATGGTCAAACTTATTAAAGTTTTGAGGTGCCTTAAAATTGTCTACCGGTTTCTTTTTATTTCCAACTACCTCTGCTTGGGCTGCCTGATACCTCTCAGCGACATTGAGTAACTCACCCAGCCTATCTGCACCTTGTTCCATGAGAAACTTTCTCAGGTCTGGAGCCATGGACTCTCTTAGTTGCTCAATAAGGATCATTTCCTTAAGATCTTGGGTTTTACCCAGAGCAGTCCATTTCTCCAAGTAGGTCTCTAACCGTGCAGAGAACTGGTGATAAGTCTCACCCGACAGTAGTTTGGCATTCCTAAATTTTTTTCTATAAAATTCCCCATTCTTTTCATATCTTAACAAAAGAGCCTGCTTTAGCATATTATAATTTTCCTGATCATCCCTGCTCATCTTGGCAAAAACTTCATAAGCTGTACCACGAAGCCCTTGTGATAACTTTAGGCTCCACCTTTCTCTCTCTAAACCATACGTGGTAGCCAACAGTTCATATCTATTTAGGTAACTTTCTATGTCATCGTCTTTCTCAACAAAATGGTCTAAATGAAAACTCATAGCTGAGGTTGAGGCTCCCTGACTAACAGTAGCATCTGAGGTAAAGGGACTGGCACCATTTTCAGGAGCATGGCTTTGAAACTCAAACTCCCTTAGTCGTAACTCATGTTTCCTTTGTAATCTATTCTCCTCCTTTTCTGCTTCCCTTTCTGCAGCCTGTCTTCTTTCTTCTGCTTCCCTGTCTGCAGCTAATCTCTTTTCTTCTCTTTCTGCAGCTAATCTCTTTTCTTCTGCTTCCCTGTCTGCAGCTAATCTCTTTTCTTCTCTTTCTGCAGCTAATCTCTTTTCTTCTGCTTCCCTTTCAGCCTTTTTCTCTTCCAACTGGAGCCTCTTTATTTCCGCCTCACGATCCGCCTTTAATGCCCTAGCCTCTTTGTCAGCCTCAATCTGCAGCCTCTTAATTTCTTTTTCAGCCTCTAACTTTCTTTCAGCCTCTTTTTCTAATCTTTTTTCTTCGCGTTCAATAAATTTGTCACATTCAGTTGTGACATAAGCAATCATAATTTGCCCCTCCATTCCCAATTCTTTTGCAGCCTGCACAGCAGCAGATCGAAACTTCGCCAGGTCAGCCATTTTGTACTTGGCAAACCTTTTAAACTTTCTAACTAGACAAATTTCTAATTATAACTAAGAACAACCATAGGCACTGATAGCTCAACCACTATTTAATTTCTCCAAAAAGGAATGCTTTTAGTTTTATACTATCTGAGATTCCTAATATAATTGATAATATTTTAAGAATTTAAAATCCCAGATGCAAACTACCCAATATAGCTGGTGTTATGAAAAGTTCAATCCCCAGGAGCGAGACCCCAATATATGTGGTGGGTTGATGTTAATATAGTTTGTTGTAAAGAAATCTTAGTGTACTGAATGAGGTCAGCTGTGAAGGTCCCTGAATATAATAAATATTAGAGTAAATTTCCAGGGCACCTTTCTACTACCACCACTATGATCTCATTCAGACTTATTCTAGATAGACTGTAAGACGACTACGTTTGGTGTCTAGGGTTATGAAATGTAGTGTAAGGTTGCATTAACCAACTAAACATATAAACAATTACACAAATTACTTTATTATCTACTACAACACAACCGTGCCACGACAATCACATACAAACTTCACTTTAAAAGACTATCTTTAGTAAGTCTGTGGTTGAAAGTTAAGGTTTTTCAATTTATTGTCCTGAATCTGATTTATTTGGAATCAGGACTGACAATCAAAGTGAAATCATAGAAATTAATTACATCAATAAATTTATACAATGGATCTTCTGTCCATAATACATATATTATTATATAAGGGTGTAGTTGTATTGTTTAACTGAGGTAACTTCTAGTATACACTGGTTGATTGTTTACTATCATCATCTCTGCATGTTGTTTGTAAGTTTTTATGGACACTGATGGAATGTTTATATCATTATTCCCAGTCTCTTTTCTAATATAATGTTAGTTGAGCGACCAGGTGCCAAAACATGCACCTAACTTTAGATATGCTGTAGGAATCTTCCCGCACTTCGCTGAACGACAACCTTTAGCTCCCACTTCTTCAAGAATGATGGTGATTTACAGTTGTCTCCGAAAAAGGCAAGACTGCGGCATGAATATATCTGCCCACTGTAGTCTGGCACCAGTTATTGACAGCAACCAAATACCTCACAGATGTAAGGAAATAACACAAGTAAAACGATGACTAGGCAATAGAATCTGGCACATTTTCGATCTGCCTTTGTCCAGGCTTTTCCTTTATTAGAAAATTCTTAGCCTGTTCTCAACGTACTTGATTTTCACAGAATTTATTTTCAAAAATGGCAGTGAACCGACGCTTCTACTTGACCATATCTAACGTTCTAACCAATCAGGCCATGTTTACATGAGCCTTTGAAAAAAACTATCCATCCTATTCGTTGCCATTAACAACAATATTTGTATTTCCAGGTCACCCAATAATGTTTCGCCTTACATTTTACTACAGCCAATCAAATCGTATCTAACTTGTTGGCCTCATTTCCCCCAAAGCAGTGTTTTCCACACATGCCATTAAAAAAATTAAGCAGATACGATCTTGTGCTGTCAGTCAACTCCACTATAGTATTTTGGCTATAATTTGTTAATTAATGGACTATTTGCGAAACACATAACATATTCTTTGTCAGCAAGTCCTAAGGTACCAGAATATATAAGTTTAACGGGGCTAAGTGGCTTCGTTCAAAATATGTATTTTTCTATGATAGTCGTGTATTTGCTGTTACCACCGTTCACTTCCATACTAGGGGATGTCTTCTGTACTTACGATAGAATTTCGTCATTCCTAATAAGAGCTAAAGTCGTTTTAGTGACACGTGTCGTCTACATGTTCTAACTTTTTCATCGTATTTTGGGGGAACCCCTAAGGCAAGGCTTGCCACTTGCTATAGTTGGCTTTTAGTTTAAAATCAATGCGAAACGTATTTGCATTTTCATCTCCTTGCCCCTCCTCGTTCTACAATGCATTTGTAAGCAGATGTTTTCTTAGAACTAGGAAAAGTGGTGTCAAGGACGAATTTGAAAATTTGAGTACCGTTTTGTTCGTCTTAGGCGTTAGCAATTAATAATCTGAAGGCGTAGGCGATAACCACGCGTTCTAGCCGAAATTTCTTTTGTATTTTCTTATCTTTTCCTTTATGCCCGAAATTGTTATATATATTAATTTAGATATTGTATTCAGAAATTCACTACAGTGTCATATCTATCTCAATCTTCTACTTCTTATCTCTTGTTCCACTGGTACTTGTCATCACTTCCACAATGTGTGTCATATCTATCTAAATCGTCTACTTCTTTTTTCTTGTTCCACTGGTACTTGTCATCAGTTCCACATTAGGGATCTTGTCTTGTCACTTCAATAGAGGTCAAATATGCCGTTCTGTTCTATATTAACCAAGAAAAAAAAAGAAGAAAAATTCCGCCAACTAATTTATGTTCAGAAAAAATCTATTCAAAAAATCTATTCTCAGGTCTGGAGCCATGGATTCTCTTAGTTGCTCAATAAGGATCATTTCCTTAAGATCTTGGGTTTTACCCAGAGCAGTCCATTTCTCCAAGTAGGTCTCTAACCGTGCAGAGAACTGGTGATAAGTCTCACCCGACCTTTATGCCATGTTGTATCTATTATATCATGTCTGTACAAATTAATGTATGAACTACTATATTATGTGATTACAACATATATTGTCTTCTTTGATATCAACAGTACAGGAATAGTCACCATCTGTGGTATTACCTTTACAACATAAAGCATTGATCTTTAATCAAATATTACATCAGCCACATCCTTCCCATTAAAGAATTGAACCAGTTCAATAAAAAATGTTATGTTACTTCACTGCATTATCTAAGGGTAGAAATGTAACAAGAAAATAATGCCTATTTCTTTACCCTGGTGTAATAAAAGATTTTGTTCGTTCGTTCATGTCTCTGTATTCACTCAATTATTTTATATATTGTATTTATAACGTAGGGTCGATAAAGCATCAAGGATTCCACGGAGGATCTGAGATAAAATGTATGGGGACCCCTGATCTAGAACAATGCAGCACTTAATACGTCATCACCATAATCATCATCATCATGTTGTTGTTTTTGTTATTGATCCAGCAGTGTTTAGGCTCTCGCC
Source organism: Oreohelix idahoensis (assembly GCA_024509875.1). NCBI lineage: Eukaryota > Metazoa > Mollusca > Gastropoda > Stylommatophora > Oreohelicidae > Oreohelix > Oreohelix idahoensis. The sequence continues at coordinate 281,931 of JAMPIV010017840.1, read as the reverse complement.
CTTCTGTCCAAAAACATGTAGTGATATCTGCATGTTTTGGCAAGATGTTTTGTTTCTCCGTACAAGGTGTTCAACTGATCTGGCCTCTGAGGAAGGAGCATTCTCCTAACATTATCGACTGCTGGGCACTCATGGAGGTGGATGTCAACATAGGTAGGTACATAGCTAGCATTCTGGATTGTTTTGTGGTTAGATTATGTTCAAATGATTGTTGTGTCATTATCATCACCATCATCATTTTCCTTTGCGCTTCTGACGTTGCTTGGAGCCATTATTCCCCTGGCAGGAAGCCTACACCAAACATTCACAAGCTCTTGCAGATGTGGTTTCTATGGCTATTTGTTTTACATCATGAGGTTGGCAGACCTTATGTAAACCTCATACTGGTCAATTTGTGCAACATCCCTGAGTATACAATAGTACTCTTCTTTCGTTGACTCTTCAGTGACACCTGAGAACTTTTCCTAGCCGGCAGTTAGATATAGGTCAAACACGAAAATAAGAATCTTCAACTCAAATGTCAAGTCAGTCCTATTGTATGGCTCTGAGACATGGAGAGCAACAAAAACAACGACCAAAGAGCTGCAGACTTTTATAAACGGGTGCTTTCGTAGAATAGAAGGACTGAAATGGTATGACAAAGTCACAAATGTGGAATTGATGACAAGAACCAGACAAATGCCAGTAGAACAAGAGTTGAGAAGAATTTGTAGTGAAGAGAACTACAAATGTAGGAAGTTTGTCATAGGTCGTGAGCTGGATTAGCCAGTGTTCGGCATCTGAAATGATGTTGTAGGAAGGAAGTATAGATTTTTATAGATAGTGTTTTATAGAGAATATCTAATAATGATAATAAGTGGTGAGAAGAAAATTTTTAGATAATCTCAGCTAGAGTTTAAATAACTATAAGTACCGATAACTGGTGGGAACGAGAGATAGTGGTTCTCAAGCTGTTAACCAATGACCTTAACCCGCTAAGGTGACTTGAGAATCACAGACGGCTCTTAAGTCATTTTAAAGGAAATATTATTCTACGTGTTAACGCAATAGAATATGTAATGAATATGTATATCTTCACGCTGTTGGTGGAGCGGTTGCAGTGAAGTAATAATGTGTGATCCTGCGGACTGGCAGACAATAAATAAACAGTGGTGATTTATATATATCAAGCGCTTAGCTGTTGATGCCACCTGTAAGTAAACATATTGAGAACCAATGACTCAATACATAATTATAGATTTTGTAAAACTTAATGAGAAATGTTCACTGAATATTAAGAAAGGTGATGTTGGTAATCTATACGCGATTTTGAGAATCACTATAACTTTTGAGTTTTGAGTTGACACATCTTTATGTAATAACGAGAACAATGATTCTCAAGGTTATTGTCATGATGGAAACAAGAATATATAATTCGAGATAATTAAGAACAAGGATTCTTACATTGTATAGAAAAGGACCAGATAGAACTAGAGTTAGAAGGAAATGAAACTATACATAATATAGTTGGTTTTGTAAATAGGCATGCTTTAATATTCTTATATCCAACTTTTAATCTTAAAAAACATTTTATTATTTACTGGATTGTAGTCAGTGATTAAGCTAATTATTGTTAGTGGTTTTAGAAAATGTTTGTCTGTGAATCACTTAGTTATCGTGGCGACTGTGTTAAGTGTCGTCAATGACTTATGGGCTACTGTGAGATGAATCGTGTAAAAAAACTAAGGTGAGCACTAACATTACATTATACGCAACATCACGTGCCACGAAACACCAACAAGTAGCTGCATTCTCATCCGGAAGAACGAACCTGGGTTGAACATGGTTGCACACATTCTCAGGATGGTGAAAATTAACATCTAGGTCGTATATCCTTTCTGACCACTGAACACTTAAATAAAATCTTACATGAACGTAACATATGCCTAGTGTTAATACGGTGCAGCCCGATTTGATCTGATTGATGACTACTTGACATGTCAAAACGTTTATGTACAAACAGCAGATACGCTGTTACAAAAGGATGTTCAACTTACGTACCAAACGGGATATTTAGCCCCAACAAAATCACAGCTGCAATCTATAAGAGAAAAATTATTTTATATGAATGTATGTGTTTTTGTATGTATGTATGTATGTATGTATTTGATAAGTACTATCCATTGACTGCAGAAATTAACGAACTGGGCTATCTTACGCGTGTAATCGTACTGATAATTGGTAGTTTGGGTCATGTGCATGCAAAGTGTGTGAGTGGATTAATGTCGCTATGGTTGCGGAAATTTGAAGCCTAAGTTTTATGAAAGTATGTCAGCATTAGTGCAATTATAGGTTCTTACAGAATATGGAAACTTCGATGTAAAAAACACCCATTTTAAATTGCTGGAGATGTTTTCCACACAGTCTAATCTCAATTGTGCTCTGTCTACTATACCAAACGACTATTGTATTTGATGCTATATTTAATATCTAACTCCATCATCTGTCAAAGCTTGTTATGGCAAACAAAAATTCTGATAAAACCCCCATATAAAAACACCATATTGCTCTACTTGAATGGTATTCCACACACATTTTGTAAAGTTCAATAATACTCATTTTTGGCAGGTTATATTACATCATATCGTATCATTGTATGACAATGTCGTTTAGAAAGCTTAAAGATTGTTATGTATGTGTAACACAAACATTAAGTGTAAAAACACCCACATAAAACTACTTGAGACGTCTTCAACACTTTATGTAAATTCTAACGATTCTCCTTTATGCCATGTTGTATCTATTATATCATGTCTGTACAAATTAATGTATTTTATGGAGAATAAAGATTCTGATATGTATGTATGTATGTATGTAAGAAAGCATGTATGTAAGGTGGACATTAATATCCAAGGTCATGAAATCCCCTCTTCTGATCGAGGGCGTTCCTACAGATACCTAGGACATGACATTACAATTGATAATACATCGGACCAGTTTCAAGCAAGCAGCCTATTATTAGAATTTAGATCAAATTTAACCAAATTAAGCTGTGCCCCACTACCAACATCAGCAAAGATCTCATTAATTAACCCGATGTGTTTCGGTCCTCTCATGTTTTATTTTTCTAACATACACTTCACAGAAAAACAACTTAAAGAAATTGAAGATGAAATTGTACACCACGTTAGAACATGGCTAGCGCTAAATGAATCATCCACAAGGAGCTATTTCTTTTGTCCCAGGTCGAAGGGTGGCCTTGGCATACCAAACCCCTTCATATTATACCACTCTCGACATATTTCATTCCTTGTCAGTATGCTCAATTGTGATGATAGTCTTGTAAAAACTGCAGCGATAAACTCGTTAGATAGACATATGAAAAAACGTAAAATAGACCAAGTAGATGATGATAGGAATAACTTTGCAAGTTACGAGTTAAGTGAAACAAACCATCTAGCTAAAAGATCGAAGGTGAATTGGCCAAAATCATTTTGGGTAGAACTGAATGAAGAATGCGCGCGTGAAGGAGTGAGTGTGAAAGTGGATGACAGTGGCCATTACACTGTACATTTAAATGTAGATGAAGATGTGAGTCTAACATACAAGTCAGCAAATGCTTTTTATTCTGGATTTAAATCACATAAACTTAACCTAATTCTAAGTGAACTAAAAAGTAAATCATCACAAGGGAGAATAGTGCGCGAAATGAAATGTGTAAACCATTCATTGTCATCTAGTTTTCTATCTAATGTTAAATTAAGTGATAAAATACTTTCATTTGCTGTGAGATCGAGGTTACAGTTGCTGGAATGCGAAAGTCTTTTACATCTATATTACCCACAGACATACACGAAAATGTGCAAAATATGTAACCACCCATACGAAACAGTGTCACATTTATTGAATGGATGTACCAAATTTCAAACATTATACCAACAAAGGCACAATAGAGCTGTAGACATTATTTATGAGAAACTGAAATCCTCATACAATAATAAGAGTGACATAACAATAAATAAAGAGATAATAGTTAAACCATCACTTTTCGGCAGCAGTAACACCTCATTTAAGACACATGCCGTAAAACCTGATTTAACGATAATCAATCGACAGAACATAACAGCTTTTATAGTAGAGGCAGCAATACCATATGACGCCCATTTAGATAAATGTTACCAACATAAATTTGATAAGTACTATCCATTGGCTGCAGAAATTAACGAACTAGGCTATCGTACGCATGTAATCGTACTGATAATTGGTAGTTTGGGTCATGTGCATGCAAAGTGTGTGAGTGGATTAATGTCGCTAGGGTTGCGGAAATTTGAAGCAAAGGTTTTATGTAAATATGTCAGTATCAGTGCAATTATAGGTTCTTACAGAATATGGAAACTTCGATGTAAAAAACACCCATGTTAAATTGCTGAAATGTTTTCCCCAATGTCTAATCTCAATTGTGCTCTGTCTACTATACCAAACGACTATTGTATTTGATGCTATATTTAATATCTCACTCTACTAGCTGTCAAAGTTTTTTATGGCAAACAGAAATTCTGATAAAACCCCCATGTAAAAACAACCATATTGCTCACCTTGAATGGTATTCCACACACATTTTGTAAATTTCAATAATTCTCATTTTTTGGCAGGTTATATCATATCATTATATGCCAATGTCTTTTAGAAAGCTTAAAAAATTGTATGTATATGTAACACAAAGGTTCGATGTAAAAACACCCACATATAACTACTTGAGACGTCTTCAACACTTTATGTAAATTCTAATGATTCTCCTATATGCCATGTTGTATCTATTATATCATGTCTGTACATATTAATGTATTTTATGGAGAATAAAGATTCTGATATGTATGTATGTATGTATGTATTCCAAGATGGCGGCGTGGTAGGCCGCACTTTTGTGTTGTGCATTTCATGTCATCGTTTTGGAGTCTGCATCTGTGGTAACAGCCCTCATTAACGCTGTATGAGCTTGTAGTGTGTTTGGCTCATGTTCAGGATTATGTTGCTAAGTGTTTTAAAGGTGAAAACATCAAGTTTGCCTGTCATGTGAGTTCGCGGTTTGTGTTGGTACCAAGTAGACAAGATGGCGGTTTTGTGATTTGTCAACCGGACTGCGTTTCAAAACATCACAACATTAATGAAGGCTATTGTTACTGCTGTTATCAAATTTCGAGAGGCCATATTAATATCGCAAGTTGAAGCAATGCCTTATTATAATCATACTGTTAATAATTGTCAATTACTGTTAATGTATATATTGAGAGTTCCTTCCAACTTGTAATGACTGACCTACCACTGATACTGTCCAATTCGTAATACTGGTACAGTCCCGATTGTTGATATTACTTCGCTGACTGTTATTGTCCAACTGTTGTTGTTCCGAGCTATGTATAATAGAATAAGCCACGCCCACACAGGGCTATTTATCATAAAGGTATATGTGCTACTGTTCTCTTGTCACGATGTGTAGAATGTTGCAAGTGGGTGCGTGTTAGGGTAGACACTCACGCCACAGGCACGTACATAAGAATCATGGAATGTGGTAAACGCCTGGTGACATTTAATGACGATTTATTAAGTCACGACATAATCACCTTTATATTCATGTACAGTTTAGATCACAGCACGAACGCATTAAACAATAATCTCAGCGCTATAATACTGCACACAGCAGTTCACATAAATAATGGCCTAAAGTCCTCATGACTCAATTCTGCGCTACAATACTGCACACATCAGTTCACATAAATAATGGCCTAAAGTCCTCACAAGCATCCATACTGCAGCTTATGAAATATGCTGTACACACAGCGAAATATAAGTCGACATTTTTTCAAAGCACTACGTAGGCATACACCATCAAAAACACACAGCGTTGACCACCCCGGTCCAACGCTCCAAACATTCTCCTCCACGGGATCACACACTCGTCCCGCCCAAACAGTCACGGGGCTCGGCTGTTTTAGAACACAGCTCTCAATACATGCAGCATAGTCGCGAGCTAAACACAACTCACTACAGCCCAGGGATAAATTCCTCACAAGCGTGGCCCAACGCTGTGAGTAGCGGTCATCCGCTCCGTTCTCAACATACGAGAAGATATTCCTATCATAAATCTAAATAAGCCTCATAGCCAAACAAGGATTCAAGCAACGTAACTCAAGATCTACCTTGTCCAAAAAACATATTCAGGATTACTGCCCTTTCATAGGATCAACTCGCTACACATACATGCCCAATGAGGTAGCCATGTATTGGTTCAACTTCAAGTTATTCGATCGATGACAGAAACATGTCAAGTCAGCTCGACCTGGCGGTTAGCGTTGAGGCACCCACGGCAGTAAGTGGATATTCTTAACACCTATTATAACAACACTCGAAGAGATTGTTACATAAACAAGGGATATTTGTGATAGATAAAAACGAAAAGGTCTTTGAAACTGAACTTTTCATCTACAAAAAATATATATTCATTTGTGAAGCCACTGGAAAGAAACAATGTTTTCGTTAGCAATGGCTAACTGGATACTTTCACCCCTCATTGTGAATGGAAAGATCTACTGACTTATTAATTTTGTACAATGCTGAAACAAGATTTGTAGCAGAGAAGAGACTTTTCCACGGCTTTGAGAGGTGTGTCAACTTGAAGCTCTCACATTAGTAAGTGGAAATTCTTAACATCGACTATAACAACACCCGAAAAGATGGCTACAGAAATTAAGGATATCAGTGAAAGGCGAAAATTAAACTTTAAAATTGACATTTTTGTTTGTAAAGAATATATATCAGTTTATGAAGCCACCGGAAAGAAACTATAGCTTCGTTATCAATGGCATCCGGATACTGTCACCCCTCATCGAGAATGGAAAGATCCACTGACCCCTTACTATGGTATACGTTGCTGAAAGACCACAGAGCGGACATGTGTCAGATTGTGTGTCCAGTAGAATCGTGAATGTTTGGTTTTTGCTCATGTCCCATAAGACGGTGACGGTAACTGAAGGCTGGAGACTTTTGATGTCAGCTTGTAAACTGTGTACGAAGTGAATTCAACGGATTATGAATGTTTGCCGATTGTATCCTGGGCGGAGTTTAGCACACTTACGGACTCTAAATAATTATCCGATATGATATGGTGTTTTTATATTATATCAAGTACATGTTAATGTATTTTTTTGGATAATAAAGATTCCTTATGTATGTATGTATGTATGTATGTATGTATGCATGCATGGGTGCATGTATCTATCTATCTATCTATCTATCTATCTATCTATCTATCTATCTATCTATCTATCTATCTATCTATCTATCTATCTATCTATCTATCTATCTATCTGTCTGTCTGTCTGTGTGTCTGTCTGTCTATCTATCTATCTATCTATCTATCTATCTATCTATCTATCTTTCTATCTATCTATCTATCTATCTATCTATCTATCTATATATCTATCTATCTGTCTGTCTGTCTGTCTGTCTATCTATCTATCTATCTATCTATCTATCTATCTATCTATCTATCTATCTATTTATCTATCTGTCTGTATGTCTGTCTGTCTGTCTGTTTATCTATCTAGCTGTCTGTTTGCCTGCCTGCTTGTCTATCTATCTATCTATCTATCTATCTATCTATCTATCTATCTGTCTGTCTGTCTGTCTGTCTGTCTGTCTGTCTGTCTGTCTGTCCGTCTGCCGGTCGGTCGGCCGGTCTGTCAGTCGGTCGGTCTGTCTGTCTATCTGCATATCTCTCCACCTGCCATGTTTAAATTAATATTTAAAATACTTGTGAGAATAAATGGATTCAGTATTTAACTGAAATAAAAAAGGAAGGGTAGAAAGTTAGTAGAATCTGCGCTCCGAGTTCTCAACCGTTTGCGTTGAATGATGACGTATCATTGAGGGTTACTGACATCTTAATTTAGCCAGTCTTGAACAAGACGAACTAAATTTGGACGATCACAGTAATAAATAAACCACGCAGTGATAGTAATAACCGTGAAGTTTATAGATTGAGGTGATTGTAGTTTTATTGATAAATGTCATAGATTAAACATTAATATTTGTGTTGAGAGTCATTAGATGCAATTTATGGGGACTGCATTGCGTCTAAATCTATTTTAATCTAAGCCACGTAGAAACCGCTAGAATGATGGGTGAGCATAGGCCTCCAACACAACTAGGGCAAGTACTCATGTTCCGTGCCATCAACTCATGGTCTTTTGTCTCATCATCCCTTTCATATCTATCTCCAGTACTCTTCTCCATGTGGTTTGTGGTCTCCTTCTACCTGTCTTTCCCTGGGTACTCCAGAATAAGAACTACCTTGTAATGCTATCAACAAGTTTCCACCATGTGTGTTCTATCCTTCTCTAGCGTCGTCTTCTCATCTCTTGTTGTACTGACACGTGTCGGTTCTTGTCATCAATTCCACGTAAGTGATCAGGTCATACCACTTCAATCCTTTTATTTGACGCAAGCAGCCATTTATAAACTTCTATAACGTCTTGGTAATTATGGGTGTATTGCCGCTAAAAAATCAGCAGGCAGACTTTATTGGCGATATCATAGTAGACATTTTGTCAAAAACATCTTTTTTAGAGTGGTTCTCAAACGGTGTGGAAAAGGATGGGCATCTTGAAGCCAAATGTAACTTGAATAAATATAGTCACTTCTAGGTTTCACAGTGCTTCTTTTAAACTGGCTAAAGTATCCATGTGAGGAGGGCAAACAGGCAAATGTGTGTCCATGAGGGTAGGACAAACAGACAGATATGCGTCCTTGTGGGAAGGACAAACAGACAGATGTGTGTCCATGTGGGGAGGAAAAGCAAACAGATGTGTGTTTATGTGCTGATGACAAACAGACAGTTGAACATGTACTACAAAACTGTCGGCTCCATGACAGGAGCAGGGTGGAAGCATGACCCAGTTGAAGGAGAAACTACATGGTGACGAGAGAAGCCTGAGACAGACTGCCATCTTTATAAGAGAGATAGATGTGGTTATTTGAGAACGAACGACGAGAAAGAAGAAGGCGCTGTAGTTTCCGTCTATGCGAGACGAAACAAGCAGAGATAGAAAGAATGTTTATGGACCCATTTTATCGTGTAGTGTACTCAATAAAGTTTGTGTGATGTTCGAAGTCACAACTAACATAGTGTACTTTTATGGGGTTTCTGAGAAGATAAATAAATAATATGAAATTGCGCAGTCAATGTCATAAAACGTGAATGATATTAAGTTGTCAGTGGGGATGGGAAGCTCGTCATGTAAGACAAATAGCTTCAGAAACTATGACTGCAAGAGTTCATGCTTTAGAAAGGGCTTCAGCGAGGGGGCCACCCGCAATGTTGACTCCATGCTTCATATGGAGCAAAGTATGGAGATGATGGCGACGTGGCAGTTTGGGCTGTATCAATGCTGGTTAAAATGTGGTAGACACTGGTTCTCACTCTTTTCGGCACAGCAATTCCCTTGTGGAAGGCTTACATTAATATTATAATTGTGACGGTTGGTTATAATTTTTGGCAGGGGGCTAATACCTCCCTTAATTCCTTTTTTGATTTTGGCCCGCCCATTTAATTTCTTTTATCAGTGTCCTGTAGTTGCAAAGTGGGGTAACTGGCCTGTCGATGTAATCGGACAGTTTTACCCCCCTTTTTCTTTAATGTTTTTAGGATAAATTTTTGACGCGTCCAGGTGGTAGGCGGCATATGTTTTAGAGTTCTTTGACCACGAGTTATAACCCGGCACTCGGTTTCTGGGAATATAGCGGATGACATTAACTGGCCTTTGACACCCAGGAAAGCCATCGTCTTTCATGGGTCGACGGGTAGACCCGATTACGCTAGAAATGGCGGTCTCTCTCTCTCTCTCTCTCTCTTAGCTCGACTCTCGTCTGCGGAACACGAAAAACTAGTCTCGGTATTCCGTAGTGGTTGTGTCACGTTATGTTGCAACCCAGGCGAAAGATTCGCTCTACATCGCAGGTGCCCGAAGACCTGTAGCCCGAGTTTTGACATAAAATCAGAACTCTGTAGTTGTCTGGCACTTAACGCTCCAGGAATTCTAGAAGAGAGGACGTGTCATATTTATTTGGCATATTCGACCAGCTACTGATGATGTTAGTGGATTTCTTTGCATCTCGCGGAGAAGGGAAACTTCCACACGCTACCGGGGAGAGACCTAGAACCAGCATTAAGTCAAAGGTCTGGTATCATAGCCTTAGTCGAGTTCTCGAGTGGGGACTAGTTGGTTAAATCCTAAAAAACTATTATCAGGAAGGCAGAGTTCAGTACCCAGCTCCTGGTAACCTATGCTCCTGTAGCTGCTCAACCTCTGGGACCACCAACATTCAAGCTCACCAAACGTCAGAATAGAGCGCCCATTCTGTCTTCGTTTGTAGACCGGTAGGCTCCGTTCCTTTTGCGCCCAGTCACAATTTAACTGGAGTGGCAGCCAGTATATGCTGGTAAGTGCCAATGGGTTAGTGGTATAACGATGGCTCTGTATAAATCTGACTCTTTTAGTTACCGCTGCTCATAGAAGTTAGGCCTTTCGTGTGACGAGCTGCCGCCCGAGATGACTCGTTCGAATGGCAATTTACAGGCCCGTGATCTGGTGGTGTACTCTCGGAACTCCAGGTTCTAGGTTAGGGCTGATGGTAAAAGGGGTTGTGTTAACTATACTTCATACCAACTGGACAGGCATTCATACTTCTTTGTAAGTAACTCGACAGGTGCACTCAGGCCGTACACTAGTTTAGGACTCAGATTTTATAAAGATGTTACAACGTTTATTTCCAACCTTAAAGTTGATCTAATTCAGTCATGATTATATACAAACGCATGCTAGACCTGGCAATCTCACCACGCGACTACACAATTGATGGTTGGTAGCGTGTACATGGAAGCCCTGGTTCCTTACTCTACAACAAATATTTTCAACGTTATGAAATTCTGCTATCTTCTAGTTCAAAGAATCTATTTGTGCTTTGGTGCTTTACGGGTGCTTAAGATTTGTTGGCAGCCTGCACACGCTGCATCTACGAAAACCTCGTTAACACCAATGTGCATCTGTTAAACTAATTCATATCGAGCCAACTGCTCTGACTAACGCCACTGCTCCAACTGCACGTAAAAAACCTATTTTTCCTATTCCCCCTGACCGCTTAATGTCCTTACCCTCTGATTGGTCTGGTCATATGACCTAAAGGCCAATCACTTATCTCCTTGTATTCGTAGTCACCTATTTTTTATGAAGCCCTTGTGAGTTCACGACTATCACGCCAACCTGTATACTACCTAACCTTTATGACCCCTACCTCTTACTTAAATATTTTCTCAAATCTTCACATTTTACTGTTCCATCCCTTTCAACTCTTCCCTTAAACTACATTCACAACCACACTGACCGCATCTCTCGTGTATATTAAGGCACTCCACTAGTGCAAACCTGAGTTTGGACTCATTCAGCCCACCGGATATTAGGGTTAATTATCAATGATTCACAGTCAAAATATACTTCCCACTGTCCTCGTCAACCTTGGATTTGTCTGAATTCTCACCTTATCAGAAAGGCAAGGATTAGCAAGATAATTGGTTTTAGTGTACATGATACTACCTCACTTAAAGACAGGGGATTTAACTCAAAGACGTATGGCGGAATTTAACTAATGTTTTCAAGAAGTACTTGGTTGTGCTTATAAGATGATGTTTAGCTCTCTACATCATTCGTTGCCGTTATGTGTTTTTTGGTGGTGTGTTCTTTGCTGTGCGGTGTTTTTTTTTTGTGTAGCCTAGATCGCTTCTTCTTCTTCTCTTTTTCCATCCTTAGTCGACGACCGACCAAGCAGTCTGTGGCCATTACGCCTTGCGGCGTCTTAGGGCAACAAGAAATTATCCGTTGTTCCGTTACGCCTAAAGGCGTTTATTGGTACATTCATCATCATGTGACGTATTCTTTCCAGAACGTTGTCTCCATTACAGCTGCTCTGAACGCATCACGATTCTGGGCAAGTCGACCTGCATCAGCCAAAGACAAGTTCAGACTCTCTGTGATGTCCTGGGTCCACCGTCGTCTAGGTCGACCCCTTCCCCTTTTTCCAGGAACCATGCCTTCCATCACTGTTTTTTCCAGGCTATTATGTCTTTTTATGTGACCGAAAAATTTCAGCTTCCTTATTGCGATGGTATTTAGGAGCCAATGTTCCTGTACGTTTAGTGAGTTTATTGGTACAACAGAATATTAATTGTTGTTTCCGTAATCAATGTGACTAGCAAGCGGATGATCAATCCACAGTGCCCGAACTTGCCCTCGTGTGTACTCTCCTTCTGCCGCTACAAAACCACTACGCTACCGAGACGTCAGTTCAGCGAAAAAGAGCAATCTGGTACGGGCACAGCACCCTTCGCTGCCCCCGCTATGCTGGGAGGACCCGGCAACCGGGACCACGCACAGCCTTGAGAGGACAAAGATCGCCTGAGGCGGGAACTTAGACATGCATGGCTTAATCTTTGAGATCGCAGTTGTCTCTATTTGAGGATGGGGACTGTGACGGTGACACAGATTATAATTTGATGTTAAGAATTACTAGCACCCATGATGGATTTTTTCTTTTTGTTTTGTTTGGATTGTCTTCTTGTATGTCCCGGATTGTCAGTTATTTTTATTTTCCCAAAACGTCCCATTTCTCTTACTCTTTTAATGTTTCTGGTTTCCTCGATTTTTCACTTTCGGTTTCTTTTCCTTCGGATTTTACCTACGTAGCCCATTATTCCCCTCTCAGATCCCACCCCACGGTTTGATTTCGTTCTGGCCTTTATTATAAATTCACCACTTGGTCAGTAGTGGTCAGCTTACAATAATATTACCTAAGCTGCACATGGTGTTTGCCTGACTAGGGATCGCATGTAGCTCGTAACAGCGCTGATCACGAGCGAGAAATAGTTTCTTTGAAGAAGCGAACCGCTATCCTACTAAAGTCGGTAGCGGGAGCATAGGTGATGCAATCATTTAAGGTCTCGGTATCCGTTTTCATCTCCGATTCAAGGGAGACAAAACTAACGTTCGTTCTGAGATTTTTGTTTGTGGCCCTTGATCGGCGCAGTTAGCTCATAGAATAATATAATGTCTTATCTACGAAACTTTCTCGCGGTTGTTGTCTCTGATGTAGACTCTAGAATAACATTTATCTTACTCATGATTACGGTATTTGCCAAACTTCTGCGGAAACATGCGATGCCAAGTGACCGGGGGTAGCATCTCTTGTACACTATAAATCTACATAGTTTTACTCAGTCAAGCACACTCGTAAATTTTTCCTACCCGTAGATGACCAAATGAGACAAAGGCAGATGTGTGCACAAAACTAGATTGTGTTGCGTATTCTCGTCATCTGGGGGTAAGGTGACATCCTTTGTAATATATATATAACTCATGTTAGCTTTTATATATAACTATTAGTAGTGTGACGAATTATTATAGGGGATTCCTCCCCGGTAATAATTCCGTGATAATGTAGCGCCGTCACCACCTAAGTTAACTGGTGCTTTAAGCAGTTAGGTTTCTCCTGGTATTATTGTTTCTTCTTCTTCTTCTTTGATCCTTAGCCAACGACCGTCAAAGCAATCAGTGGCCATTACGCCTGGTGGCATCTACAGGGCAACAACAAATCAAATCCCCTTCGCTCGGTCGGTGGCCATCCTTCGTACAGTGCCCCAGCTCTGTTTCATTCTTTGCATCTCAGCCTCCACAATCGTCCGCCAAGTTTTTTTTGGTCGGCCTCTCTTTCGTTTTCCTTCAGAGGCCCATAGAATAGTTGTTCTTGTGATGGCATCGGGGTCTCGTCTGAGGACATGGCCAACCCAGCTCCAGCGTCTGCTAGCTATGATGGTGTGCGTATCCTCTTGCTTGCTCCGAGTAAGCAGATCTTGGTTGGTGATGGTATTCGGCCAAAAGATTCAGTGAATTTTTCTTAGGCTCGTTGTGAGAAAAGATGACAAGTTCGACATTTCCTTCTCTGTAACTCGCCAGCCTTCCGCACCATAGAGAAGCACAGAAAGCACACAGCTCTGCTATAATCTTAATTCTTAATTTTGTCCTTGTGCTGTACTGAGAGGACTTCCAGGTGTTGTTCAGATTAAAAAAGGCTGTTCTTGCTTTGTTCATTCTGTTGTTGGTGTCTTTGCTTGCTCCGCCGTCTGGTGTTACTATGCATCCTGGGTATGTGAAGGTGTCTGTCTGTTCCAGTTGCTGGTTCCTTACTGATATGGGCTCAGGGTTTCTCACATTGAGCGTCATGACCTCTGAATCTTTAGATTGATGTTCAAGCCCACCTGCTGGTTATACTTATTAAGTCTATCCGTTTTTTTCTGGATGTGTTGATGTGAATGTACTAGTAGTGCAATGTCATCTGAATATTCCAGATCTTCTAATGTAGAAAATGTAGTCCATCTTATTTCTCTTGGACTGCCCTCTGTTATCTGACGCATCACCCAGTCTACGACTGTTAAAAATAGAGTGGTTGATAAGGGGCATCCATGTCGTACTCCTGTCGTCACCTCAAAGGTTAGGTTGCTCTGCCCAACGCTTCACGTAAAGTTGGCATATAGGCTTTTTATGATTGATACTATGCAGCTTGGAATTCCATAAGCCCTCAGTATTTTCCATAAACTGTGCCTATGTATGCTGTCAAAAGCCTTTTCAAAATCAACGAAATTAATGTACAGCTGTCTTTGCCATTCTGAGCACTGCTATATAATGTTCCTAATAGTAAATATATGATCTGCATATCTTTTGTTCTTTCTAAATCCTTCTTGTTCTTTCCTCAGTTTGTGGTCTACTGCTTTTGAAATTCTCTGTATAATTATCCTGCCTAATATTTTGCTGGGAACTGAGAGAAGAGTGATTCCTCTCCAAGTATTGCAGTCTGCAAGATCGTCCTTCTTGGGCAATTTGACGATTATTCCTTTGTTCCACACCGTTGGTGTTGTCCCTGTTTTCCACACTATTGCAAATAGTGGTTCTAATAGTTCTGCTGCTAGCTCAGGGTCTGTCTTAAATAGCTCTCATGGCCAGGAGCTTTTCCATTCTTTAACTCTTTGATTGCTGTGATAATTTCTTCTTTTCGTGGAATGTCTGTATTAACATTAAAGTATATAAACCAATAAAACGGTATTGAATGAGTTTTACAAATAACGGTTCTCATGAAACAAGGGACGTTTTGGGTTTTACACTTCGTCAGTCACAAACATGTGACAAAGACAAGAATTACACATTGGCATTACAAAAACGTACGATGATGAGAAACAATACCAAATGAGCTATACAAGCAGATGGAAAAAGTAAACACCCACAGTAATGAGCGAAAAAAGAACAATAATAATACAAGAAAATCGTAAAACCTAAAAGAAATACCAAAACAAGAAAGTAAATAACCAACGAAACGAAAAAAAAAAGAATGAACAAAACTTCGGAACAAGAATAAGCTCACTTAGCTAGATCAGTAGATGCTTGGAAAAGAAAACCGTAGCACTCTGTCCAAAAAATCTCGAAGGAAGTGACGTACAAGAAAACGACAATTTAAAAAGATACAAAAGGATACGAAACGAACCAAAACCAAAACATAAGAAGATAGATCGAAAAAACAACGAATAAAGAAGAATGAAAAAGAGAGAAAAGCTACCAGAATTTATGCAAAATGATGTTGAACATTAAGGCCTTCAGGAGATAAAACGCCCATTTGAAAAATAAGACGATTCTCTAACGAAAAGCGAGTCCGGTCATCACCTACACATGAAAGGAGGTCAGAAACACGAATATCGGATTTACCTGAATGGTCAGGCCTATTGAAATGAAGGGCCACCGGTAAATGTTTGCCATGATAGATGTCATTCAAGTGCTAACGAAACCTGTCTGCCAAACACCTGCC
The DNA here is from genome assembly GCA_024509875.1 of Oreohelix idahoensis. NCBI lineage: Eukaryota > Metazoa > Mollusca > Gastropoda > Stylommatophora > Oreohelicidae > Oreohelix > Oreohelix idahoensis. Next base: position 265,995 of record JAMPIV010017840.1, on the reverse strand, counting down.
AGATTCACCAATATAGGTAATGCCAGCTTAAATCAGGTGTCTGGATTCGCACGCGAAAGACTCTCTAATGATAAAGTTTCCTTTTAGAAAAGTGACTGTCTGAGTTTGGAGTACAAACGGACAGCTCTTACATATACTGCGTTGGCGCGGTTTAGTACCAAAGTATGTAGGACTAGTATGTCGCAAGCGATTCTGTACAAGAATATCCCTAAAATTCCTATCCCTACGATATGCCACCAAATGTGTATCACGAAACAACTCTCTGGTATCAGGGTCAAATTGTAGAATAGGCAGATGTCAAAATAGAATTCTCTTCACCGCCAAACAGTGAGGATGGAAAGTTAGAACCAGTTTAAGTCTGTCAGATTGGACAGAAGGTTTAGTAGTGAGTGCCATCTGACGAGTGACGCGTGTGATACGATTAATAGCATCAGATAAAACATGTTCTGGATAAAGACGTCGGCGAAAGAACTCGAGCATCTCTTGAGCTCGCTGATGGAAATCATCGTTATCGTGACATAACCGACGCAAGCGAAGAAGTAGAGAAAAAGGAATGACATTTTTTACAACTAAGAGGAGGCTATGAAGTATAAAAAAGGAAACCGTGAGCCTCAGTAGCCTTATAATAAACAGACGTTTTAAGACCAGTAGCGCCAATAGTCATTGTGATACACCTTGTATTAACATCTAGATCGTTTTCAGCCTCAGGAACATTTAATTGTGTCTCTGGTGGTTCCTTGTTCAGAGTTTCTCTGAAATGCTCTGCCCATCTTGTTTCCTGTCCTTCTGCTGTCGTGATGAGATTTTCATGCTTATCTCTTACTAATGTAATATTGTTTGCACCTCGCTTTCTGCTGATGATTTTAGTTATTTTGTATACAGTGCTTTGTTCACTTCTCAGTGCTGCCTCTTCTGTCTGTCTTGCAAGATCGTCTATGAAATTCCTTTTGTTAGCTCGGATTTGCCGTTTAACTTCCTTGTCCAGCTGACTGTACTGTTCGCTATATAGTTGCTTTAACCTTTGGGACTTCGCTTGAGTTTTGTTTCTTTTCATTTCCTTTCTCATCATTATGGTGTTTAATGTTTCTGGTGTTATCCGGTCTTGCTTCTTCCTTTCCTGGAATCCCAAGCATGATTTGCATCTTTCCTTATATATTGTTGAAAGGGTGTTGAATTTCTGGTCTATGTCATCAGTCAATGTCTTTTCCTGACTTTTTGCAAATTGATATCGCTTCTTTATATCAGCCACAAAAGCTATTCTGCTAAGGGGATCCTTCAATTTGCTGGTGTCTAACCTTTTCTGTGTGGCTACAGTTGGTCCAGCCGCTGTGAGTTTCACTTTCAGTTTTGCTACTACTAAATGGTGATCACTTCCCACATCTGCACCTCTTCTTACGTTCACATCTTGTGATGCATGTCTCCATCTATCATTAATCATGATGTGATCTATCTGGTATCTGTCCCGACCATTTGGTGACTCCCATGTTAAATTGTGAATTTCTTTGAGTGAGAAAAGTGTTCCTCCACCGACCAGGTTGCTAATGCTACAGAAACTTATTAAATTTATCCCCATTTTCGTTTGCTGTTCCGTTGCCCCATTTCTCCATTACTCTTTCATTATATGTATTGTGTGTTCCAACTTTCGCATTGAAGTCTCCCATTACTTCAATAAGATCATATCTAGGTGTGTTTTCCATTTCTTTCTGCAGCTGTTGATAGAATTCATCCTTGACCTCTTCATCGCTGTCATTCGTTGGTGCGTAGCATTGTATTATTGTAGTGTTGGCTTATCTCCCTCTCAATCTTATTCTAATCAGTCTGTTGTTGATGGGCTTCCATTCCAATTATGTCCTTTCTATTCCTTTCTGTAGAATAATGGCTACACTGTTTCTCCTGTTGCTGTTTTAACTTTTCCTGCCGCTGTCCATCTGATCTCGCTTATCCCTAGAATGTGTAACCTATAGTTTCTCATTTCTGCTGTAACCTGTTTTAGTTAACCCATCTCGTTCATTGCCTGACATTCCAATATCCTTTTCTTGTTTCGCGTTTTGCGGTCAGGACGTCCGTTTTCGTGTCAGTGGCTTCATTTCGGCTTTCACCACTGACAGGCATACGAGCCTCACACTCCGAATGTTCATCCCGCAGCAAAGATTGTCATTTGTTGTCGTTTCCGTAACTTCACGTTTTTTTTTTACATAAACAGGAGTGTCAGCCCTATGCTAAAACCCCCAAACTGAAGGACCAGGGTGTCTGCTTTAGCATAACCCCTGCCCGCGAAAACCTGTCCAGCTTGGTAGAAACTTCCAGGAGTAAAACTCCCGCTGGCATAGCTATGGGGGTAATCACGGTAAGCAAGCCGCCATACCTCGACAAGATATTGACACCAGTGATGGCAGGGTTTTATTGTTTACAATGGGTTAATAGTAAACTTATGCTAACAGATACTTACTAGGCGAAGAACCTCATAGTCCGTTCAGTGCTTACCATCGGTTAAAGGGTAAGTTAAAAAGCTGCCATTGCTTTAAGGAAATGTCAGTGGTGTAAGTTATTCACTTAAATCTGAATAGTTATATGCGTGCGCTTTAATACTTGAATTATAAGAGGAAGTCATTTATTACTATCTGAGAGAAACTTTTAGTGGCTAAGAGTGGAATTATTATATGCCTTTTTGTTTAGTTAGACATAAGTTTAGAACGTTCACGGCAGTCCATAAAGCCGCCACCAGCCAGAGATATAATTATATCTTACGTTTAAGTCACAACGTATTATTATAGCAATAACATTGCATTTTCCATGTATCCAATTTTGGGAGGTTATTACTTTTCCCTTTTTGTGTATCGACCACGAGGGGCGCATACCATTTATTATGTAACGTCTAGTGCTGTGTTTTACGTAAATTCACTTAACGTTTTAAGATGAATCGCATATCCACTCAGCTTGAACTACAGGGTTAGGTTTCCGTTATGTTGAGTTGGAAGAGGACGGAGTAGATTTTGCTGTCAGGGCATTTGCTGACAGGTACATGTATGTACAGGAAATATTAGTCTATGCGGGTGCAGGCTGATAATTGATAGAATGGAAGTAACATGAAGGTGACTCTTATGGATAAAGACAGCCCGAGACTATCCTAGCAATGATAACAATAATTATAAATCCCATAGTGGGGCATAACTGTTTATTATAGCGTTATTGTAATTTTAATGTTTGCTTGATATAAAGGTTGTTTGTTTTGGGTCTCAGTTCCAGGGTACCCCATTGCTCCTGCAGGATTCCAGTCAGGCGAAGAACGTAACATTATCATCGATCTCACGGTTTCTGAAAGCAATTAGCACCACGAGTTGTCATCTATTCCTGAGGTACAACCCTTTTCGGTGCCCATCCCTCTAACGGGAAATGAGCTCATGCAGTGTATAACAAGCCATATCAAATCTGAAATCGTATTTAGGAGTAGTGGTTTCCTACTCGCTTCTTGATCACCGGTAAGAGCAAAGTAGCTTCTAGCATATCGATCAGCACAACGTCTTCAGCAGAATTGAAAGCACCAGACTGTGTGCTTAACCTGAGCGCTCAGTCACAATTAAAGTTGAAACCTGCCAAACCGGATTTACACATCATGTACGCAGGCCTGATTTTACGCGCTGGATAATAGGTACAGTAGACCGTTTGTCCTAAATTGACCTCATCTTGTGTGTGTTTCTGGTCATTTAAAACCCCCGCGCGTATTAGCGGTCAGCCGAAGATAGTCAGAGTAATCTACCGCAGAGCTCGATGCTAGTGTGTGACCAACGGTGCATTGATAGCGCCTACAGTGGATTTATGCCGTGCGTAATTCATCACATATTGTAGAATATACATATAAAGACACTAAATGGAGTTATTGAATTTAGTTCCACAGAAGTGGAAGGATTAGAAACTCTGTTTATTTATTTGTCAGTGTTCTGCTGGAGGGTTTTTTGTCTGTGTTGGTGGATTGTGTTTTCGTTGGTGTTTAATTTGATATTTGTTAACTTGATGTGAATATTGATGCCTTTCTTATGTTATTGTACTAATATACTTATTTTCATATATTTTCTTATTTCAAGAAATTATAATAAATTTTACTCATTTATTAACGCGCTGTTCCCGACCCTTCATCTATACTTAATATTGCAGCTCTTACTATTGTCTCTATTTGACCAGAGAAAGGAGAGAGAGAGGGTGGTTCTTAAGACAATATCAAATGTGTTGAGGCTTGGAAAGATAGCTTTAATGAAATTCTTCCAGGTTTGTCTCAAGTTCACCCTATTTTACACATTACCTGTATGTTGTCTATAATTCTGTCAGTTCACTCTCGTTGTCGAGTTCACTACAATTGTCTGACTCGACAAATACTCTAAACCCTTAACTCAAGCACGACAGATGGGGTCTCGGTCCAAGATGAATCTCTCACAAGAGTCTATCTTGATTTTTGGAGTTTAGTGTTCTTCAGATTATAGGAATTTCTATCCCCTAGACAAACCGAGCTATTTCTTTTGGAATAAGTCTGAACAGCGCTTTTTCTCCACAGCAATCGTAAATCACAAGTTACAATTATTGTTCATTTTACAGATGTCACAGCTGGTTAAAGTTACTGGTATCACTGCTGAGTTTTTGATTACAAAGGCTGTCGACTATTGTTAAAGTAAGCGATTTTTTGTGGGGTTAAATATTTTTCCAGGTAGTAGCTCTTTAATCTGGGATAAGAAGCTACAGATAGTCAGTTTACTAACTTGCTTATGTACCAAGGGAGGGTTTCGGTCGTATGATAGTAACCAATCCTCTCAATAGCTGAGTGCTGAGAGAAGTAATGGTAAATATGTTTTAGCATATTATTTTTTGAGTTTTGGAGTTTTTTTTCTTGTCGCAATCATAGTAGCCATTATCTTCTCGACTTAAATTGTTCCAGTCTACCGAAACAGTTTATTGACTTTGAGTGTTAACTCACAGGCGAAGTTTATTAACACCTAGTGGACTAGGTAATGAAGAATCTAGGGTTTAACTTGCATAGTGTTTGCTCACCCGCATACAATGGCAGATCTAGCTAAAGCGCATAGGATTGCACTAAAGGTAGCTGAGGAAATGGAGTACGATGATAGCGAAATTCAGCCCTTTATAAAATTTGCACTGAGTATGCAGAGGCAATATGAAGTAGATGACTTATTTGGAACACGTACAGACTGGGCATGGTTTGTGAAACAGTTCGAGATGGACGAATCAGGCATCCGAGAGTTTGTTGAGGAACGGCTAGAAAATGGAAGATAGATGAAACAAAGTTAAATAGAACAACGAGAAAAACGCCAAGAATTTGAAAGACAGGTGGACCAGATTAAGATAGCTGGAAAAGAAATGGAAAGGTTACACCAAGTCAAACTGAATGAACTGGAAATCCGATTCCGCAGGGTAGAAACAGACGACGACTCTAACTACTCTAGTTCTCATTCTCAAGCTACTGAGCCCTTATCGAACAAACCCCCCTGTAAATCTTGCGCCCTTAAAGACAATTTGTCTGCTAAGATTGCGCACCAGCTCTAGAAAATTGATTTTCATTTGGACCTGGATCCGAGCCCCAAACAGAGAAAGGATTTATGTAGGCAAAGCAGTCCTTAAACCATGGGAAAGGGTACGAAACGATCCCAGACAAGGAAACTGCACAATAGTGGGAGGGGTGCTAACAAGCATTATAATTAGGATAGTTACCGTCTGCAAGTCGAAGAACCCCGAACCTCTCATGCTCCAGATCGAGCACCACCTAACCAACACGAGACGTCGAGAAATGGGTCCAAAACCCTATCACGTCATATTTCTCAAGCTTCCCGACGGGACAGCGAAAAAAAATATGCAGAGGCGCATCACTTCAACTCAACGATCGGAGGAAGGAAGTGCCGCCCCTCTCATCACCCTGAGCTGCTAAGTTGCAAGAATGAGGCACCTGCTAAAAGGGTTAAAGTTTCCAATTTATTCCAAGAAACTTTGGAAAAAGACACCGAGAGCTTTATCTCGGACACTCCGCGATCACACGGGATCTTAAACCGTTCAATTCTTTGCTTGCAGGCTGCAGAATCTGTAATCCAGAAAGTAGATCTGTCATTGCTGGACATTATCCAACTGACGCCATTAACTCCCTCAGGGGTGGGCAAAGTTGATGATTTTGGTAGAAACAGGGTTTCAGACGGGGAAATCCCTGGTACTCCACTTGAATCTCACATACTTCTCAGGGTAGAAGATAATGAGAATAGTTGCCTTACGAATTTGCAAGAAGCTATTGTTGACAGCTCTGGCTCACTTCATGTTGGTAGGGGTAAAGCGAATCAACAAATTCTGCAAGTAGCAGACAATACCTATCTTTATCCAAAGATAGAAACTACTGAGATCGATTAGGAATCAGTAGTACCCTGAATGCGGTCGGAGACTCTATGCTAGAGGCATTAGAGATCTCTTATTGAAATCGCAATATACCAGCGGTCTCAAACCCGCTGACGTGCAGCGACGTAGTCGACTGCGCCAGGCCACTACCGAGCAACTTGATCATATCCGTTGGCCAAGCCAGAATTGTGAGTGGCAAGGCAAGGAAAGTTCCAGACCCGCCTTTAGACGGCACAGGTCTGAAGACTGATCAATGCTCCCACCGAAGCTGGGGAGTAGGAGTGGAGAGAAAGAAGAAGAAATGAGCAAGCGTTTCTTCGGCTAGCAAACTGTTTCAATTGCCGACCCGGGTTACTCGCGCGCGGAAAATTCCGGTAAGTCGTCGTTATTTCCGGTCAGTTCGGCTCAAGCCTGTGAAACATAAACCTCCCGCGTCGAGCAATAATTTCACCGTACGTAACAGATTGATTACCTACGCAGTGTTCAGTGAGTTAAGGCGTTGCCTAAACTCACAAAGGTTACGGATATTTATCCCGAAGAAAACATTGCGGAGCGAACTATGTAAACAAGGCCAGGTTCGCAGGAAAAGGAAATACGTCACGGCAGACTGGCCTAGCATACTCCCATTTGCCGAGCGACTACTAGACGAAGGGGAGAAAGGTGAGCTCGTAGCCATGCGAACAGACAAGGCAGTAGCTTGGATACGAATTTGGTTTATCAGAAGAGGATTTTTCCATGGACATATAAAGGACGTGTATGAAAAAAATTAAATTACTGTCCATTAGTCCGTGGTGCACGAACTTAAAACGTCGGGGTAATCTGTCACGGATTGACTGATAATTTTGTTTTCCCAACACGTCCCATTTTCTTACTCTTTTAATGTTTCTGGTTTCCTCGATTTTTAGCACTTTATGTTTCTTTTCCTTCTGATTTTACCTATGGAGCCCATTATTCCCCTATCACACTTCACCCTGCGCTTTGATTTCGTTCTGGCCTTTATTATAAATTCACCACTTGGTCAGTAGTGGTCAGCTTAAGATAATATTACTTAAGCTGCACCTGGTGTTTGTCTGACTAGGGGAACGCTTGAAGCTCGTAACAGCATTGATCACGAGCGAGAAATAGATTCGTTGAATACGCAGACAGCTATCCTACTATAGTCGGTAGCTGGAGCAAAAGTGAGGCAACCCTTTGAGGTCTTGGTACCCGCTTTCATCTCCGATTCATGGGAGACAAAACTAACGTTTGTTCTGAGATTTTTGTTGTGGCCCTTAATCGGCGCAGTTAGCTCATAGAATAATCTTATGTCTTATATACGAAACTTTCTCGCGGTTGTTGTCTCTGATGAAGACTCTAGAATAACATTTGTCTTACTCATTATTACGGTACACGCCGAACATTTCTTGAAATATGCGATGCCAGGTGGCCGGGGGTAGCATCTCTTGTAGACTATAAATCTACATAGTTTTACTCAGTCAAGCACACTCGTAAATTTTTCCTGCCCGTAGATGACCAAATGAGACAAAGGCAGATGTGGGCACAAAACTAGATTGTGTTGCCTATTCTCATCATCTCGTAGTAAGTTGACATACTTTGTAATATATATAATTCATGTTAGCTTCTATATATAACTAATAGTAGCGTAACTTGAATTATTTTAGGGGATTTCTCCCCGGTACTTAATTCTGTGATAATGTAGCGCTGTCACAGCTTAAGTTAACTGGTGCTTTAAGCTGTTAGGTGTCTCCTGGTAATATTGTTTACAATGGGTTAATGAAAAGCTTATGATAACTGATACTTACTAGGCGAAGAACCTCATAGTCCGTTCAGTGCTTACCATCGGTTAAAGTGTAAGTTAAAAAGCAACCATTACTTTAAGGAAATGTCAGTGGTGTAAGTTATTCACTTAAACCTGAATAGTGATGTGTGTGTGCTATAGCAGTTGAATTATAAGAGGAAGTCATTTATTACTATCTGAGAGAAACTTCTAGTGGTTGAGAATGGAATTATTACATGCCTACTTGTTTAGTTAGACACCAGTTTAGAACGTTCACTGCAATCCATAAAGCCGCCACCAGCCAGAGATATAATTATACCTTACGTTTAAGTCACAACGTATTATTGTAGCAATAACATTGCCTTTTCCATATATCCACTTTTGGGAAGTTATTACTTTTCCCTTTTTGTGTATCGACCCCAAGGGGCGCATACCATTTATTATGTAACGTCTAGTGCTGTGTTTTACGTAAATTCACTTAACGTTTTAAGATGAATCGCATATCCACTCAGCTTGAACTACAGGGTTAGGTTTCCGTTATGTTGAGTTGGAAGAGGACGGAGTAGATTTTGCTGTCAGGGCATTTGCTGACAGGTACATGTATGTACAAGAAATATTAGTCTATGCGGGTGCAGGCTGATAATTGATAGAGTGGAAGTAACAGGAGGGTGACTCAAATGGATAAAGACAGCCCGAGACTATCCTAGCAATGATAACAATAATTATAAATCACATAGTGGGGCATTACTGTTTATTATAGCGTTATTGTAATTTTATTGTTTGCTTGATATAAAGGTTGTTTGTTTTGAGTCTCAGTTCCAGGGTACCCCATTGCTCCTGCAGGATTCCAGTCAGGCAAAGAACGTAACGTTCTCATCGATCTCACGGTTCCTGAAAGCAATTAGCACCACGAGTTGTCATCTATTCCTGAGGTACAACCCTTTTCGGTGCCCATCCCTCTAACGGGAAATGAGCTAATGCAGTGTATAACAAGCCATATCAAATCTGAAATCGTATTTAGCAGTAGTGGTTTCCTACTAGCTTCTTGATCACCAGTAAGAGTATAGTGGCTTCCAGCATATCTATCAGCACAACGTCTTCAGCAGAATTGAAATCACCAGACTGTGTGCTTAACCTGAGCGCTCAGTCCCAAATAAAGTTGAAACCTGCCAAACCGGATTTACACATCATGTACGCAGGCCTGATTTTACGCGCTGGATAATAGGTGCAGTGGACCGTTTGTCCTAAATTGACTCGTCTTGTGTGTGTTTCTGGTCATTTAAAACCCCCGCCCGTATTAGCGGTCAGCTGAAGATAGAGTAATCTACAGCAGATCTCGTTGCTAGTGTGTGACCAACGGTGCATGGATAGCGCCTACAATGGATTTATACCGTGGGTAATTCATCACAGTTTGTTAAATATACATATAAAGACACTAAATGGAGTTATTGAGTTTGGTTCCACAGAAGTGGAAGGATTAAGAAACTCTGTTTATTTATTTGTCTGTGTTCTGCAGGAAGGTTTTTGTGTGTATTGGTGGATTGTGTGTTCGTTGGTGTTTAATTTGATATTTGTTAACTTGATGTGTGTGGTGAAATTCAGTGATGCAACGCTAAAATTCCTCCATTTATAGAGATAACAGTTAAAAGGAATGTAGGGATAAAATTTGGATAAGATACGCTGCTACTTCTTCGCCTACGCCAGCGTTTTCTAGTGTCATTGAAAACTAACTAGTTATAACATGCAGACTAACGGCCTATCCTTTCAGACGGGGTAGAAACGGAGATAAAAGAAAAAAAAAATGATGCGGTCTGAACACGTGTTTGAATCTAAAGTCTAGAAGACGCAATTTGTAGTTTTCAAGAAAAAAATTACGCCACTAGTTGACACAATGTAATAAATTGGACGAAAAACGACCTTAGCTCTTGTCAGAAACAGACATATCTTGGACGTTCTACGGTAAATAGTCGTTTTAATTTGAATATAGCGGCAAACGCCATGAACGAGTAGTAAAAACAAATTACAAGACTAACAGGAAAAAAATTAGGTATTTTCTTAATAATAAGTTTAGGAGCATAAAAATTAGCTAGTTTGATAGCCCATCTTTCCCTGAGAAATAATATACTTTTAATTACAAAGACGAACAGATAACACGGAAGATATTGACGAAAGACTGTATTGTTCAATACAGACGAGCAGACAGTTATTTGTGCATACTTCTCACAAAAGTTACTTTTGACGCGTCCTTGAGCCTAACGCAGAAAAACAAACTACATGTGGATAAGGGGCAGTCAAGGGAGGGTAGAAGCTAAAAATAACTTAGCATAGAAATCTTATACGTAGTGAGACAAAAAATTGTGTAGTTTTTTTGTAGTTTGGTCTAAAACCAAGTGTAATTTTGGGGAAAAACCAAGTTCGGACAGACAGACCGACATAAGTACGTTTCACAACTAGACCGAAACTAGACTAAGATTGGACCTTTAAGTTTAAATATTTGAAATGTAGAGGGGAAGTACTCCGATTGGACGAACGAGTAATATTGGTGACAAAAATTAGCCGGCAAGTGCCATTTTGTCGAAGACTGTCCACTGCAACAGATCGTTGATGCTTAGAACTGGGACGCCCAATGACTATAGATATTATTTCAAAGTGGGACGCCATAGTATAGCCAGCAGCTAAGCTGAGTTTGTGCTAGACAACGTATCTGTGTGTTTTCATTTGAATTGTGGTAAGGGAAAGATTATTAACCTTTTTTATTTAATAATTCTGAGTGATTGACACTGCCATGTCATGAAAAATGATTACAACAAGTGAGTACTTATTCTAGGTCCCTGTGGTGAAGTGGGATGTTATAAATATTTATAGGGGGACTTAGTGTACTGACTGAGATCAGCTGTGAAGGTATCTATATCTAATGAGAGTAGTGTATTATAGATAACCTTACTTGCTGCCACATATATATATATATATATCTCAGTCAGAATTATTCTGGAATAGTGTGATGACTACGTTATATGTCTAGGGTATGTGTATGATGAAGTTAAGTCAAAACAACAACAGACAGATAAACAATTTAATTTATTCCACTACACGTGACAACACTGTGACACTCACATACATATAACACTCTAAGAGGATATCTTAAAGGAGTCACTGATAACTTTTCAAATAACAATATGTATTCATTGCTGTCATGAATGTATATGTGTCCTGATTCAAATACAAAGGAACCAGGAGTCACAATCAATTTTAATTACAAGTATATGTACAGAATTTATCAATATGAATATTGTAGTGACATATATTATTAACAGTATCCTATGTGTGTCAGTTGTGTAGTAGTAATATGAGGTAATACTGGTTTTGTTTTGTTCAAGCTCTGTTGGTATTTGTCATCATGACTTCAATAGTTTGTCTTATTTGGAACTAGTATTGGAGATGTTCTCAGTTCCTGATATTAAAACAATTTACTTCCCCTCTTAAGTTTATGTTACAATGTTATTTTAAGATGGGGGTACATAATTTTGAGCTCAGCTGGCCACATCAGCTTATCTTGCGTGATGGCGGCAGGAAAAGACTCCTCTGCTCGATTTCTCCCCTGGGCTCTGGAGACACCTCACTGATAGCTAAATGGACCAAGGAGTATGCTGTCCGACTCTGGATTCAGCAAAGCTCTGACCAGGTGCTGCTCAATACCATCAAGACCACGGTCCCACAATTCATAGAATAAACACAGATACGTTGACTAGCAATGAATTCTGGCACAAATTCCCATCTGCTTATGTTCCAGGCTTTTATTTAGCAAAAATATGAGCTGGCTTCAACGCACTGTTGCTTTATCAAGCTTATTTGAACTAGTGGTTTCGAACTAACGCTCCTAAGTGATTATATCAGCGAGTCTGGCCAATGGAGCCACGTTTCGACAAGTGTTTGAAAAAATTTTACCTTCCTACGTCTCCCCTAACAACCAAAGATAGTATTTATAGTCCGACCAATCGTGTTTAGTCTTATATTTGTTGCGCTCCAATCAATTTGGAGTTTACATGGTAGGCTATTTCCGTACGTAAGGTTTTTTCAAACACGTTATAAAAAAATTTTATGAGCAGAAATGATTTCATGCTGTCAGGCATCCCCACTATTTTATTTTGGTTATAATTTATTAATTCCTAGACTATTTGCGTAACGTTTTACATATTCTTTGTCAGCAAGCCCTAAGGAACCCAAATATACCAATTTAAAAGAGCTACGTGGCTGCGTTCAAAATATGCAATTTCTTATACCTCCTGTTTCGAAGATGTGCTGTCTGGGTACTGTAATGTTTTCAAACGTAAACCCATCTAATGTTATCTTTTCTAATAAGCGTTTTTCGTGATTTTAAAACCTAACTCTGGGAAGGGTAGTGAATTTTATCACTGTCGATTTGAAATAAAGTTAGTGCATGTGGCCTTACACGCGTGATAGTAGTAAGTGTGTATCGCGTTACGCTTGTTGGGGTGGCATTAATAGCGAGACGCGTGTTCAATTTTGCATGCGTTCCTGATTTTCAGCCCTCCCTTCTCTCTATCCTTTAGTCCATCTGTCTTTAGTTACGCCGTGTATAAAATGGAATGAATGAAATATTAAAATTAGGTCATTGATCAGCTTGGTATCTCAATGTTTTTGCAAGAAATACAGCACACGTTTTATGTGTTGAAGAAACGCGTGTATTTATGCAGTGGCTTATATTTAACGTGAAAGCGTTACAATTTGCAGACGAAGCATAAAACAAGGGGGATTTCGAGTACAGTCATTGTGACAGCACTGTTCTTTACCATTCTTCTTCCTTTATTTATATGTATTTATTAGGCTTTATATTTACTTGATAATTTATATATGTGGATTAGAATATTCCACGACACCTCCCCTCTTAAAACAGACATTATATGTCAGTCCTTTATTCTATATACACATAGAGAAATTTATTATTATTTCTGGGGTTTACGGTGATTCTCATCACACGGATGGCGGCTTAAAAAATCCGCTCCCAAATTTGTTTTTCCAGATATATACTCAATGCTAAAATTATATGGAGCCAAAAGCAAAGACCATCGGAGTAACCTAGAGTTCTCATGCTTAGCCTGTGCTAGAAACGATAAAGGTTTGTGATCTGTTTGCAACTTAAATGCCTTCCCATATAGATAAATATTGAATTTCTTTATTGCCCATATTACTGCAAGACATTCTTTTTCGCTAGTTGAGTAGTTGATTTCAGCTTTATTCAACTTTCTGCTAGCATATGCCACTGGGCTTAATTCCCCATCCAATGCATCTGATTTCTGTAGTAGAGTTGCACCTAACCCAATATTACTTGCATCCGTCCTTACTATGAATTCTTGACTTAAGTCAGGTAATTTCAAAATGGGTTTACTTGTGAGCTTTTCCTTCAATTCTTGGTAAGTCATTTCACATTGTGGTGTCCATGTAATGCGATCTGGATGTCCTTTACGTGTCAAATCAGTTAACGGTGCACATATGGAATTAAAGTTTTTGATATACTTCTGGTAGAAACCACATAATGAGACAAAGGATCTCACGTCCTTCTTGGTTTGTGGTCTCGGGGCTTTCTGTAGTTTCTCTAAATTCTTTGGGTCAGGGGTCATGTTTCCCTGATAAACTGTGTGTCCCAAAAATTCCAATTCTTTACATCCAACGCAACATTTGGTAGGTCGGGCTGTTAAATTTGCCTCCCTAAGTCGATTAAACAGCATGTTCAGAGAGTCAATGTGTTCCTCAAATGTTTCTGTTGCTATCAGGATATCATCCATGAAATTTGTTATACATGGATTATTCAGAGGGTCCAATAATTTTCTCATCATTCTAGAGAAGACACTAGGCGCATTCTTCAATCCAAATGGCAATCTATTAAACTCATAGTGTCCTTCTGAGGTACTAAAAGCTAGGTATGGTCTAACCTCAGGCTTTACTGGAATCTGATAGTATCCTTTACTCAGATCCACTTTTGAGAAATATTTAGCTTTATTTAGTCTGGCAAACAGCTGATTTGTATCCGGCAATGGATCCACCTGTCCTTCTGTAATAGCATTCAGTCTCCTGTAATCTATACAGAGTCTATGTTCTCCAGAGGGCTTCCTTAAGAGTACAACACCGGAACTATACGAAGATTCACTGTGCGAAATAATTCCTTCCTTCAACAGATAGTCTATCTCTTCCTTCAAAGCTTTCTCCTTAGCAAACGGAATCGAATATGGTTTCATACAGACAGGTGTGGGGTCTATCAGTTTCATATCATATTCCAATAGGTTTGTATGCCCTGGTCGGTCTGTTAACACCTCTGCATGATTATTTAGAACCTGTTGCACTCTCTCTTTCTGAGTTTTCGTTAAATGTGTACTGATTTTCACCTGTGCTGCTGTCTCACAGGGGTGTAATGGATATTCAAATGATGAAAGTGGTTCCTTTTTCATCTCCATGGCGATGGACAAGGTCAACAAGTGTGTCTCTTCCTGATGTTCTCTTTCCAAATATTTCTTCAGGAGATTCACATGATAGATTTTTTCTTTCCCCTTCTTATCTATCTTATAATTTGTTCTAGACACCTTCTCTAAAACTGTATATGGACCCTGCCATCCAATTTGTAACTTATTCTGACTCCCGGGCAAAAGAAGCAGTACTTTCTCTCCCACAGCCAAATTTCTGTCTTTCGCCTTCCTGTTATAATAGGCAGCATGTTTCTTCCTGGCTTGTTTCAAATTTTCATTGGCAAGTTTCCAGCCAGTTTTTAAACGAGTGGTCAGCTCATTCACATATTGGTATGAAGATGTAATGTTTTCCTCTGCCTTTTCATCAGTCCACGTTCTTAACAAAGCTACATATGGACCTTTAATTGTGTGGACCTATTTGTCCATGCACCGGTATGGTCTCTTCCACTCGAAGCTTTATAGTGATGATTTTTCCTCCCAGAATTATCATTCACAAAACGACCGCTACCAATTTTTCTCTTGGGGCTTTCTCCCCACTTAAAATTCTTGATGAGAGATTTCCTCTCTACATCCTCTTCCTCCAGTTTGTTTAAGTCCGATTGAGGGATTGTCGGCTTATCCTGGGGTAAGACATCTTTTTGCACTCTCCGCATAGTGGCCATTGTAAAACAGTTAAGTGAAGCTTGTCCGTGAAAAGGGGCTTCCCATTCCATTTGGTCCACTTTATCAAATCTATTTTTCTTTTTATTATCAGGCCTAATTTTGCCCCGTGGCGTGTCCAGGTCCTGATCCATGTTCCCACTTGTGGGTGTTCCCTCATGTGCTATGCTACACCTTTCTACAAAATTCTCAATGTCCCATCTTGCTTTGGGCCAATAATAATTGTGAGCCACCTTTTGAATGATGGTACCTATCTTCTCATGGGCCCCATCTGGTTTCACATGTAGGCTCCTTATTAAGTCTGCCCTA
Organism: Oreohelix idahoensis; assembly: GCA_024509875.1. NCBI lineage: Eukaryota > Metazoa > Mollusca > Gastropoda > Stylommatophora > Oreohelicidae > Oreohelix > Oreohelix idahoensis. The sequence goes on along the minus strand of JAMPIV010017840.1, from coordinate 250,389 downwards.
TATCTTTTAGGAAGTACCAGCTGTCCGTGACCTTTGGATCTAGCTCCAGTCTTCCTATACATCAACTTGTTTTTCATGTAAAAATCTCCCTTGCCTGGAGTTGTATGACAAGTTGACAATTTTCTGAAACAAGGCTTGAGTGTTTTATCCCCAGCCTGTGCCTTCCTCATCTCTTCTGGAGTGGTATCTAACATAATATCCTCCTCCTGTCTTGAGGTCGACCTGACCTGAAGGGTTGCCATATACACAGGTTTCCTTCTGCAACGGTCAGTGTCATGATTGTCCATCTGACAATTCTTACACCACCTTTTTCCTTGGTTGAAAGATTTTCTTTCATCATATTTCCTTTCATCGAATTGTGGGAATTTATTTTTATTTTCATACCGTGGCCTATCAAATTGGTGCTTACCTTTGTTTTGATCCCTAGGATCAAATTTATTAAAGTTCTGTGGTGCCCTAAAGTTATCCACTTGTTTCTTTTTATTACCTGTTACCTCTGCTTGAGCTGCTTGATACCTTTCAGCAACATTTAGCAACTCACCCAGCCTCTCTGCACCTTGTTCCATGAGAAACTTTCTCAGGTCTGGAGCCATGGACTCTCTTAGTTGCTCTATAAGGACCATTTCCTTAAGATCTTGGGTTTTCCCCAGAGAAGTCCATTTCTCCAAGTATGTCTCTATTCGTGCAGAGAACTGGTGATAGGTTTCACCTGACAGTAGTTTAGCATTCCTAAATTTTTTCCTATAAAATTCTGCATTCTTTTCATATCTTAACAAAAGAGCCTGCTTTAGCATGTCATAATTTTCCTGATCACCTCTGCTCATTTTTGCAAAAACTTCATAAGCTGCCCCACGAAGTCCCTGAGATAACTTTAAGCTCCACCTTTCTCTCTCTAACCCATACGTGGTAGCTAATAGTTCATACCTATTTAGGTAGCTCTCTATATCATCGTCTTTCTCAACAAAATGATCTAAATGAAAATTCATAGCTGAGGTTGAGGCTCCTTGGCTAGCAGTGGCATCAGAGGCAAAGGGACTGGCACCATTTTCAGGAGCATGGCCTTGAAACTCAAACTCCCTTAGTCGTAACTCATGTTCCCTTTGTAATCTCTTATCTTCTGCTTCCCTTTCTGCAGCTAATCTCTTGTCTTCCCTTTCTGCAGCTAATTTCTTCTCTTCCCTTTCTGCAGCTAATTTCTTCTCTTCCCTTTCTGCAGCTAATTTCTTCTCTTCCCTTTCTGCAGTCAATCTTCTTTCTTCTGCTTCCAATTTCTTAGCCTCAGCCTCAATCTGCAACCTCTTAGTCTCAGCCTCAGCCTCAAATTGTAACTTCTTAGTCTCAGCCTCAAATTGTAACTTCTTAATTTCCCTTTCAGCCTCTAACTTTCTTTCGGCTTCAAACCTTCTTTCTTCGCGTTCAATAAATTTGTCACATTCCGTAGTGACATAGGCAACCATAACTTGCCCATCTAATCCTAACTCTTTTGCAGTCTGAACAGCAGCAGATCGAAATTTGGCCAGGTCCGCCATTGTCTATCAGGTAAATTTATACAATGTCTAACCAACAATTCAATCTCTAAATATATATCTAATGGACAACACAGGCACCGTGAGCTCAACCTTATTTAATTCCACCCAAGGATACCTTTTAATTCTTATATTCCCTGAAGTGAATTACCCCCAATATTTTTAATAGGGAAAGATTCAAAATCCCAAGAGCGAGACCCCAATATATGTGGTGAAGTGGGATGTTATAAATATTTATAGGGGACTTAGTGTACTGACTGAGATCAGCTGTGAAGGTATCTATATCTAATAAGAGTAGTGTATTATAGATAACCTTACTTGCTGCCACATATATATATATATCTCAGTCAGAATTATTCTGGAATAGTGTGATGACTACGTTATATGTCTAGGGTATGTGTATGATGAAGTGTAAGTCAAAACAACAACAGACAGATAAACAATTTAATTTATTCCACTACACTTGACAACACTGTGACACTCACATACATATAACACTCTAAGAGGATATCTTAAAGGAGTCACTGATAACTTTTCAAATAACAATATGTATTCATTGCTGTCATGAATGTATATGTGTCCTGATTCAAATACAAAGGAACCAGGAATCACAATCAATTTTAATTACAAGTATATGTACAGAATTTATCAATATGAATATTGTAGTGACATATATTATTAAAAGTATCCTATGTGTGTCAGTTGTGTAGTAGTAATATGAGGTAATACTGGTTTTGTTTTGTTCAAGCTCTGTTGGTATTTGTCATCATGACTTCAATAGTTTGTCTTATTTGGAACTAGTATTGGAGATGTTCTCAGTTCCTGATATTAAAACAATTTACTTCCCCTCTTAAGTTTATTTTACAATGTTATTTTAAGATGGGGGTACATAATTTTGAGCTCAGCTGGCCACATCAGCTTATCTTGCGTGATGGCGGCAGGAAAAGACTCCTCTGCTCGATTTCTCCCCTGGGCTCTGGAGACACCTCACTGATAGCTAAATGGACCAAGGAGTATGCTGTCCGACTCTGGATTCAGCAAAGCTCTGACCAGGTGCTGCTCAATACCATCAAGACCACGGTCCCACAATTCATAGAATAAACACAGATACGTTGACTAGCAATGAATTCTGGCACAAATTCCCATCTGCTTATGTTCCAGGCTTTTATTTAGCAAAAATATGAGCTGGCTTCAACGCACTGTTGCTTTATCAAGCTTATTTGAACTAGTGGTTTCGAACTAACGCTCCTAAGTGATTATATCAGCGAGTCTGGCCAATGGAGCCACGTTTCGACAAGTGTTTGAAAAAATTTTACCTTCCTACGTCTCCCCTAACAACCAAAGATAGTATTTATAGTCCGACCAATCGTGTTTAGTCTTATATTTGTTGCGCTCCAATCAATTTGGAGTTTACATGTTAGGCTATTTCCGTACGGAAGGTTTTTTCAAACACGTTATAAAAAAATTTTATGAGCAGAAATGATTTCATGCTGTCAGGCATCCCCACTATTTTATTTTGGTTATAATTTGGTAATTCCTAGACTATTTGCGTAACGTTTTACATATTCTTTGTCAGCAGGCCCTAAGGAACCCAAATATACCAATTTAAAAGAGCTACGTGGCTGCGTTCAAAATATGCAATTTCTTATACCTCCTGTTTCGAAGATGTGCTGTCTGGGTACTGTAATGTTTTCAAACGTAAACCCATCTAATGTTATCTTTTCTAATAAGCGTTTTTCGTGATTTTAAAACCTAACTCTGGGAAGGGTAGTGAATTTTATCACTGTCGATTTGAAATAAAGTTAGTGCATGTGGCCTTACACGCGTGATAGTAGTAAGTGTGTATCGCGTTACGCTTGTTGGGGTGGCATTAATAGCGAGACGCGTGTTCAATTTTGCATGCGTTCCTGATTTTCAGCCCTCCCTTCTCTCTATCCTTTAGTCCATCTGTCTTTAGTTACGCCGTGTATAAAATGGAATGAATGAAATATTAAAATTAGGTCATTGATCAGCTTGGTATCTCAATGTTTTTGCAAGAAATACAGCACACGTTTTAATGTGTTGTGGAAACGCTTGTATTTATGCAGTGGCTTATATTTAACGTGGAAACGTTACAATTTGCAGACGAAGCATAAAACAAAGGGGATTTCGAGTACTGTCATTGTGACAGCACTGTTCTTTACCATTCTTCTTCCTTTCTTTATATGTATTTATTAGGCTTTATATTTACTTGATAATTTATATATGTGGATTAGAATATTCCACGACAGTCCCCAGCGACAGTCCAGGGCCTAGAGGCGAATAAATAATATGGGAAAACATATCCAAGAATATAGAAGACAGATCCATATTTCAGATCAGTGGGAACATATCACCCACCTTATTGGATGGAAAAGAAACTAATGAACATATTTCAGATGCAATGCAGTCATGGGAAACTTGTGCTACGTGATGATAGCCTGGATGAGAGGTGCTGGGTCGGTCAGAGAGATCTGATCTTGTCTTGTCAATTTATGTTTTATGATTAGGAAACAGGGTAAAGTAGGCAGTATGCTATGACATAGCCTAATTTTGTGGTTTCAGAGTTTCTTTGTCTGGCACTGTGCTAGTGTCAGATGCTCTGAAGAGATCAAACGGTGGAGGACTAGAAGTCTATTAGTTTACCTCAGCAACTGTGAGGAGAAGCCTATCATTTACCTCGGCAACTGTGAGGAGAAGCCTAGCATTTTACCTCAGCAACTGTGAGGAGTGGGCCAAGTGAACATCTTGACTACATCGACACAGGCCAGTTAAGTACTGAAGACCTGGCCTGCTGTTGATTCATCAACATAAATAAATAAATTTATAAAAACACTGTGAATAAAAGACTTTACCACCATTACCCCTGTTAACAAAACACTGAACAGTATAACAAGAACTAGACATGATGATACCACCACGACCCGTCATCCAGTACTAGTTTTCCAAAAGACTCTGTAGTTAGTATCCATATTAACAAATTTCACATATATGTTTATGTACGAATTTTTTCATGTGATCATTTAATTATATGCTTTATGATTGATATAAATTCATTTTGATTCACACGTCCTGACCATAAGAAAACTTGGGTCAGGACTAAATAAAGTTAAAAAAATTGTAAATTTTAAAATCTTAACCCAGTGTTAAGTTACTTGATCATAGAGTTTAGTATTAGACCTAGTGTTTATATGTGTGTGTCTTTGTATTTAATTACCTGCACACCACATTTCAGTACCCTAGACATTGAACGTAGCTAACTTACATAATAGTAGAATAAGTCTGTTTGAGGTCATAGGTGGTAGCAGAAAGGTAATCCTGAAAAACTCAAATAAAATTTTAGCTTCAGGGACCTTCACAGCTGACCTCATACAGAACACTAGGTAACATAGCAACCGCACTTAATACCATCAAAACCACCACATATATTCGGGTCATGTCCGGGATTTAGACTAGTTGGGTATAAAAAAGGTTAGTTGCTTATCCTTTACAGGACGTGGCAATCAACCCCAGCTTTTATTGGCTGTTTGTGATTTTTCTAGGCAATTTTTACGTTCAGTAGTTTGCCATTGCTTTCTGAACGGTACGGCGCTTATACCATTGTTAAAAATCCACACAAAGCGATCTGCCACCAAACCGCCTGCAGCAGGTTTCGAACCTGGTATATCTGGATTATGAAACTGCGTTCATTTCCATTAGGCCACAGACGCCAGTTGGGTATAGGCTTGTATTAATTCAACAGTGTCCCTAAAATTAAATGTAATATCCAAGGTGGAAAGTAAAAGTTGATGAATCTTCACAGCCAGTGGTAATTAATTAATTAGTGTTACTTTGGTAATTAGATTTGGTAATTTGTCTTAGATATTATTAAAGTGTGTGATACAGTATGGCAGATCTAGCCAAATTCAGATCGGCTGCTGTGCTGACTGCTAAGGAGATGAACATGGAGGGTCAGGCTTTGATCCAATATGTAACTTCAGAATGTGACAAGTATATTGAAAGGGAAGATAGGAGGTTAGCTGAAGAGAAGAGGTTACAAATTGAGGCTGACAAAGAACTTAAGAGGCTGCAGATTGAGGCTGACAAAGAGGCTAAGGCATTGGAGGCAGATAGGGTGGCTGAAATAAAGCGGCTCCAATTGGAAGAGAAGAAATTAGAAGCAGAGGAAAAGAGACAGGCTGCTGACAGGGAAGCAGAGGAAAGAAGATTAGCTACAGAAAGAGAGGAAAAGAGACAGGCTGCTGAAAGGGAAGCAGAGGAAAGAAGATTAGCTACAGAAAGAGAGGAAAAGAGACAGGCTGCTGAAAGAGAGGGGAAAAGATTGACTGCCGAGAGGGAAGCAGAAGATAGAAGATTGCAAAGGGAGCACGAATTACGACTAAGGGAGTTGGAAGTACAAGGCCATGCTCCTGAAAATAGTGCCAGCCCCTTTCCCTCCGATGCCACTGCTAGTCAGGGAGCCTCAACCTCAGCTATGGGTTTTCATTTAGACCATTTTGTTGAGAAAGACGATGACATAGAAGGGTACCTGGGTAGATTTGAACTTTTGGCTACCACGTATGGGTTAGAGAGAGAGAGGTGGAGTCTTAAGTTATCCCAGGGGCTTAGAGGTACTTTTTATGAAGTTTTTGCTAAAATGAATAGAGACGACCAAGACAATTATGACATGCTAAAGCAGGCTCTGTTATTGAGATATGAAAAGAATGGTGAATTTTATCGTGAGACGTTTAAAAATGCCAAACTTTTGTCTGGGGAGACATACCACCAATTCTCTGCCAGACTGGAAACCTATTTGGAGAAATGGACTGCTCTGGGGAAGACCCAAGATCTCAAAGAAATGATCATGATAGAGCAATTAAGAGAGTCCATGGCTCCAGACTTGAGAAAATTTCTCATGGAACAAGGTGCAGAGAGGTTGGGGGAGGTTTTGAATGTCGCTGAGAGGTATCAAGCAGCCCAGGCAGAGGTAGTTGGCACAAAAAAGAAACATATAGAGAATTTTAAGACCTTACAGCACTTTAATAAATTTGATACCAGAGAACAAGGTAACAAAGGTAGGACAAACTTTGATAGGCCACGCAATGATTAATAATAATAATAATAAATTCTTTAAGCGCCAAACACGGCGCATAAGGCAGAAACCAGTGCTCTCCAGGTTGTTCGTTGTGACGCCACTCCTCTTAGCTCTTGCACATTATTTAGGCCCAACGTTCTTCCTTCTCTTATTATTGTTCTTCTGAGTGTTTCTTTTGGTCTTCCTTTTTTCCGCTTACCCTCAGGAACCCAAGTGAGCGCCTGTAGTGGTATTCTGTTGTTTTGCATTCGTAGGACATGACCGATATATGACCATCGTCTTTTCCTTATATAGTCGGAGACATATTTCTGCCTGATAGAAACTCACAGTTCAATGACCAAAAATATAATGAAAGAAAACCGTTGAACCAAGGAAAGAGGTGGTGTAAATGGTGTAAGAAGGAAAACCATAACACCGAATTTTGTAAAAGGAAACTTTCTAACATTGCAGCAATGAAATCGGGGAACCAGAGATTAAAGGTTAAACCTACTGGACAGCAGGAACCTTATCACCCCCCAGTTTGTGAGGATGTTATTTGTAATGGGGTCACCATAAGGTGCCTATATAATACAGGTTTGGATTATGATTCAGTTATGAAGGCTAGCCTAGTGGACCCAAGACAGTATACCACAGAAACAGTGGAAATACAAGGGGCGACTAAGGACATACCACGCATGACACTTCCCATCGCAAGGATAACGGTGAAAACTCGCTATGTGGAAGGAGAAATCAGAGCAGCAGTGATAGATGAACCAATCTACCCTCTGATATTGGGGTGCAGATACGTCTTCTTGGGGAATCCCGAGAGACCTGTGATCATGGCGACATTGCAGACCAGGTCACAGTCAAAGGAAGAAGAAGGTGAACCTATAAATGCTCATCCAGAAGAGATGAGGAAGGCGCAGGCTGAGGATAGGACACTCAAGCCATGTTTTAAAAAATTGCCCAAATGCCACACACCTCCAAGCAAGGGAGAATATATTATGAAGAACAAATTGCTATACAGGAAGGCCGGAACTGGAACAAATGGTCACAACCAGCTGGTTCTTCCCACTTCATATAGGGATAAACTGATGGAACTAGGGCATGCGATTCCCTTCAGTGGCCACATGGGGATCAGCGCCACAGGACAGCGTATAGCCTGTCATTACTTCTGGCCAGGGATAACAGAAGATATAAAAAGATATGTAAAATCCTGTCCAGAATGTCAAAGGGTAGCTCCAAAGCATTGGACTGCTCCTGCAACTCTAGGGGAAATGCCCATAGTGGGAACACCTTTTGAGAGGGTTGCAGTGGATATTGTGGGACCTCTCACTCGGACCAAGAGGAGGAACAGTTACATCCTTACTCTGGTGGACACTTGTTCTATGTGGGGAGAGGCGGTAGCCCTGTCATCAATTGATTCGAAACATGTGGCAGAGGCATTGCTTACAATATTCACAAGATTAGGATTCCCGCTTCAAATCTTGACTGATAATGGCTCACAGTTCAAGGGGAAACTAACGGAAGAAGTTTTTAAGCTATTTCAAGCCAGATACTTTCATTGTAGTCTGTACCATCCACAAGGGAACGGCCAGGTAGAGAGGTTCAATGGGACCCTCATTTCTATCCTGAGGAAGCTGGCACATGAAAAACCTGATATGTGGGATCAATTTTTGCCCGCTGCGTTGTTCGCGTACCGGGAAGTACCACATAGTTCAACCGGGATGGCACCCGCAACCCTGTTATTTGGGAGGCCAATAAAAGGTCCATTAGAAGCATTATTGAGGACCTGGACATATGAGAAGGCAGAAGAGACTGTTACCTCATCATATCAATATGTGAACGAGCTGACCACTCGTCTGAAAGCTGGATGGAAACTGGCAAATGATAATTTGAGACAAGCCAGGAAGAAACATGCGGCTTATTTTAATAGGAAAGCAAAGGACAGAGAATTAGCTGTGGGAGAGAAAGTGCTTCTTCTACTACCCGGCAGCCAGAATAAGTTGCAAATTGGATGGCAAGGTCCATATACGGTTCTGGAGAAGGTGTCTAGAACAAACTATAAAATTGACAAAAAGGGGAAGGAGAAAAAATATCATGTGAACCTTTTAAAGAAGTATATGGACAGACAAATCCAGGAAGGCACCCCTTTACTGACCTTGGCTATCGCAACTGAAATGAAAAAGGAACCACTCACCTCACATGAATACCCATTACACCCCTGTGAGACAGCCGCACAGGTAAAAGTCAGTAAGCACCTAACTAAAAATCAGAGGGAGAGAGTTCAACAGGTTCTGGAGGACCATACGGATGTGTTAACAGACAAACCGGGGCATACTAATTTGCTACAGTATGACATGAAGCTGGTAGACTCAACACCAATCTGTATGAGAGCCTATTCTGTACCGTTCACTAAGGAGAAGGCATTGAAAGAGGAGATAGATTATTTGTTGAAAGAAGGGATTATTTCTCACAGTGAATCTTCTTTTAGCTCCAGTGTAGTTTTGTTGAGGAAACCGTCTGGGGAAAACAGACTGTGCATAGATTACAGGAAACTGAATGCTGTCACAGAAGGTCAGGTGGATCCATTACCGGACACAAAACAGTTATTTGCCCGATTGAACAAGGCAAAATACTTTTCAAAGGTGGATCTTAGCAAAGGCTATTACCAGATTCCAGTGAAGCCTGAAGTTAGACCTTATTTAGCTTTTAGCACCTCGGAAGGACATTATGAATTCAACATGTTACCATTCGGATTGAAAAATGCTCCGAGTGTATTTTCTAGGATTATGCGCAATTTGTTGGATCCCCTGAATAATCCATGTATCACAAATTTCATGGATGATATTCTCATCGCCACAGAAACATTTGAAGAACACATTAACTCTCTGAATATGCTATTTGATAGGCTCAGAGAAGCGAACTTAACTGCTAGACCAACAAAATGTTGTATTGGATGCAAAGAGTTGGAATTCTTGGGACATACTGTATATCAGGGTAACATGACCCCTGACCCCAAGAACTTGGAAAAACTGCAGAGATCAGCTAGACCGCAAACAAAAAAAGACGTGAGATCATTCGTGTCGTTATGTGGGTTTTACCAAAAATATATCAAAAATTTTAACTCTATATATGCTCCCCTGACTGATCTGACTTGCAAGGGAAATCCAGATAAAATTGTTTGGTCAGCGCAATGTGAATTGGCATTCCAAGAGTTAAAGGATAAACTCACTAGCAAGCCTATTCTCAAATTGCCTGATTTGACTCAGGACTTTGTGGTGAGAACAGACGCAAGCAATGTAGGCCTGGGGGCTACTTTGTTGCAAAGGTCCTCTTCACCCAATGGGGAACTGAACCCAGTCGCTTATGCTAGCCGCAAGTTGAACAAAGCGGAACAAGGCTATTCCCCAAGCGAAAAAGAGTGTTTAGCGTTAATCTGGGCAATAAAAAAGTTCCAAATCTATCTGTATGGTAGGACTTTTGTGGTCCAGACAGATCACCAGCCTCTCGTGTTCTTATCTCAGGCCAAGCATGAAAATGCGAGATTGTTACGATGGTCTTTGTTGTTACAACCATATCAGTTTAACATTGAATATATTCCGGGCTCACAGAATGTCGGTGCAGATTTCCTCAGTAGGCACCTCTGTGACCAAAATTAGAGTAGCTGGCAGGCGTAAGGAGTTAATTTTATCTATGTGTATCACTGGTTTTGGAACTTGCATTAGTGCATGTTCTCAGGTGGGGAGATCAGTGGTGAAATTCAGTGATGCAACGCTAAAATTCCTCTATTTATAGAGATAACAGTTAAAAGGAATGTAGGGATAAAATTTGGATAAGATACGCTGCTAATTCTTCGCCTACGCCAGCGTTTTCTAGTGTCATTGAAAACTAACTAGTTATAACATGCAGACTAACGGCCTATCCTTTTAGACGGGGTAGAAACGGAGATAAAAGAAAAAAAAATGATGCGGTCTGAACACGTGTTTGAATCTAAAGTCTAGAAGACGCAATTTGTAGTTTTCAAGAAAAAAATTACGTCACTAGTTGACACAATGTAATAAATTGGACGAAAAACGACCTTAGCTCTTGTCAGAAACAGACATATCTTGGACGTTCTACGGTAAATAGTCGTTTTAATTTGAATATAGTGGCAAACGCCATGAACGATTAGCCTAGTAAAAACAAATTACAAGACTAACAGGAAAAAAATTAGGTATTTTCTTAATAATAAGTTTAGGAGCATAAAAATTAGCTTGTTTGATAGCCCATCTTTCCCTGAGAAATAATATACTTTTAATTACAAAGACGGACAGATAACACGGAAGATATTGACGAAAGACTGTATTGTTTAATACAGACGAGCAGACAGTTATTTGTGCATACTTCTCACAAAAGTTACTTTTGACGCGTCCTTGAGCCTAACGCAGAAAAACAAACTACATGTAGACAAGGGGCAGTCAAGGGAGGGTAGAAGCTAAAAATAACTTAGCATAGAAATCTTATACGTAGTGAGACAAAAAATTGTGTAGTTTTTTTGTAGTTTGGTCTAAAACCAAGTGTAATTTTGGGGAAAAACCAAGTTCGGACAGACAGACCGACATAAGTACGTTTCACAAATAGACCGAAACTAGACTAAGATTGGACCTTTAAGTTTAAATATTTGAAATGTAGAGGGGAAGTACTCCGATTGGACGAACGAGTAATATTGGTGACAAAAATTAGCCGGCAAGTGCCATTTTGTCGAAGACTGTCCACTGCAACAGATCGTTGATGCTTAGAACTGGGACGCCCAATGACTATAGATAGTATTTCAAAGTGGGACGCCATAGTATAGCCAGCAGCTCAGCTGAGTTTGTGCTAGACAACGTATCTGTGTGTTTTCATTTGAATTGTGGTAAGGGAAAGATTATTAACCTTTTTTATTTAATAATTCTGAGTGATTGATACTGCCATGTCATGAAAAATGATTACGACAAGTGAGTACTTATTCTAGGTCCCCAGCGACAGTCCAGGGCCTAGAGGCGAATAAATAATATGGGAAAACATATCCAAGAATATAGAAGACAGATCTATATTTCAGATCAGTGGGAACATATCACCCACCTTATTGGATGGAAAAGAAACTAATGAACATATTTCAGATGCAATGCAGTCATGGGAAACTGGTGCTACGTGATGACAGCCTGGATGAGAGGTGCTGGGTCGGTCAGAGAGATCTGATCTTGTCTTGTCAATTTATGTTTTATGATTAGGAAACAGGGTAAAGTAGGCAGTATGCTATGACATAGCCTAATTTTGTGGTTTCAGAGTTTCTTTGTCTGGCTCTGTGCTAGTGACAGATGCTCTGAAGAGATCAAACGGTGGAGGACTAGAAGTCTATTAGTTTACCTCAGCAACTGTGAGGAGAAGCCTATCATTTACCTCAGCAACTGTGAGGAGAAGCCTAGCATTTTACCTCAGCAACTGTGAGGAGTGGGCCAAGTGAACATCTTGACTACATCGACACAGGCCAGTTAAGTACTGAAGACCTGGCCTGCTGTTGATTCATCAACATAAATAAATAAATGCATAAAAACACTGTGAATAAAAGACCTTACCACCATTACCCCTGTTAACAAAACACTGAACAGTATAACAAGAACTAGACATGATGATACTACCACGACCCGTCATCCAGTACTAGTTTTCCAAAAGACTCTGTAGTTAGTATCCATATTAACAAATTTCACATATATATTTATGTACGAATTTTTTCATGTGATCATTTAATTATATGCTTTTTGATTGATATAAATTCATTTTGATTCACACGTCCTGACCATAAGAAAACTTGGCTCAGGACTAAATAATGTTAAAAAAATTGTAAATTTTAAAATCTTAACCCAGTGTTAAGTTACTTGATCATAGAGTTTAGTATTAGACCTAGTGTTTATATGTGTGTGTCTTTGTATTTAATTACCTGCACACTACATTTCAGTACCCTAGACATTGAACGTAGCTAACTTACATAATAGTAGAATAAGTCTGTTTGAGGTCATAGGTGGTAGCAGAAAGGTAATCCTGAAAAACTCACATAAAATTTTAGCTTCAGGGACCTTCATAGCTGACCTCATACAGAACACTAGGTAACATAGCAACCGCACTTAATACCATCAAAACCACCACAATGTGAATATTGATGCCTTTCTTATGTTGTTGTACTGATATACTTATTTTCATATATTTTCTTCCCTCAAGAAACTTTAATATATTTTACTCATTTATTAACGCGCTGTTCCCGACCCTTCATCCATATTTAATATTGCAGCTCTTACTATTGTCTCTATTTGACCAGAGAAAGGAGAGAGAGCGGTTGGTTCTTAAGACTATATCAAGTGTGTTGAGGCTTGGAAAGAGAGATAGCTTTAATGAATCTTCTTCCAGGTTTATCTCAAGTTCACCCTATTTTACACATTATCTGTATTTTGTCTATAATTCTGTCAGTTCTCTCTCGTTGTCGAGTTCACTACAAATGTCTGACTCGACAAATACTCTAAAACCTTAACTCAACCACGACAGATGGGGGTCTCGGTCCGAGATGAATCTCTCACAAGAGTCTATCTTGATTTTTGGAGTTTAGTGTTCTGCAGATTATAGGAATTTCTATCCCCTAGACAAACCGAGCTATTTCTTTTGGAATAAGTCTGAACAGCGCTTTTTCTCCACAGCAATCATAAATCACAAGTTACAATTATTGTTCATTTTACAGATGTCACAGCTGGTTAAGGTTACTGGTATCACTGCTGAGTTTTTGGTTACAAATACTGTCGACTATTGTTGTTAAAGTAAGCAATTTTCGGGGGGGTTAAATATTTTTCCAGCTAGTAGCTCTTTAATCTGGGATAAGAAGCTACAGATAGTCAGTTTACTAACTTGCTTATGTACCAAGGGAGGGTTTCGGTCGTATGATAGTAACCAATCCTCTCAATAGCTGAGTGCTGACAGAAGTAATGGTAAATATATTTTACCATATTATTTTTTGAGTTTTGGAGTTATTGCTTGTCGCAATCATAGTAGCCATTATCTTCTCGACTTAAATTCTTCCAGTCTAGCCAAACAGTTTATTAACTTTGAGTGTTAACTCACAGGCGAAGTTTATTAACACCTAGTGGACTAGGTAATAAAGATATCTAGGGTTTAACTTGAATAGTGTTTGCTCACCCGGATACAATGGCCGATCTAGCTGAAGGGCATAAGATTGCACTAAAGGTAGCTGAGGTAATGGAGTACGATGATAGCGAAATTCGGCCCTTTCTAGAATTTGCATTGAGTATGAAGAAGCAATATGAAGTAGATGACTTACTTCGAACACGTGTAGACTGGGCATGGTTTGCGAAACAGTTGGGGATGGACGAATCAGGCATCCGAGAGTTTGTTGAGGAACGGCTAGAAAATGGAAGACAGATGAAACAAAGGTAAATAGAACGACGAGAAAGACGCCAAGAATTTGAAAGACAGGTGTAGCAGATTAAGATAGCTGGACAAGAAATGGAAAGGTTAGACCAAGTCAAACTGAATGAACTGGAAATCCGATTCCGCAGGGTGAAAACAGCCGACCACTCTAACTACTCTAGTTCTCAAGCTACTGAGCTCTTATCGAACGAACCACCCTGTAAATCTTTTGCCCTTAAAGGACAACTTGTCTGCTAAGATTGCGCACCAGCTCTAGAAAACTGACTTTCTTTTGGACCTGTATCCGAGGCCCAAACAAAGAAAGGATTTATGTAGGGAAAGCAGTCCTCAAACCGCGGTAAATGGTACGAAACGATCCCAGATATGGATACTGCACAAAAGTGGGAGGGGTGCTAACAAGCATTATAATTAGGATTGTTACCGTCTGCAAGTCGAAGAACCCGAACCTCTCATGCTCCAGATCGAGCACCACCTAACCAACACGAGACGTCGAGAAAAGGGTCCAAAACCCTATCACGTCATATTTCGCAAGCTTCCTGACGGGACAGCGAAAAAAATATGCAGAGGCACATCAGTTCAACTCAACGATCGGAATAAGGAGGTGCCGCCCCTCTCTTCACCCTGAGCTGCTAACGCGCAAGAATGAGGCGCCTGCTAAAAGGGTTAAAGTTTCCAATTTATTCCAAGAAACTGTGGAAAAAGACACCGATAGCTTTATCTCGGACACTCTGCGATCACACGGGATCTTAAACCGTTCAATTCTTTGCTTGCAGACTGCAGAATCTGTAATCCAGAAAGTAGATCTGTCATTGCTGGACATTTTCCAATGACGCCATTAACTCCCTCAGGGGTGGGCAAAGTTGATGATTTTGGTGGAAACAGGGTTTCAGACGGAGGAATCCCTGGGACTTCACTTGAATTTCACATACTTCTCAGGGTAGAAGATAGTGAGAAAAACTGCCTTACGAATTTGCAAGGAGCTATTGTTGACAGCTCTGGCTCACTTCATGTTGGTACGGGTAAAGCGAATTAACAAATTTTGCAAGTAGTCGATAATACCTATCTTTTTCCAAAGATAGAAATTACTGAGATCGATTATGATTCAGTAGTACCCCAGATTGCGGTCGGAGACTCTATGCTAGAGGAATCAGAGATCTCTCATTGAATTTGCAATATACTAGTGGTCTCAAACCCGCTGACGCGCAGTGACGTAGTCGACTGCGCCAGGCCACTACCGAGCAACTTGATCATATCCGTTGACCAAGCCAAAACTGTGGGTGGCAAGGCAAGGAAAGTTCCAGACCCGCCTTTAGACGGCACAGGTCTGAAGACTGATCAATGCTCCCACCGAAGCTGGGGAGTAGAAGTTAAGAGGAAGAAGAAATGAGCAAGCGTTTCTTCGGCTAGCAAACTGTTTCAATTGCCTACCCGGGTTACTCGCGTGCGGAAAATTCCAGTAAGTCGTCGCTATTTCCGGTCAGTTCGGCACAAGCCTTTGAAACGTAAACATCCCGCGTCGAGCAATGATTTCACTGTACGTAACAGATTGATTACCTACGCAGTGTTCAGTGAGTTACGGCGGCGCCAAAACTCACAAAGGTTACGGATATTTATCCCGAAGAAAACATGGCGTAGCGAACAATGTAAACAAGGCCAGGTTCGCAGGAAAAGGAAATACGTCACGGCGGAATGGCCTAGCATACTCCCATTTGCCGAGCGACTACTAGACGAAGGGAAGAAAGGTGAACTCGTAGCCATGCGAACAGACAAGGCAGTAGCTTGGATACGAATTTGGTTTATCAGTAGAGGATTTTTCCAAGGACATATAACGGACGTATATGAAAAAAAATTAAATTACTGTCCATTAGTCCGTGGTGCACGAACTTAAAACGTCGAGGTAATCTGTCACGGATTGACTGATAATTTTGTTTTCCCAACACGTCTTATTTTTCTTACTCTTTTAATGTTTCTGGTTTCCTCGATTTTTAGCATTTTCAGTTTCTTTTCCTTCTGATTTTACCTACGGAGCCGATTATTCCCCTATCACACTTCACCCTGCGCTTTGATTTCGTTCTGGCCTTCATTATAAATTCACCACTTGGTCAGTAGTGGTCAGCTTACGATAATATTACTTAAGCTGCACCTGGTGTTTGTCTGACTAGGGGAACGCTTGTAGCTCGTAACAGCATTGATCACGAGTGAGAAATAGTTTCGTTGAATACGCAGACAGCTATCCTACTAAAGTCGGTAGAGGGAGCAAAAGTGAGGCTACCTTTGAGGTCTCGCTATTCGCTGTCATCTCCGATTCACGGGAGACAAAACTAACGTTCGTTCTGAGATTTTTGTTGTGGCCTTTGATCGGCGCAGTTAGCTCATAGAATAATATTATGACTTATCTACGAAACTTTCTCGCGGTTATTGTCTCTGATGAAAACTCTAGAATAACATTTGTCTTACTCATTATTACGGTATACGCCGAACATTTCTGGAAATATGCGATGCCAGGTGGCCGGGGGTAGCGTCTCTTGTAGACTATAAATCTACATAGTTTTACTCAGTCAAGCACACTCGTAAATCTTTCCTGCCCGTAGATGACCAAATGAGACAAAGGCAGATGTGGGCACAAAACTAGATTGTGTTGCCCATTCTCATGATCTCGTGGTAAGTTGACATCCTTTGTAATATATATAATTCATGTTAGCTTTTATATATAACTAATAGTAGTGTAACTTGAATTATTTTAGGGGAATTCTACCCAGTACTTAATTCTGTGATAATGTATTGCTGTCACTGCTTAAGTTAACTGGTGCTTTAAGCTGTTAGGTGTCTCCTGGTAATATTGTTTAAAATGGGTTAATGGTAAGCTTATGCTAAGAGATACTTACTAGACGAAGAACCTCACAGTCCGTTCAGTGCTTACCATCGGTTAAAGTGTAAGTTAAAAAGCAACCATTACTTTAAGGAAAAGTAAGTGGTGTAAGTTATTTACTTAAACCTGAATAGTGATGTGCGTGTGCTATAACACTTGAATTATAAGAGGAAGTCATTTATTACTATCTGAGAGAAACTTCTAGTAGTTGAGTGTGGAATTATTAAATGTCTACCTTTTTAGTTAGACACAAGTTTAGAACGTTGAAGGCAGTCCATAAAACCGCCACCAGCAAGAGATATAATTATATCTTACGTTTAAGTCACAACGTATTATTATAGCAATAAAATTGCATTTTCCATGTATCCAATTTTGGGAGGTTATTACTTTTCCCTTTTTGTGTATCGACCCCAAGGGGCGCATACCATTTTTTATCTAACGTCTAGTGCTGTGTTTTACGTAAATTCACTTAACGTTTTAAGATGAATCGCATATCCACTCAGCTTGAACTATAGGGTTAGGTTTCCCTTTTGTTGAGTTGGAAGAGGACGGAGTAGATGTTTGCTGACCGGTACATTTATGTACAAGAAATATTAGTCTATGCGGCTGGAGGCTGATAATTGATAGAGTGGAAGTAACAGGAGGGTGACTCATATGGATAAAGACAGCCCGAGAATATCCTAGCAATGATAACAATAATCATAAATCCCATAGTGTGGAATAACTGTTTATTATAACGTTACTGTAATTTTATTGTTTGCTTGATATAATGGTTGTTTGTTTTGGGTCTCAGTCCCAGTGTACTCCATTGCTCCTGCAGGATTCCAGTCAGGCGAAAAACGTACATTCTCATCGATCTCACGGTTCCTGAAAGCAATTAGCACCACGAGTTGTGATCCATACATGTTAAAGAGTGTTGGTATGATATTGCAACCTTTTGTATTATAAGCGAAAGCGATATAATTTAATTCGTCACTTAGTAATTATGACGTAATCCGTTCTACATGTAATTTATGCTAACGGTCGTTTTTTATCTTTCTTGAGAAGATTCCGTCAGAGTAAGTCGTTGATATTAGAGCTCCCTATAGATTTGAAGGTAGAATCAGTTATAACGTGGATTTTAAGGAGATACGATGGGCGCCACTTAATGCAGAATATGCCGGACTCATGCTTCGAGTTCCGTGCGATATAAGGAAGAGTTTCTAACGGGAGTAAATTTATTTATCTTCATTTTCTGGTCCACATTACTTCGGGGTTAACCTACAATAGGCACCGCTAGTACAGAAGGCAGATATGAATGGATGAGACGGAGACTGTATGAGGATTATCTACATGTATGAGTTTCCATAATACCTATGAATGAAATAGTTATTTGTTCCAATAAAAATGTCTTTGCTTGTGAACCCATCCAACTAGGCATTCGGAGATTATTATATCATTTGAACGTTCCATTGAACCCACGTCATTCATCAATTTGTTATCTGCATGACTGTTAAGGTCAAAAGGGAAATGATCCTTTGTATACGGGTTGGACAGAGTAAATTAAGGGTTACATTACTTGTAGCCTTGATTAACGGTGAATTGGTTAAACAAATATATGATAGAGGTCATAGTGTACAGATAGCGTCATGAGCGCTGTTCTGTATTGTAGAACTGTAAATAGTTCTCACGGCTTGACCGTGAAGGGACTGAGCTGCGTTAAACAGCGAAGTCCCGTGACTGTTTAGGCGGGAGATTTTGTGACCGCTAGCATTCGGGGAAAGGCGTTGACGGAATGAAGTCAACCCGGGTGTTTTTCTAAGTGTGTGTTCCCGACCAGTGTTCGGTGAAGATGTATAGTGTTTTTCACAATGTGTGTCTCGGTGGAGACTTTTTTGCACAGGCTTGTATTTGAATATTCTTCCTGTATTTGAATATTCTTCCTGTATTTGAATATTCTTCCTGTATTGAATATTTTTCCATGTGTTAGATTATTTGAAGTTTATGACTGCAGTGACAGTTTATGAGAGATTTTTTTATTGGGCACGTTCTATGAGAAGTGCACCACTAGTCTACAATTAGGCGCTATGAAGAGTCTGAGAGGTAGAGAGATTACTTTGTAGGCCATAGACAGTTTTGTGAAGCAGATTAGGCCATATATATTGTGCAGGCTATATTACTGCAGACTGCTGAGTACGCAGTCCTTTGAGGAATATTGTGAATGTGCATCTTCTATAGGAAGTGCACCACTATTTATTATTAGGCTTTAAGAAGGGATAGCGATGACGATGATTATTCAACTGCCGGGGAGCAGCCTTTGTTGAGAAGGGGAGACGTAGTCTTTTGAGGAAAATCGTTGATGTGCATCTTCTATAGGAAGTGTACCACTATCTATTATGAAGGCCAGGGTTTTGTACAGGCCACATTTATAACTGCGGTGAAGGCAGTCTTTGAGGGATTAGGCCATATGTATGAGGCCGTATTTGAGGTCGTATTTGAGGCCGTATGTACAACTGCGGTGGACGCAGTTCTTTGAGGAACATGGTGGATGTGTATTTCTACGAGGTGGGCGCCACTAGGCGCTGTGATTAATGCTTTTACTTTATGCTGTTGTCGTCTATGTCAGTGTGATCGTATTGCAACGTAAATAAACTGTGCTTTCAACGTTACTCAGCGTTCAACGATCCATGAATCCTGTGTGTGTTATTGTGGTGGACGAATGTATCAGTAAACACCCACTTTGAACAGACTAGGCATAGGAACAGTAATGACATATTTACAAATAGCCTGAGGGGGCGTGGCCTATATAATCAGAACCCATTAACGCCTTTATCACTGAATCATACAATGGCGTTAACATAGCATTTGAACCATATCATTAGGTGGCTTAAAAATATATAAGATAACAACAAACCGTTATATAACAGTGCGGCGGCGGTATCAGTGGTGATCAAACTAGCCTATTATCAGTTATGTACCCAGTATGAATTAACTGAATTATCAGTGGTGGTTTTCAGTAAAGTTGGAATTTAAAACCCGCAAAATTCGCGTTGAAAGAATAAGATCACAAGGATGCTGTGTTCAGGCATAATATTCAGAACGTAACATTCACCTATTCATTTATTATAGCTCTGTGTGTGCGTATACATATATATATAAAATAGACTCAGGAATATCAGCCAGCGAACTGATATAAACTAACAGTCATTTGTTAATGAACAGCATTATCAGTAGAGTGCCGACGTTTCGGGCTTAAGGCCCAGGATTTCACGTATTAATATTGTTTCTACCAGACATTGACCTGTTTATTAGTGTGCCCTGTGTGTGTGGCGTATGCACTAACAAGTTCTCTCATCTGTGACAGTAGTTAGCCATGTGTGGGCGGGGCTTCGGTTTAGAATCCAGTTCAGCTTTAACTGTGTTATGTCGTCCTCGATGCCTACGGACTAGTATTCATATGACAGTAGCAAAGAGTGGACTAGTGTCATTTTAGGAACAAATAACTATGACATTCATTTATGTCGTGTGCTTATTTCCAGCCTAAATGAATCATCGGTAAAACATTACAAGCCTTATTGACACCTGCATTGCTTACAGACAGTTTGGTGTCGCTCGTGACCGGTAATCGGTGACACGGTGATGTGTTTAATGTATACATGCTTCCTATGACATATTTGCAGCATTCAAGTTTCCTGGTGCATACTACACCAAGTACCAGAAGTGACAGTTGACGACGAGTCCAGTGCTTATGCCAGCGCCTTTCAACATGGGAGTCTGCTTATGCTGTGTCATTTAATGTCTATCAGTTGTAGCAGAAAAAGAACGGATCTATTTCTATTTACAAGATAAGTGGGTTTTTATGTGAAAACTGTGTCTCTGTATAATGTTGTCAAGCCTTCCAGTTATCATTATTTATGCTACTGAGTATTTCATATTGATAGCGTATTGTTATGAGATTTAATGCATAATTGATTGTTGCTTGTGTGACATAATACTGACTTACTTTATCTTGATTCAAAAGTTTATACCACATATTGACATAAACGTGTGATAATTATAATCACTCAGTGATTGAATTAACATGGAGTGTGATATGGCTCCAGACGATATGACGCCGGTGTTGAATTATTTATATGAAGAAGGTAAATGTGATAAATTACGAGGCCCAGCACTTCAGAAATATGTGCTGGATGGTTTTTTGTTTAATGTGGTAGAAGCCTTGTCGGTTTTTGCTAACGATAAGTTTTGTTCTGGTCCTCAATTGATGGCTAGAGATTTGGCGGATGTGTTAGAATATCTGCGTCCGTTTGTGTGCAATTATACTGAGGCTAGACACAATTTTATGCATGAGGTTTTACACAACATAATCCGCAATAACATGCAGGATGATCAGAAAAAGGAATTAGAAGAGAAGGAGCGAATAAAAGTAATCAAACAGAGTGCGCTTCAGGAAAGAGAGAATTTTTTGCAGGATATAGTGGAAAGGAATAAACTTCAAAAAACGGTATCTAAACTCACAAGTGATTTGCATAAATCAAACTTGGAGCTTTCTAGTGTGAAAACATCATTAGACTCTGAATGCAGTAAAGTTAAAAACTTAGAAGTTCAGATAGGATATAAGAATGGTGAGATTAGTAATCTCAAGCAGGAGATTGAAAATAAGAGAGAAATGTATGAGAAGTTAAAGATTGATAGCAATGTAAGTGAGAAGAAGTATATAGATATGCTTCGTGATGTGTTGGATGAGAACGATATTCTCAGTCACCAACTGAAAGAAAAGAATAATGTATCTTCCGAGAAGATTAATGAGTTGAAGCAACAAGCTGTTAAAGTTGAGGGGCTTCAGGCTCAGGTGGCCCTACTTCAGCCACAGATAGAAGAGGTGCAAAAGAAGAGATTAATAAAATTGGAACCACAGAGGAGAACAATTAAAGAAAAGGATGATAAGCAGAGGTTAGAAGAGTTAACGGTGCAGAAAAGGAAAATGACTAAGATTGAGAAGTTACTTACAGAAGAGAGACGCAAAGTTATGACATGTGATAACTTAAATAAGAAACTAAACCAAGAGATTACTGAATTGAGGAGAAGAGTGAATGGTTTGGTAGATGTTGTTTTGGGCATCAAAGGATTGTCTACTGTCAATGTTGACAATAGTAGACAGAAGGATGTTTATCAGGAAGTAAAACAAGCAAAGAGCCTGCCCTATACACTCTTTACGAATACGAAAATCGAACATGATGGACGTAAATCCCGGCGTGGCAAATACAATTTCCCACGTACGGAAGACGCTGCGTTGAAGATTAATGACTATTGGCGTCAGACCAGCAAAGATACTTCATGTGTAATATCCCGTTCTGGTAATAAAGATAACAAACATCATGTAGGTAACCATAAGAACTCAATCAGTTTTAATACTGGTCATACCAAATTTAGACAGGGTGATACAGTAAATAAGCATATTACCAAAGAAAAGAATAAAAACAGTTTAGGTAAAAGAGATAACCATATTGTTGGAAAGTACCAAGGGAATCCTTCAAATGGTAGTTTTTCCTCTCCAAGAAACCAGAGAAGTCTAACAGAACTCAAAAGTTGGATTCTGAAGAGTTGAGAAATTATGGTAGGGATAATTACATTAAAGATTACAAATCTGATAGTAATTGTTCTAGGAGTCGACAAGATTCATTTACCAGATATTTCTATCCTAGGGGAGAAGTTAAGCATAACAATGCTAACTGCAGTTCTAGGCAGAACAAATGGAATAATAAGGGGAATAGTAATAGAGATAATAACTCTCAAAATATTACTTCACATAACCAAGTCATTGGTAGTAAATAAAGTAACAGTAACTATTGATGTCTTAAGTACTACTGCTGTTATGTTTTTTGGATTACGAGACAGTATCTCGTTGTTGTGAGTGTAACTTTATTTCAGCCTACTACTGGTGTGTGGACCGTCATTTTCGGTCAGGCTGACTTAAGCCTCCTGGGTTGTATACTGTGTTATGAAGGAAGAGTTGGTGACATCATATGGAAACCAGATGTTTTCATAACCACGGTTTAGGTAATTGTGTAGTTAACCTATCCGTTTTTCATTATAATCTTACATTTGATTAAAATGGAGATTTTCATTTGTATTTTTCAACAGTAGCAGCTATGCGATAAAGGTCAGCGTGCCTGTTTTTTCCTTAGCTGTGACAGAAATGTTTGTTACTTTACGACCGTGTGCTCAGTCAAGCGTAACCCAGCCAACATGTTGACCCAGTATTATTTGATGTCATCCCGTGCGGTTTATAGGATACTATCAACCGGAGTTGTGCCCTATATTTGGTTTTTTTTTTCTTTAGGAATTGCTATAAGATAGCTACACGATTTTTTTTTTTTAAGGATAATGTATTATTGTATAGTATAATATTATTGCATTGTATAATGTTACATTGGTTATTGTGTATGTCCATATTTATGCATTATTTGTACTCTATCTTGTTATTTACATAATTGTATTGTGGATAAACATTGTACGCATTATCATTGTAATGAATTGTAACATTTCATTTTGTAACGACTTGTCTTTGATTGTTATTTTTTGTTATGGATGAAATTATGGATTTTTTGTATTTACATACACTAATTTGAAGACTATTTCATTTGCTCATATTATGTTTGACCATATGTGGTCTGTTGTGAAGTTGATACATCAAAACATTGATACCATTTTGCAGGACTAATTGATAGAATGTTTTTTACATAATGAGATTGCCAGCCCTAAGCACAAACTCATTAGTTATGAATATGCGTTAGTCGCTTTCAGAGAGTTTTTTGGTTACTAAATTTGTTTTTCTTTTTCGTACCTGACTCCATGTTTAGTTAATATATTACCTTATACAAAGGTTATATGAAGAAAGTGTTGGGTTGTGGAATGTTATTTTGGAACTAAACTATATATGTAGAATTGTCAGAGATAGCAGATACTGTTGTTGGTGGAAGAGTTTAGTAGTCTGACTTGTTATGTTTATATTTGCAAGTTGGTTTGATGTTTATAGTGTGGTTTTTATACGTGCTCATTTGTGTTTATTTAGAGATCGGAATATTTTTTCTTTATGTCTCACATTTCGTTAAAGCTCATTTCACTTTTGTTTTATTAATTACAGGTTGAAACTTGTAAAACTTTAAAATACTTTTTTTATTTAACATTACGTTAAGAAACTTTTTGTATTGTAATTTTGGAAAATGTATTTGTTTTTCTTTGTGAAAGTATTGTATTTTGTATGTGTCCAGTGCTTAATTGTACACTAGGAGTAACAATATATATTGATATTTCCACATTTAAAAAAAAAAAAGAAAAAGATAATAATTTTTTTTCTTTTGAGATTGTGATATTTGTGTTTTTACATATCACACTTTTTTGTGTGTGATGCCTGTGATATTTCATTTTAGTTATGAATAAGTGTTGTAACTTGGCTAAATCATTTTTTATGCGTTATTTATTATAGCTTGCTTTTGTGTTATGGTATATTTACATATATACTTTGTCTCGTTATTGTATGATTTTCGGTCATGATTGTATTTTTTATACAATACATTGCTTGGCTAAATAATTATTAGAATGTAGTATTGCCTCTTTTCTATACATTCATTTCTTGTATTCCTTTCTTCCTTTGCGGATTGTTCTTTGTTTCATTCCATATTTTCTCTTGGATTTATTCTGTAGCCTTATATACTTTGTATAAATCTAGATGTCACTTAATTCTATTTGCATATCGTTTACTTCTTACACTTCTTATACTTCCTACCTTAGGATTGTTATGTTGATTATATGGTTTGGTATGAGGTAGCTATTTATGTCGGTTATATCTAGTTTGATGTAAGGAATTGATTTACTTGATTGTTGTCATATGGTATTATTGATCTTTGTTACTATATTGATTTCATTGCTGATTTGTGGTGTTGATCATGCTTCTTTTGCTTGATCTTGTCTGTTATTTTCTAGTTATTGTATACTATTTGGTCTACAGTGATCATAGTTAACTTTGTTGAAACTGTTTATTTAGTGTACTTAGCAGATTATTGTGTATAATTTGTTTTATTGTACACTGGCTTATATTTTTTGTCGATGTATTATTATAACCTTAACATAAGCTAAATTTTTGTATGAGTATATTAGAGCTTAACTGACCCCTCATTTTTCTTTGATGTAGTTCTTGTCAAAAAAATGATAAATCATTTTTTCTCCGGGGGTGGTGGTAGTATGTTAAGGTCAAAAGGGAGGTGATCCTTTGTATACGGGTTGGACAGAGTAAATTAAGGGTTACATTACTTGTAGCCTTGATTAACGGTGAATTGGTTAAACAAATATATGATAGAGGTCATAGTGTACAGATAGCGTCATGAGCGCTGTTCTGTATTGTAGAACTGTAAATAGTTCTCACGGCTTGACCGTGACGAGACTGAGCTGCGTTAAACAGCGAAGTCCCGTGACTGTTTAGGCGGGAGATTTTGTGACCGCTAGCATTTGGGGAAAGGCGTTGACGGAGTGAAGTCAACCCGGGTGTTTTTCTACGTGTGTGTTCCCGACCAGTGTTCGGTGAAGATGTATAGTGTTTTTCACAATGTGTGTCTCGGTGGAGACTTTTTTGCACAGGCTTGTATTTGAATATTCTTCCTGTATTTGAATATTCTTCCTGTATTTGAATATTCTTTCTGTATTGAATATTTTTCCATGTGTTAGATTATTTGAAGTTTATGACTGCAGTGACAGTTTATGAGAGATTTTGTTATTGGGCACGTTCTATGAGAAGTGCACCACTAGTCTACAATTAGGCGCTATGAAGAGTCTGAGAGGTAGAGAGATTACTTTGTAGGCCATAGACAGTTTTGTGAAGCAGATTAGGCCATATATATTGTGCAGGCTATATTACTGCAGACTGCTGAGTACGCAGTCCTTTGAGGAATATTGTGAATGTGCATCTTCTATAGGAAGTGCACCACTATTTATTATTAGGCTTTAAGAAGGGATAGCGATGACGATGATTATTCAACTGCCGGGGAGCAGCCTTTGTTGAGAAGGGGAGACGTAGTCTTTTGAGGAAAATCGTTGATGTGCATCTTCTATAGGAAGTGTACCACTATCTATTATGAAGGCCAGGGTTTTGTACAGGCCATATTTATAACTGCGGTGAAGGCAGTCTTTGAGGGATTAGGCCATATGTATGAGGCTGTATCTGAGGTCGTATTTGAGGCCGTATGTACAACTGCGGTGGACGCAGTTCTTTAAGGAACATGGTGGATGTGTATTTTTACGAGGTGTTCGCCACTAGGCGCTGTGATTAATGCTTTTACTTTATGCTGTTGTCGTCTATGTCAGTGTGATCGTATTGTAACATAAATAAACTGTGCTTTCAACGTTACTCAGCGTTCAACGATCCATGAATCCTATGTGTGTTATTGTGGTGGACGAATGTATCAGTACACACCCACTTTGAACAGACTAGGCATAGGAATAGTAGTGACATATTTACAAATAGCCTGAGGGGGCGTGGCCTATATAGTCAGAACCCATTAACGCCTTTATCACTGAATCATACAATGGCGTTAACATAGCATTTGAACCATATCATTAGGTGGCTTAAAAATATATAAGATAACAACAAACCGTTATAAAACAGTGCGGCGGCGGTATCAATGACCAACTTTAGAATAACCTTGTATGTCATTCAAGTATCGACACCCACAACTATCCACTAAAGTCCCAGCTGTAACAGAAGAACTTGGTAGGCCAGAGCTGGGGAAATTTCGATTTCAGGAACGTTCATTGTTCATCAAATGAAAGAAAAATTACTGAAGAAAAATTTTCAAGAACGTCGGATGAACTTGTCACCGTTAAACTCATTTACGTAATTTTAACTGTATTGCTCATGTCTGCTGGCGTCAAATATTTCCCTGTCAGTTGTTCTAAATGCCTGAAGTGTTTGCTTGCAATCAAGACTGCTATCAAAGTGCTCAAAATTAGTATCCTGTTCGACTGATGTTCGTGGCCTTGGTTTTTCACGATCAAACTCTACACGGCTTCGTGGACCACGCTTTCAAGGCTGCTCAGAATCCAGCGTATACTGACATTTGGAAGGAGTTTCAGCTAAAAAGATAAGTCAATCTATAAGTGATGTCTTTTTGGTCAATTTAGTAAATGGCTAGACCCTTACGTATTTTATGCTTCTATGGTTCCATATGTTTTCATGTTGTATAGTTTTCTTCGTGGTCGGTTGGTGGGAACTGTGAATTTTCTCAATACCTCGTATGTATGGTCGGGAAAATTCATGGTCGTTCTGTAGGGAAATTGTGTAAATGTCAAACAGTAGTGTTTTCCAGCTTTGAGCATAAAAATTCACCGATGTCTGACTACTGTCAGATTTTTTCAATAGTTTATGTTTAGTGGTGATGTTCTGTCTATTCGTCGGTAAATACATTGTTGTCTAGTTCTATTTTTCTTAGTTGGTAATAATTTGTTCGTGAATTGTGAGTCTTATCTGTCTTTCGCATAGTTTTTTTTACAAATCAGCTGTTTGTATTCCTGTTGGATACAGTCTATGTCTTTTGTTAGCGGTAAACTGATCTAGTTGTGATTTTATCTTTCGAATCATTGATTCGATTTTATTTCTTTACTGCTAACGTTTTCTCCGTGCGTTATTTAGTGTTGTCATGTGATCTTCTGTTGTATATTGCTGTCCGTATTCATTCTTGCTATTTCTGGTTCTTTCTTAAATGATATTATAAACCTTGCATGATAATAATATATTTGCATAGTGACTATAGCAACAATAATTAGAAAATAGCAATATTCATTGTTTACAAAGCATTGTAAGGCCACTAGCCACTTGTAGAATACTGTAGATTAGTATAGAATAATAACTATTTAGTGGTGTATCGTGTCTCTGCAGTGTTACCAGGCATGCTGTAAGGTACTGCTTTCATTCTCCTTACGCAAACCAGTGGCGAATCTGATGGAGGCTCCAGGGGGAGCAAAGGTCAACTCAACCGACGCAGGATTGTATCTAGTGGCCATGTTGATGTAGTGTGAGAGTGGAAAATACGCGAATGGTGTACTGTTCGATGTAGTTGACACCTGAGTTTAGGGAAGGCAAAGACAGCGAGGCAGTGTCTGCTATGGGATTACTGTCAAGTAATCGTTCCTCAGGTGGTACTGGTGGTCATCAATGTAAAGGGTAGAGTATTCTTCCTGCTCGTTACACATGAGACAGGCAAGTACAACAAAGGTCAACTCAACCGACGCAGGATTGTGTATGTATGGAGTGAGAGTGGAAACTACGCGAATGGTGGACTGTTCGATGTAGTTGACACTTGATACTATTTCACTCACACTCTTGTACAAGTCAATGATGTTAGGAACCGTTGTTGACGTTTCTATGCTTTTAATAATGACGCACACACTTGGACAGCACGGAATACAGTCATGAGTATGTTGACATAGCAAATCATTAGGCAGTAGAATAGTAGTACATTTCATGCAGCATTCAATATTAAATAGTCATTCAATGTTCTGGCGGACTATTTTCATATTCCCTAACTGACTGAACGCATCAGTGGGTATGTGTGTGTGTGTATTTTAACATCATGATTATCAAAGACGAAAAAAACATCCAAAGATCAGCGGTGAATATACATCAATGAACCGCTAAGTAGTAATACAATCAATATATATGATACATTACTTATGTATACACATTTTAACATAGCCAAAAAAGAAACTGTAGCAAAGTTAGACATGTTAGAAATCTCAGGATCTAACAATTAGGAATCATGTGGGCATCTAGACAAAATGTCTGCCATTACATTTTCTGACCCACGGATAGCTCGCACCGAAAAATGAAAAGGTTGAAGAGCAATCGCGTATCGCGTTGATCTCGCGCTCTTCAGATTTTTACTCTGAATAGCAGTAAGAGCTTTCTGGTCAGTTTCCACAATGAAATGCGCGCCAAGAAGAAATCTTTGAAGTTTAAGGATTGACCAAACCATAGCCAATAATTCGCGGTCTAGGACCGAGTAATTCTTCTCCGCGGCATTTAGTTTTCGAGAAATATACATCACAGGATGCAGAGTTCCAGAGTACTCTTGCATTAGTGCTGCTCTAATCCCTGTGGATGAAGCGTCACTACGAAGAACAAATGTCTTATCCTTAGTAGGTAATACCAAGATAGGTGAAGTAGAAAACATAGTTTTAACCTTATCTAAAGAGGATTGACATTCTTGAGTGCAATGGACTATATTAGGAGACCCTTTCTTTAGTAAAGAAGAAAGAGGTGACATGATTGAGGACAGATTCGGAATGAATCGTCCATAAAATTGTATGAGACCTAAAAGACTTCGCACTTGCTTTTTAGTCTTAGGAATCGAAATGTTAAGTATTTTACTTGTATTATGGTCTTCTGTTTTTAGGAGACCATGACCAACACGGTGACCTAAGAAAGATATTTCGCTAAAACCAACACACGCTTTCGATGGTTTCGCTGTCAGGTTATGCTCGCGTAGGATAGACAATAGTTCATTTAACCCGTTATAGTGATCTTCCCAAGTATCACTGAAAAGACAGATGTCATCAAGATATGCAATGACATCTGAGCGATGAGATAGGATTCGATGCATCATGCGTACGAATGTTGCAGGGGCGTTCATAAGGCCGAAAAGCATGAAATTCCATTGGAATAGACCCCTGGGTGTCGAAAAAGCAGTAAACGGCTTGGCGTGTTCGGATAGTTGAACTTGCCAATATCCCTTAGACAAATCAAGTTTAGTGAAGAAATGAGATTTCGATAGTCTTGTAAGTAGCTCTTCTAGTAAAGGCATAGGTTCAGCGTCAAATTTGGTCACTTGGTTCAATTTGCGATAATCAACGCAAAGACGTATGTTATTGTCTTTTTTCTGTACAATAACCATCGGCGAAGAATATGCTGATGTGGATGGTTCAATTATTTTAAAATCTATCATCTCATCCAACTCTTTCTCAACCTGTGCTTGAAAATGTATCGGGATAGGATACGGTCTGACCCTTATAGTATTATGGTCAGTAAGAATAATGTCATGTTCAATGACATCAGTTTGACCAGGAATGTCAGTAAGGACATCCTGAAATTGTTGTAACATAGTAGAAACTTTTTTCTGTTCTCCTGGAGATAATTCGGGAGAAATCGCAACATCTTTCCATGATTCATTAGAATGAAGTGGAATCATCGGAAAAGGCAAATTCACATCCGAGAAACTCGTTTCCTCATCCTGTATTACTGACAGTGATGAGTAATGCCTATGTTGGACTGGAGAATCGTCCGTTGCCTGGAAAACAGGTTGTAAATAATCCGGACGTTCATAGAATTCCGTAAGCATGTTGATGTGGAAGGTTTTATGCTTCCCATCAATATCGACAATATAGTCGACATCGAAAACTTTTGATATTACATCATATGGACCTTTCCAAGAAATAAGAAGTCTGTTTCCCTACAAGGTAGTAAGACAAATGCTTTGTCTCCTGGACAAAGTTGTCGTAAGCATCTCTTCTTATTGGCAAATTGCCTTGCCTTCTGTTTGGCAAATTCAGAAGAAGCAGTTGCCAATTTGCATGCTTCAATAATCTTGTGTATAAGCGCAATGACGTATTCGTAAGAGGATTTTGTGTCATCCACAATATTATCAGCAGTTATGAGATCATGAAGTAAGGACATAGAACCTCGCGGTTTCGCACCAAAGACGAGTTCAAAGGGAGAAAATCCTGTATGTTAGTTGGCGATCTCTCTATATCCAAAGAGAGCCGCGGGTAAAACTCTGTCCCAATCCTGAGGATGATCTTCAGTTACCTTACCTAATAGGTTTTTGAAAGTCTTATTCAGACGTTCTACCATCCCATTAGACATAGGATGATAAATACTACTTAAAGATCTCTCTATCTTAAGAGTCGACATTACTTGAGACATAGTATCCGATATGAGTTGGGTACCATGGTCCGATAATATTTCTGCTGGAAATCCCAGACGAGAAAATATTAACCAAAGAGCATCTGCAATATCAGCAGTAGTTATGCTCTTTAGAGGAACAGCCTCTGGCCAACGTGTGCACATGTCAACACACGTCAAGATAAATTGGTGTCCTCTAGCAGACTTTATCTTAAATGAACCGATGATGTCTATCGCCATCTTTTGAAATGGTCGAATTGGAATATCTGCAACCTGAATAGGTGCAGCATGGCGTGGACCTTTGGATTTAACTTCCTGACATACCTTACAAGATCGACAATAGATCCGTATGTCCTTGTTCACAAAAGGCCAAAAGAAAGACGCAAGAACTCTAGATTTAGTACGGGAAAAACCCATATGCCCAGCACACTGAGAATCATGAGCGTGCTGTAAGATTTTAACTCTCATATTTTTGGGCACTAGAATTTGAGAATGAGCGGACTTAGTGGAGTCTTGTACCATACGCACAAGTACGCCATTCTTCATCGTAATCCAAGATTTACGATTTGTGTCTTTATTCGGATCACCTTTTGTTGCTAGCGTAAAGACTTTTTTAAGAGTAGGATCATCTTCCTGCTGTTTCATAAATGAATCACGAGAAATTTCCAAGGGATCATCTTGGATCTGCGCATCATTATCTTCAGAAGGAGAAGATTGCGGCATGTTAAGAGCTTGAGCCCTAGTAACTACTGCATTAGCAGTTTGCATATTCCTATTTTCCCAATCAACAATTTGTTGCGGAGTGCATTCTTTCACTCCATGAATGCGACCGATTATAAGATCAGCGATCGGATTCGGGAGAAAACATGCGTGCACATCTCCTGTAAAGAAGGGAGTAGCAATGTTAACAATGGCAGTAGAGTACTTCTCCAATGTGCCACCAAATGTTACGCATTTGATTACTTTGCCAGTGGCTCGAGAAGGATCTATGAGTGACTGCCTCACTCCAATGGTTGTGCACCCGGAATCGAAAAGAATTGAGACCGGAGTACCATCTACTAGACCTCTATTCAAGACAAGAGCACCTCTTCCATCATGCGCGACTGACGCAGGAAGAGCAGGAAGAGGATGACCACAGCTTAAAGTAGAAACCGTGGTTGGATCGAATAACGTTTTGCATTGGGAGCACTGAGATGCTCTACTAAAATCAAAAGCAGAACATCCTACATTACTAGAGTCTTTCTTATCATTATTATGATTACCGGCTTCATGAAACTCTTGTTGTGCAGAGTGAGCCTGGTAATGAGATTTACCATGTCTTTTGTGTTGTGATCTACCTCGGTTATAATTGCCTCTGTAATTATTATTTCCTCTGTTATAACCCCTATTTGGGTTTGAATCATAATGTTCATGATCGTAATCATCATACTCATTATAATGAGTATCCCTGTAATGTTGGTTTTGTTGTTTCCATGGCGAACTTGGGTAGTTCCTATAGTTACTCCCTTTTCGGAAATTTCTATAATTATGGGCACCCCTGTGTCGAGGACTGTCAGCCCGATTCCAGGTCTTCGAAGAAGAACCCTGATTTGAGTGGTTACCTTGGTTTTGATAACTATTCCAATTAACCTTTTTGTGAGATTTATCTTGAGCTCCTTGGGACTTGTGTGAGTAATTATTATCGTATTGAGTTGCTGACGCAACTGGCATACCCTCTTTAATGTTAGTGTTGCTTAGAATCATGTCAGGGTGTGCCGTGGCATATTGGTCACAATATTCTTCCATTTGTTTTAATGTACTTGGTTTACTCTCATGTAAAAATTTCTAGAAATGGTTTATTCACCGAAGACATGATCTTGTCTCTGAGTAATAAATCCGTAAGAGCCTCAAATGTCTTATGTTTTTTGGATAATTCAATCCAACGTGAAAATGTAAGACGTGCATTTGCAATGAATTCTGAGAATTCTACACCTGTCTCAGGTCTCATTGTTGTAAACAAAAGACGGTAACCTTCCTCTGACAAC
The DNA here is from genome assembly GCA_024509875.1 of Oreohelix idahoensis. Lineage (NCBI taxonomy): Eukaryota > Metazoa > Mollusca > Gastropoda > Stylommatophora > Oreohelicidae > Oreohelix > Oreohelix idahoensis. The sequence continues at coordinate 217,514 of JAMPIV010017840.1, read as the reverse complement.
TGATACTTCCTTATCAACGCTGACCTGATAACATCATAGTTATCCTTGTCGGCCTCTTCAACCAACCATAACTTATTCAGAGAATCTCCTTTTAGATTTTCAGACAACTGATTCACATACTGTGATTTATCCACATTATGAGCTCGACAAGCACGTTCAAATCTCTCAAGCCAGAATGTTATATCGTCACTGGCAGAGTTGAACGCTGGTACCTTGACCTTGTAAACAAAGGGTTTACCACTACCACTAGATGCCTGATTAACATTACTCATACTTGTCATTTTCAATTTCTCTAACTCAAATTCATGTTCTCTTATAGCTTTTCTCTCTTCAGCTTCTAATCTTTTTTGTTCAGCAGTAGCAGCAGCTTCTCTGTCTAGTCTTTTTTGCTCAACAGCAGCTTTTTTTTCCTCAGCAGCAGCAGCAGCTTCTCTGTCTAGTCTTTTTTGCTCTGCCTCAAATCTCCTTTCTTCCACCTGCATCTGCAATTTCTTTTGTTCAGCAGCAGCATCAGCTTCTCTGTCTAGTCTTTTTTGTTCAGCAGCAGCTTTTTTCTCCTCAGCAGCAGCTTTTCTTTCCTCAGCAGCAGCTTTTCTTTCCTCAGCAGCTAATGCTTTGTCATATTGAGCAACTGTCCATTCTTCTAAGTCTTTACCAGTTTTATCAAGGGATTTCCCTTGTGCAATAAAGTAATCTAATGTAGACATCCTGTCTAATGAAATAGTAATCTGAAAAAGTAAAATTACCTTGCCCCACTTAAATGGGAGGCAAGTCTATACTATAGACTTGTATAGTCACTTCACTCTATTTTACTCTCTTAGTATTATTCAAAGACTTTGTACCAACCTCACTGGGAAGAAGTCTCTAGATAATTATCACTCTATGTGTGAAACAAGTCTCTAATAAAGAGCTTGTATAATCACCTTTATAATCTAAGTACTCTATAGTTTAAATAGTGTATGATTATATATATATTTCCAAGTAATGCAACCACAAGTTTATAATAAGTTGAATAATCAGCTCACAATCACAATCTCTGTGTGAGACAAACCTTATATGGTTATCTTGTTTATAATATAACAAATGATAACCTGAGTACCTGTGGAAACAATATCTGTATAACCCAATCACTGTGGGAGACAAGCCTTACAAAGGTCTTGTATACTTCCTTAATGTAATCAATGATCACTTGAATACCTGTGGAAAATAATATTTTCTATCCCAATCACTGTGGGAGACAAGCCTTACAAAGGTCTTGTACACTTTCTTTTATAACAATAATAATCATAAAGTACTGATCTGTACTATAATGTAAGTGTATTCAACTATACCTCATATATCATCTGTCAACTAAAGACATTAACAAGAACAAACAAGAAAAGACAATATGAAAACAATTGCAGAAATCAAATTAAATTAAATAGGAAACTAAAGTAAACAGTCACAGAATCTGTGATGATAACTGCAACAGAACTAAACACAACAAATGACGCTACAGTGTATAAACATAAGGTGTGTAAAGAACTTAATGAAAGGAAAGATTAGACCAACAAATTATACAAACAAATCAAACAAAAATAAAGAACAGAAAAAAATATTACAAAAACAAATATGAACACAGTCATCACAGCTAACAAAAAGTAGCAACAGATGTTGCATGCAAGTTTCAATTAAGAAATTTGCTCCCTACAGAACACTAGTACAAGACCAATGTCACTCGGTATACCTTGTACTAGTCACACAGAACATAAACTAATTTAATACATAACAAATAACATGTAAACATAAATAGCATAAATGCATATATAATATGATTAAATAATATGGCAATGTGATGTGAATAGAGTGTTGCAGAAAGAATGCGTTGCAGAGAAGGCTTAGCTTTTAATCAAAATAGCTTGCAACTTTCTTAAATACTAGGTTTGCTTCTAAACTATTACAGTGTTCAATTTCTTTGAGCACAATAGAAGATCCAGCGATTAATTAAATGCCCTTCTCTGTCCATCAACATTGCTCTTCTACTTCAGAAGGATAAACAATCACTACAAGTTAGAACACTGTCTGTACCGCAAAAAATGTCAACAAGCATTGACCCAGATTCATTTCACTTGTTAGAACAGGTCAAGCTGACATCGACTGTATAGTTCCTACTGGTGTTGATGTGTGTCACATTTTGCCAAAATAAACGTTCTTGTTTTACTTGGTGACTTCAATCATCAAGACTGCGAAGGCTGGACCCAGGAAACTGGCCTACCACTGTAGAGTGTGGATGTTTGACTGGACACCACTGTAGAATACTGTAGATTAGTATAGAATAATAACTATTTAGTGGTGTATCGTGTCTCTGCAGTGTTACCAGGTATGCTGTAAGGTACTGCTTTCATTCTCCTTACGCAAACCAGTGGCGAATCTGATGGAGGCTCCAGGGGGAGCAAAGGTCAACTCAACCGACGCAGGATTGTATCTAGTGGCCATGTTGATGTAGTGTGAGAGTGGAAAATACGCGAATGGTGTACTGTTCGATGTAGTTGACACTTGATAATGTTTCACTCACACTCTTGTACAAGTCAATGATGTTAGGAACCGTTGTTGACGTTTCTATGCTTTTAATAATGACGCACACACTTGGACAGCACGGAATACAGTCATGAGTATGTTGACATAGCAAATCATTAGGCAGTAGAATAGTAGTACATTTCATGCAGCATTCAATATTAAATAGTCATTCAATGTTCTGGCGGACTATTTTCATATCCCCTAACTGACTGAACGCATCAGTGGGTATGTGTGTGTAAACATACAAAGCGTTCACTGGACGAACCTTTCCTTTGCTAAGTTCTCCAGCTGTGTATGTTAAATATTTAGGTAACAAAGTTAAACCACGCTAGGGGTTTTAATCTTAATGAGATCTCCGTGCCACTGTCTGAATAATAAGATTCCTGATCCGTTCTCTGGACAGTGATCCATAATGATGACAGGAATACAACATGGCTTCCTTCCCTGAGTTTTCGCTCACTCGCCCAGCGGGAGGATAATCATAAGCCAGAGTTAATTCATAACTTGTATATATTTACTTTCCTAGAGTTTCCATACAGTCCCTTAGTCAGAAGGTTGCTTCATAAAGACATAAGCGCTGATGGAACCTGTCATCTTCATCAATCTATATTTAAACGACCAACGATGCTCGAAAATACAATGTTTCATCTAGGTCTAACCATAAGAAGATCATCAAAGGAAAAAGGGTCTGGCTTTACCTGGAGTCCGAATTTAAACATAATGAAATACATGAGAAGAGTCTCTGACATAATACTCTCGCAGAGACATTCCTTCCTTATGGAAAAGTCATCCACAAATCACTTTTAACCTTTAACAGGACCAGCCCTAGAAAACACACACCCGGCCATTACGACCAGCTTCTTCGGAACTCACTACAACTCTCTAGGACAACGGATACCTCCGCCGGAGTTCGGTATAGTCCGACCTTAGCATACGAAGATATACAATATAGGACTGAATCTTCTTGTACTAGACAAGTAATACATATAAATTCAGGCCATAAACATATTGAACAAGATCAATCTATTTTCTGGCCCTAACAAACGAGAACTGACATGACTTCCATATTAATACGTGTTGGTGTCGTTTTCATAATGATGAATTGAAACGCGAATGGTTATAATGGAATAAATGTCAACAATGTCTTTCAAACGAAAAACCAACAATGTATCTTGAATTGTGTGAACTGGTCAAGTATTATCAGCACACGAGTCGTTGGTAACTTTACATAGATTTTATTCACCAGGACACGAAGTGGACAAGACGGACATCGTCACAGGCGCAAAGATCACACGACAACATATTGATTATTACTGCTAAAGTTCCTGAAGATTCTCTTCTAGTAAAGACCTCTGTCCATAGACTAAGGATTACAAAACTGTTACCGTATAATATCCTTCTCAGTCACGACCGTTGACCTTCTTTCAAGGACGTCTATCATGGTAACGTATACATACTCTGGGGTGAAATCTTCCATATTACATTTGTTAAAATTCCCAGACGTTCTTCATACATAGCGTTGTACATCATATAATTTTCACACAAAGTCATATACGATAATCCTAACAGTAAAGGCTAACCTCTCTTTACATCCAAGCCACGACTTTGGCATTGAAGCATGTACGGCATATAAAACATGTGCGTAAGATAAACAATATAACTTCTTCTACTCGTAGGAATTCTCCGTCTACGATCCAAATCTTAAAGGCAAGCGACTCTGTAGATCCATTCTAGGAACATCCTAATTCCCGCTAGACTAGTATTAGAGCGGCCTTTTTTCATACAGCATTAAAATAAGAAGTGGGACGATAACTCACGTGACATTCCTGATATTGGTTTCGACCTGAAGACCAATACAGATCACTAGAAATAAATGGCTTCCTTAAAAATGCCATTGAATACGAAATATAAAATTACTATCATGGACACAAGCCAGTTCCATGTTTCCACTTCAAAACATGACGTCACAAACTACTCAACTAGGTTACACGTGCGTCCAAAGCAACACTCCCAGCTTTGTGCACGTCAGTGCGCGAACCAATCGAACGCACAAATAATATAACTATATAAAACTGGTGCGTACATTTGGCAGGACCGAAGACTACCCCCTTAGGTAATAAATGTACGTAACAGCTCCCTTATTACCTCCCCTTAAAAAAATTAATCCCATTAATTTTTTTCGAACTAATTACTCGAGAGAGGTGAGTCAAAACTACAACAAGATTTATGACATGCATAAAATTATATCATATTAAGAAAAGAAAATTGACTTGAAATTAATATAACTAAATGACAGTATGCATTAAAGCACACATCCACCATCGACCTACTTTCGAACGATGTGGTAATATTCGAAGTAAAAAGAAGTTGAAAATGAAAATGAAGAATCAACAAAAAAGATGATAATAAAATTCAACTAAGTTTTCAACAAAATTTGAAACATATGATTTCAAAAATGAAAATGAACAGCAACACTGATGATAATCAATGATAAGAAAATCAGTGAAACAGAAAATTTTGAAATACAATGTGCAAAAATGAAGCAATGCAAAATTAAACACTTTAAGAAGCAACGCACTTACTGATATCTAACACTAGTAAGTTTGACTAGTTATCTAAAAGTGAAATATCATGTAGTGGGATACGTGACTACACGTATTGCGAGACACTAATAACGTTAGTAGATGTGTGATTTATAAACAATCAAATTGATTAAATTGAATTAATCTAATTCTAGTACTTAATTACACATAAATAAATAACTAGTAATTTATTCTAAGTAATTCTAATTTCAGTCATTGTGAATATTCGTTCAGAACTATTTAGAGTCAACAAGAATATGTTCCTAATGTTCCATGCACGAAATAAGTTTACGAACACGATATGTAGTGTAATATGTTCCATAACACTAACGAATGTCTGTTTGTCGTTTTTACCAATGTTTCCATACTAAAAAAAATGTTACTTTAATATCACTGTTCCCGTTCTAACAAAACGTTACTTCACAAGAAATAATGTTATAATCCATATGTAAGTATGTTCTGAAAGTTATATTTATACGAATACTGCAAAACTATACATAGTCTTCACAGATGTACAATTAATGACACTGTACAAAGTTATTCATGTTTCGGTGAGGACGTTTCTCCATCTAAAAGTAGTTTAGTTTCACCAAGTTCACTAGGGCATCTTGAAAGACAGTCTGCAAATACATTCTGCACTCCAGGAATAGCTCGTATCTCAAAATGGAACGGTTGAAGAGCTATAGCGTAACGCGCTGACTTTGATGACTTAACGTTTCCTGTATTCAATGCGGTAAGAGCTTTCTGGTCAGACTCCACCACAAAGTGTGATCCGAGGAGATAACGATCCAGTTTTGTGATTGACCAGACAAGAGCGAGGAGCTCTTTGTCTAGAACGGAGTACTTCATCTCGCTCGTCGTAAGCTTTCTGGATACGTACATAATTGGAAATAAGGTGCCTCCGTATTCCTGCATCAAAACTGCCGCGATAGCGTAGGAAGAAGCATCACTGCGAAGAACAAAGGTGAGATCTTTGTTAGGCAACCTTAAAAAAGGCTTATTTGAAAAAATTTGTTTTATATAGTCTAACGCCGTTTGGTGATCCTGCGACCACTTTATTACATTAGGTGTGCCTTTCTTCAGTAACGAAGAAAGAGGTGCAGTTATAGTAGACAAATGAGGGATGAATTTAGAATAGAACTGTATTAGTCCTAAGAGTGACCTCACTTGTTTTTTTGTCTTAGGTGCTGAGATGTTTAAAATTTTAGAGACGTTACTGTCTTCTGTATACATTAAACCGCGACCTATACGGTGACCAAGAAATGAGATGTCATGAAAACCGACAAAAGCCTTTGAAGGTTTCGCTGTTAAGTTATAATCCTGTAAGGTAGAAAGTAAAGATTTTAAACCCTGAATATGTTCATCCCAAGAGTCACTGAAAAGACAGATGTCATCTATATAAGTAATGACATCGGGACGATGAGACAATATGCGGCGCATCATGCGTACAAAGGTAGCTGGCGCATTCATTAACCCGAAAGGCATAAAATTATATTGAAAAAGACCCCGTGGCGTCGAGAAAGCGGTGAATGGCTTTGCTTTCGTAGTGAGTGGCACTTGCCAATAACCCTTTGAAAGGTCAAATTTCGAAAAGAATGTAGCATGAGATAATTTCTCTAATAAGTCGTCTAAAAGAGGTAATGGTTCCGCATCGAATTTTGTAACTTTGTTTAACTTCCTGTAATCTACGCAAAGACGTATATTGTTGTCTTTCTTCCTAATGATTACCATAGAAGAAGAATATGGTGATGAAGATGGTTCAATTATATTTAATTGGAGCATATCATCCAATTCCTTATCAACCTTATCACGAAAGTGTAAAGGAATAGGATATGGGCGAACTCGAATCGGTGTATCGTCAGTCAGAATAATGTCATGTTGGATGACTGACGTATGACCTGGGATGTCAGTGAGGACATCCTCATACGTGTGTAGAATATTAGAGACTTGCTGACGTTGATCATCAGTAAGAGTAGATGAGATAGTAACATCATTCCATTTCTCAGTGGAATGGAGTGGTACAACTGGTATTGGTAGTTGTACATCATCGAAAGAAGATTCCTCTTCTTGGATGACTGACAAACTAGAATAGTGTTGAATAGGTGGTGTAGGATCGTCAGTTGCTTGGAACACCGATTGTAGATAATCAGGACGTGAGTAATACTCCTTCAACATGTTAATGTGGAAGGTTTTATGTTTGCCATTAACATCAACGATGTAGTCGACATCGGATATTCTTGAGATGATCCTGAAAGGACCTCTCCAGGTAATTAAAAGACGATTGTTATGCGCAGGGAGTAATACAAAAGCTTCATCACCAGGTATGAGCTGGCGAAGACGTCTATATTTGTTTGCAGATAGACGAGCTTTTTCTTTGGCATGTTCGGATGATGCAGTAGCTAGTCTACAAGCATCTATGATTTTCTTTCTAAGAGAGATCACATACTCATAAGAGGATTGAGTTTCCTCTTCAATATTCTCATCCACCAATAAGTCGTGGATTAACGACATCGGACCGCGTGGTTGCATGCCAAAAACAAGCTGGAACGGAGAAAACCCCGTTGCTTGATTTTGTACCTCGCGATACGCAAAGAGACAAGCGGGTAGGACCCGATCCCAGTCTTGGGGATGGTCTTGAGTCATCTTACCCAACAACTGCTTGAGTGTCCTATTGAGACGCTCAATTAACCCATTTGACATCGGATGATAAATAGAACTAAGAGATCTATCTATACCTAATGTCTTCATCACTTGAGACATGGATTCAGAAATGAACTGAACCCCATGATCCGACAAGATTTTCCGTGGAAAACCAATGCGTGAGAAGATTAACATCAATGCCTCTGCTACACTGGCAGATGAAGTGTTCTTGAGAGGGATGGCCTCAGGCCAACGAGTGCACATATCAATGCACGTAAGAATATGCGTATGCCCTCTAGCAGATGGAAGCATTGGACCAATAATGTCAATGGCCATTTTATCAAATGGTCTAATCGGGATGTCCGCAGCTTGAATAGGAGCCGCATGAAATGGACCCCGTACCTTAACTTCTTGACATATCAAACAGGACCGACAATAGAGAGTAACATCTCTATGGACGCCTGGCCAGTAGAATGCCGAAAGCACTCTGGATTTGGTACGCGAAAAACCCATATGGCCCGCACATTGCGAGTCATGAGCATGTCGTAATATACGAGATCTCATACAGGATGGGACAAGAATCTGAGAACATAAGGATAAATCCTTTTCCCGTATTACTCTAACCAAAATCCCATTTTTAAGTATAAAGTCATGTCTAGATTTTGCAAGTTTGTTGCTTGTATTCTTTTTGTTAACATACTGAAAGAATTTTTTTAATGAATTATCATTCTTTTGCAATGTTGCAAACAACTCCCGTGAAATAGGAGCATCATCATCACAAGTGGTATGAACTGTAGGTTCAATAGGTGTATCATGCGACATATTAGTAGCTTGCGCTCTAGTCACTACTGCATTTGCAGTTTGAATATGTCGCTCTTCCCATTCAGCAATTTGCTGTGGTGTACACTCTTTAATACCATGTATGCGACCAAGTATAACATCACAAATTGGGTTAGGCAGAAGACATGCTTGGATCTTTCCTGTAAAGAAAGGTGTGTTAAGATCAATAATAGCAGTGGGAAATGTTTCAATAGTGCCACCAAATGTTACACATTTGACAACCCGGCCCGTGGCACAACTTGGGTCGATCAGCGAAGTCCGTACGCCGATTGTTGTACAACCTGAGTCAAATAGGAGAGAGCATGAAATATTGTTGACAAATCCCTTGTGAAACTTAAGAGAGCCCTGTCCCTGGTGTACTGACGCAGCAGTGGCTGTACAGACTGCAGGCAGGCTAGGCAAGGTATGTCCGCAACGCAGCGTCGTGATCGCCTTAGGCTGGAAAAGAGTCGAGCATTCTGGGCAGTCTTTCACCTGGGAACAATCTAGAGAACAAGACATAGCATTGTGAGTTTCAGCTACTTTACCCTGTTCAATGTTAGCCTGTGTATCATTAAAAGCAACATTAGAATGTCTACCTGTATTATTCGACGATCTATCTCGTCGGCGCGATCGATTGTGATTTTTGTCATTAAAATTGCCATAATTGTCGTTTCTGCTAGAGTTAAAATTTGGATTAGTCCGATAATTTGTAGAATGATCGTTATGATGTTGGTTAAATGGTTTATTTCCAAAAAATTGTCTGTTTTGCGGACCCTGAGATCTTGATCTCCAGTTTTGTTTATTATAATGTCCTTGATTATTTTTAAAATAATTGTTACCAAAATCTCGCGATCTGTGAGTTTGGTTCCAAGAAACATTAAATGGAGCAGATTGTTGAAATTGCTTCCCTTTGTAAAAGTTATCATTGGTGAAATTATGATTATTTCCCTTATTGACATACCTATCAGCACTAAAAGAACGATTGCGTGAAAAATTGTTTTGTTGTGCTGCAAAAGCAACAGGCAATTCACTCTTAATCTGCGCGTTACTTAGATCCATGTTTGGGTGAGCAGTGCAAAAATTTTTTGCATGTTCTTCTAAGTTTTTCATTGATAAAGGTTTCCGTTCGTGTAAAAATGCGAGAAATGTAGGGTTTACCGACGAAAGTACCTTATCGCGCATCAGTAAATCAAAGAGACCTTCATACGACTTTTCAATTTTGGATAATTCGATCCATCTTTCTAATGTTAGTCGTATCTGTGACAGAAAATCACTAAAATTTCTGCCAGATTGAGGTAGTAATGTGTGAAATTTCAAACGATATTCGTCTTCTGTCATTTGGAATTTTTGCAGAAGTGCTGCTCTAAGAGCATTGTAGTCATTTTTATCACCAATGCTGGTGGTATGATAAACTGCTAATGCATCTCCTGTAAGTAATCTGGATAAATATGTACAGTATAGGGCTTTATCCACGTTATAAGACCCACAAGTGGCCTCAAACCTATCCAGGAAGAATATTACGTCATCAGACGGGGGATTAAATTTTGGTAATTTAAGGTGAATTTCCTTAAAATGATCCTGTCTGGATGAAGTGTGGCTTTCAAAAGTTCTCTGAGAATTAGCTTCCTGAGTTAACCTAAGTCTCTCATATTCTGACTCTGCTAATTTCAGTTCATGCTGTCGTTTTCTATCATTCTCTTCCATCTCAAGCTGAAGTCGTTTTGTGTTTTGTTCAGCTATTAATCTCCTTTCTTCTATTTCTTTTTGTTTCTGTTCCATTTCCTTTTTAAGTCTTTCTTCAGACTCCTTTTGTTTCTGTTCTGCCTCTCGCAGAAATCGTTTCTCTTCTAATTCAGCGGCTAATCTCATTTTTTTCTCATCTTCCTCAGCTACAATCCTTTTTTGATCTGCCTCAAATTTCATCTTCTTCTCATGTTCCTCAGCCTCAATCCGTTTTTGATCTGCCTCAAATTTCAAATTTTCCAAACGTAAGGTTTCCAATCTTCTCTGATCAGCTTCTATTTCTTGAGCTTTCTTATATTCTGAAATAGCGAATTGTCTTACCTCTTCAGCAGGTATTTGCAAAGCTTTTGCTTGCTTAATGAAATAGTCTAAGGTAGCCATTTCAATATTATTATGTAATAATACTATTTAAAAGGGTTACTACAACTAATGTTCTTCGTTCCTGTTCTAGAACGGTAAAATCAATTTATATAATAGGCAATAATATTAATAATTAATAATGTACTTTATAACATGTAATGGTGTGAAAGCAGTAACGTGACAGACAATAGCACAATAATGACACGACAAGATATTCAAAACAAACGAAGACGTTCGCAGAAATCCAATTAAAATAAAATGAGAAACTAAAATGGAATGTCGTAAAGAATTACGATGATAACTGCGATTAAATTCAACAAGACAATAGACACCACAGTGTAAAAACAAAGGTTTTGTAAAAAACTAAACGACAGGAAAGGTGAGACGGACAATAATCACATACAAAATTCATTATAAAACTAAGGCACAAGTAAAAATATCTACCAAAAACAACAAGTAAACGTGACACTACAGCTGAAACAGACAGGTGTCACAGACCACCAGACACAGTGGACCTAGAATCCTTCTACGCTCACGCGTAGGAACATTCCACTGCGGGAAGTCTGCAAAATAATGTCCTACAGAACGTCTGACGAAGAGCCCGAATTGACTTCGAGATGGATCTCGTTCGTCAGATCTACCTCCCAACCTCCCGCGAAGAATACACAAACCATAACACATAACATAGAAAATATATAAGTGGACATAATCAATTAAGGCACAGCTAATAGTAATAAAGGGTATAACGGATACAAGTTATACTTAGCTCGCGTGCAGGTAAAATCAAAGTGCCTTGTCCCCGTGTATGTACGTAAGAGGATGCAATACTTCGCTCTGCGTATATCAAACTAGCTCGCACGTAATAATGATGAAGAGAGGTGACCTCCAAGTAATCAGTCACTGTGAGACTTGACGTGGAGGTTGATTGAAGACCTTGAGCATTTGAGTTGATTATGATTCATATTCCGCCAGGATCCAAAATGAGATGATGTCGCCTTGAAAGTAAAAATTCTTCTTTTCAAACGATCAATTGGATGGGTACGTTCCTGAAATTACTTCCAGACCACACTGGCCACCAGTTATTGTTGGTGTCGTTTTCATAATGATGAATTGAAACGCGAATGGTTATAATGGAATAAATGTCAACAATGTCTTTCAAACGAAAAACCAACAATGTATCTTGAATTGTGTGAACTGGTCAAGTATTAGCAGCACACGAGTCGTTGGTAACTTTACATAGATTTTATTCACCAGGACACGAAGTGGACAAGACGGACATCGTCACAGGCGCAAAGATCACACGACAACATATTGATTATTACTGCTAAAGTTCCTGAAGATTCTCTTCTAGTAAAGACCTCTGTCCATAGACTAAGGATTACAAAACTGTTACCGTATAATATCCTTCTCAGTCACGACCGTTGACCTTCTTTCAAGGACGTCTATCATGGTAACGTATACATACTCTGGGGTGAAATCTTCCATATTACATTTGTTAAAATTCCCAGACGTTCTTCATACATAGCGTTGTACATCATATAATTTTCACACAAAGTCATATACGATAATCCTAACAGTAAAGGCTTTCAGTTGGCTAACCTCTCTTTACATCCAAGCCACGACTTTGGCATTGAAGCATGTACGGCATATAAAACATGTGCGTAAGATAAACAATATAACTTCTTCTACTCGTAGGAATTCTCCGTCTACGATCCAAATCTTAAAGGCAAGCGACTCTGTAGATCCATTCTAGGAACATCCTAATTCCCGCTAGACTAGTATTAGAGCGGCCTTTTTTCATACAGCATTAAAATAAGAAGTGGGACGATAACTCACGTGACATTCCTGATATTGGTTTCGACCTGAAGACCAATACAGATCACTAGAAATAAATGGCTTCCTTAAAAATGCCATTGAATACGAAATATAAAATTACTATCATGGACACAAGCCAGTTCCATGTTTCCACTTCAAAACATGACGTCACAAACTACTCAACTAGGTTACACGTGCGTCCAAAGCAACACTCCCAGCTTTGTGCACGTCAGTGCGCGAACCAATCGAACGCACAAATAATATAACTATATAAAACTGGTGCGTACATTTGGCAGGACCGAAGACTACCCCCTTAGGTAATAAATGTACGTAACAATACGCCGAATCAATATCAAGAGAGATCATCCATATAATCAAACGTATAAATCAATCATGGATTATCTCGCTTTCCCAAGGGAAACATTTTCGTATACAAATATATATTTTCCGTATTAAATAGACATATCGTATTTTTTGTAATCTGTGCATTCAAAAATATGTATGCAACACCACTATTTTTTCGACTAAGTAAGGCAAGATATTACTTAAAATTGCCACTCTAGATTATTGTCTCGAGCTGGGCAAGGCTTTTGGGTATAAAAGTGAAGCATTACGGTAGTTTGCCATGACTGAGTTGGCTAAAGCAAAAGCAAAATTAGAGGAACAAAAAGCCAAGGAAAAACAGGAGAAGGACCAGAAAACTGAAAAGAGGCGTAAATTGGAAGAACAGAAAGCTGAAAAGAGACTTGAATTGGAGTTAGAAAAAAAAACTTGTTGCTGCAGAAAAGAAACGTCTCCGGGAGATAGAGGAGAGAAATGTTAGAGTGCAACATGATGGAGGAGATGAAAGCTCGGACCTTAGCACACGAGAAGGAAATGGTGTTTCTTCATTTGGAGGAATTAAAATTAAGAGTGCCAAATGTAAATAATGGTAAAGCAAATACTACTAATTCCTCAAGTCACATTAAGGATAATGATAAATTTAAATTACCAGTATTTAACCAAAATTGTGATGACATTTCATGCTTTCTTTCGCGCTATGATTGTGTATGTGAAGCAAATAAATGGGTTAAGTCACTATGGGTTGCTAAACGTATGGAATTTTTAAATGGAGAACATATGACTGCTATTAACACAATGGATGAGTCCGTCAAAAACAACTATGATGCTGCTAGAGCATTACTATTAAAACTTTATCAACTTGATGAAGAAGAATATAGAATGAAATTTAAAACTATGATTCCGGAAAGTCGGAAAGAATTCTCGGTATGTATCTCTGCCATACGACTTACATTTAATTGATGGATTCAGCTCTCAGGAATTGCGAAAACATATGACAATCTTATGGATTTGATGTTGAGAGATAAGGTGTTATCCTCAGTAAGTACGCCATTTTGGTCTTTCCTGCAGGAACGCAAGTCATTGACTCTGTCTTCTTTAAAAGAAATTTCAAAACACTAATATATAGCACATCCAGGTGCTTGTTTTAGCAATAGTCTCATTAAGGATGCACTTCCGGTTGCCTCAGTTGCAGCTTGGAATAATAATGGTAGATTCAGATCCCATAGTTTAGATAGAAATGTTATGCCAAGAAGGTATAATGACAACAATTATAACAGAAACTGTAATTTTAACAGAAAAACAATTTTAATAGAGGGAGGCAACGATTCCTAAATCAGTCACCTTTATTTAATAATAATAACTTCCAACAACATTCAACTTGGAAAAGACAAAATAACTTTGTTCCTAATCAAATCAATTGGAAAAATAACAATTCCAATAATCAAAATTATCAAAGTAAAAATAACTCTCAGAACGTTAGAAATCAAGCTAACTCTTTTGATCGTCAGAGGCAAAGATCTCGTTCACGTGGCCCAGTGAGGTCTGAACATAATGCAGGGTATCACTTACTGTTAATGTTCCAATAGTTAATCAAGAATTGGGTAATCAAAGTCAATCAGCTGCATGCTGCTCGTTCGATTTCAACATTGCCTCTCGTTGCCAAGAATGTCTAACTCTTTTTCAGAAAGACAGTACTACAGAGCTGAAGTGCGGACATCCCATCCCTGCAGTAAGCCTATCTGCTCACGATGGCACAGGTAGTCTTATGTTTCACAGGGGATTCATGAACGGTACCCAAGTATCTGTGCTCAAGGATTCAGGATCAACGACGATAGGAATCAGGCAGTCGCTAGTCCACCCTTCTTGCTCTACAGGAGAATGTGTTAAATGCATTACATTTGAGGGGACAATTGAATTCTACCCCACAGATATTGTTGATATTCACACCCCATTTTTCCAGGAAGGGTTAAGTTATGCTTGTTGAAAAAACCCAGTAGCTGATTTAACGGTTGGTGGCATCCATGGGAGCAAAGACTGCTCACCAGAGGAGATTGAAGAATGGGAGAAAATTAATCTATTAACTGCCAATGCACTTACCACACGTGCCCAGGCTCAGGCACTAGAAAATGATGACAATTTAGATCTTAAGACAATAACTCCAAATGATACTGAGGTACATTCTGTTATTGACAGGGTATCATTTGCTAAACTTCAGAGAGATGATGACTCTTTAAAAAAAATTTCTCATTAGTCAAGGATAATGATGATAATGATTTACAAGTAAGTCATAAACAATGGTATACTCTCGAGAAGGATATTTTAGTGATAATTTTTGTAGATGACCATACTGTTCGTCACCAAGTTATGGTGCCTCTTAAACTTCGCCCATACATTTTACGACATGCACATGACTCACATTGTGCGGGTCATATGAGTTATACTCGTACACGGTCCAAAGTGTTATCTTCGGTTTTTTTGGGCAGGAGTTTCCAGGGACGTATCTTTATATGTGCGGTCCTGTGTTATCTGCCAAGAGGTGAAATCTAGGGGAGCTTTTCATGTTGCACATATTTAAGCATTTGATATCTCGGTTCGACCTTTTGATGAGATGTCCGTAGACATTATCGGTCTGTTGCGTCCCTTTTGAGTCCTTAACATTCACAAGTAGTCATCAGATCCTACTTTTGTTAAGAGACTACGCACCAACTAAGGTGTTAGTAATAGGCTTTGTATATTTCATTTATCGCGCACGTAAACGCAAAATTTTGTGTATGGGAATCTTCAGGCGCGCTTATTGCCAAACAAATGAGATGACGTAGCAGCTAAAATGGAGCAAGCCAGGATCCCAGACAGATTGTCTGAGTAGAATTCCAGCCCTTTGGTCGGGCAGATATGAGTTATGTTGTGATTAGCCTTCTACATAGAGAAGTAATAGCCATTGTATCACCAAAGTACGTTATTCTATTTCAAACCACGATTGAAATACATGTAATATTTTCATTGACATTTTGTCACTCAAGTCGACCTCTAGCTAGAACCTTCACGTGATGGTCCTAGAATAGATAAAACTTGAAGAGTCAATACTGGGAGTTGTGAATGTATTTTAAAGGGAATTATTTGTCTAGAGAAAGGGATCTATTTAATTGAATTATGGAACCGCCGTCAATCGAGTCACGACTTTAATGAGAGGTTACTTAAGTATTATTATTGCAATCTTCATATGCACAAAGGATACCTACATTGCCATTGTTTAAAGGTTCCACTATAATTATTTAATGAGGCCATTTTCTTTAAGAGGACATAATTGAAACTGAAATCTTAGATGCGATGAAGCATAATAAAAATTTCCTGTCCTTGGGAAAGGTCAACCGTCATCGGTTCAACCTTAGGATTTAATTGCCTCATTGTTATGTACTTGATGATGTGAATTTAAATGCTCTGCCACAAATTCTTATAGGATTTTGTCTGGAACTACCAGAAGGAATTATTATGAAACTACGTTACCTATCATGATGCTGATTATTAACTGTGATATGTCAAGATGAAATGTCTCGTCTCGTCAATCGTGCTATGTAAATAAATTGAATGAACTCTGCATCAACGAGTTGAATACTTCAGTCTTGGCATTATTTGACATGCCCCCCTTGTTGGACTTCAATTGACTGTTTGACCAGCTCTAATATTGAATTTCGCGTATTCAGCACACACTAGTACTCGACTGTATCTACCTCCAGAAAACAGCGGCTACAATTTGGTGGCGCAGTGTGCTCCGAAAATCTCAAATTTTTAAAATGGAATCGAACTCAAGTCAAACTCGGTTGAATAGAAGAATTCAGTCTTTCAAGGCGACAACATCCTGGACTTGTTATCTAATCTAACGGTCACCTTAATCGTACTTCAAGGTCGCATCAGGAACTACAACCGTCAACGCTGACCTTCAATATTATACTCAACTTGGAATTGGAATCATGTGTAACGGCTACTCAGAGTCAAGGCTACATCAACTACCACCTTCAACGTTGGACACAGTACTATTCCACTTCTACATTTGTATAATAATAATAATAAATTCTTTAAGCACCAAACACGGCGTATAAGGCAGAAACCAGTGCTCTTCAGGTTGTACGTTGTGACGCCACTCCTCTTAGCTCTTGCACATTGTTTAACTCTTACTATACGTGAGCTAAAACCTCGTTTTTACGCGCTAGTTTTGGTATCGTTACCGTCGCGTGCCAGTTGAACTGGCGAGCCGTAAAATTGGTACTAAACCCGCGCCACTTAACGGGGCTTGCCGGATAGTAAGAGTTAATCCCAACGTTCTTCCTTCTCTTATTATTGTTCTTCTGAGTGTTTCTTTTGGTCTTCTTTTTTCCTCTTACCCTCAGGAACCCAAGTGAGTGCCTGTAGTGGTATTCTGTTGTTTTACATTCGTAGGACATGACCGATATATGACCATCGTCTTTTCCTTATATAGTTGGAGACATATTTGTGCCTAGAGTCTTCTCTTATTTGTCGATTAGTCTTGAATTCTTTCCAACTGATGTTCATGAGTTTTCTAAGACATTTGTATGTTGGCCCAGTAATACAGCGCCCGAATGCCGAATTCGACAATCCTGTGAGGATTGGGAAATTTTTCTTATCAAAACAGATAAGTAAAAACGCTGTTTTTCTTTCCACCTTGTTATATTAGCTGAGCCCTTTTCTTTAAATTTGTCCATATTAATGCTATTTGTACTGCATATTCAATGTTTTATGTTCTTCGCGGGAGGTTGGGAAAGGAGACTCACGTAGGAAATATCCGATATTAACACCAGGGCCTTCGTGACTGTTCTGTAGGGGCACATACTTGCAGACTCCCCATAGTGTAATGTTCCGACACGTACGTGTCGAAGGATTTTAAGTCCACTGTGTTTGGTTGTCTGTGACAACTAACTGTTCTTAGCTGTAACGTCGTGTTATTTCATTGTTGTTTTCGTGGTAATTTTCTATCCGTACTTAGTTTTATGATGTATTTTGTTCGTAACAGTCGTCCTTCTCCATCTTGCTTTCGTTTAGTTTGTTACACCTTTGTGTTTATACATTGTGATGTTACTTGTCTTGTTCTTATTCCCATCGCAGTTGTCATTGCATGCTTTGCAATATTCGATTTTTAGTGCTACATTCTAATTTATTTGATTGCTGCGATCGTTTCCATTTGTCCTCTACATCTTGTCCTGTCACTATTGTCTACATTGTCTATAATTTTGTGTTATAATAACATTTAATTGCATACCTATTTTATTTATTAAGAATTTATTGAATAATTAACTGTTATTGAGTGCCGTTCTTGGACAGGAACGTGTTGCACATACTAGATTGAAAAATAATTATGAATTAGTAGAGTAAATCTTTTTAGGAAGAAGTATTTAGAGTACACATTGGTCATATGGCTTCGTTAGATTAATTTATTAAGTAAGATAAAGAGAGTAACATATTATAGATCATTTGAAAAAAAATCTTTCATTCTTTACACACGAAACCGTGATGTGATATAGACTGTGACATCATATGTAGTATCCATTTTGTTTTTGCGTACACATTTTTAGACTTTCTTGTGCTCTGACCTACGTGGTATAGTGCTATGAAATAGTGGAGATTGAATTAGTTGACTAAGTTAATATATTGGTAAATTAACATGGCGACTTTATAACATTTTGTGAGAATTGGGAAAGTAGTTATCTACTAAGGGAGACACTTAGATAATTTGTTTTCTATTTGATTGACTCGGGGAGTCATATATATATATATATATATATATATATATATATATATATATATATATATATATATATATATATATATATATAATCACTAAGCATTGTGATAGAGATCCTGTGGACATGATACCTGTACTGGAGATGCTGCTCCAGGATGGTAGGGATCAAAGATTTCAAGGCCCAAAACTTGAAGAATATGTGTTAGATACGTTTTTATGTCAAGCGTCATCAGATTGCAGGACTTTGTGAGTTGGCATTTTCAGTCTATTCCTCACATAAATATTGCCACGTACTTTACACAACTACTGTGTCTGGAGCTTCGTTTGTTTTTAACAACTTACACCCATGAGCCACATGGTAATGTAATAGATAAAATATTCCGCGCTATACGCAAAAACAATTTTAATGAGGAACAAATAACTCACGAAAAAAGGTGTCGTCAGGAAAAGATACAGTTGTTAGAAGATATTGCTGAGGAGAGTGCATTATATGTGATACAATCCAAACTTGACGATGATCTGCGAAAATTGAAAGTGGAGCTTGCCAATTCTAAAACCTCACTAGAATCTACCATGGTTAAAAATAAAGCTTTGGAGTGTCTGGGGTTAAGGAACTCGAATTGAGAATTTCGCAAGATAATGCTGTTGCCTTCCAAAGAATACTCCAGGAATAGTGTGTTAAGATTCAAGAGCTTACATCAGATGTAGCTCGATTACAACCACATATGTTGGTAGAGCAAAAAATAAAATTAAAGAAATTGGCACGACAAAGAATACTTAAGAAAGAAAAGGATGACAAAAAGAGAGTAAAAGAATTAAATATGGAGAAATATAAGTTGGCAAACTGTGAGACATTAAAATTGTAAAACTTAATACAGTAATTAAGAGTCAGAGTGAGGAGATTTCAATCCAGAATACGGAAAATGTTAAATTAAGAAAGAGGGTTGATGGATTAATAGATGTTGTCTTAAACAACAAGGAGTTGTCTACTGTTGGGGTTAACGGTGTTAGACGTAAAGTTGATGATCAACACCTTAACAAAGCAAAGAGCCAGCACCAAGCACTCATTGCTTATAGTCAGCAGGGTTTAAGAAATCATTCCGAGGGAAATACAACTTCCCTCGACGAAAAAATACTGCCATTACAGGGAATAAATCTTGGCGACAGGGGCAAGGTGAATCTGATTCTAAGAAAACTGTTGTAGTAGTCAATAGTGTAAAGGATTTTACTACAGGGAGTGATGATATTGGAGTTAGGATGAACGTGAATAATAAAATAAAGACAAATAATTCCGTTAGCAAAGTGTTCACTTTGCCTAGAAAACAGTCGTCTCCGACTTGCTTGAAACCATCGGCCTTGCACACTGATGGGATTCTTCATAGGTTGTATCAGTTTATGACATCCACTAATAAATCTATGACCACTAAGGATGATAATATCAGGTCATCAAATTCTGAAAAAGTGAAAAGATCATATCGAGGCAGGTACATCTTCCCTCGTCATCACGATAATATCTTTGATTCTTCTCATATTAATACTGCCTCCGCGGAGTGTAAGTCTCGGCGACATGCCAGTGGCAATGAAGGCAGTTTAACAAATGATTTAACTAATTGTTCTATACTCGCAGGTAAAAATGTATCCATTCATCAACAGGATCAGATTGCATCTGGGACTGAGAGTCCTAACATCATTCCTAAGAATATTACAAAGGTGCAGCCCCTAGGTAGTAAAAAGCCGGACCAGTATGTCCAGGGTGACCTTGTGGGGTCTGACGAAGTTCTGATTGGTTCAAAGTATTTTGATAAGGATCTCTATACACAGCGTGTTAATCTAGATACCATCAATGCTGGTATTGATACTGCCAATTATCCTCTGGTTATACAACATAGCTGTAGTGCCTCTGCTCTTCAGAGTAGGGTTAATAAAAAAAAGGTCGACACGGAGTTTGATGCTGTTGCTAATGACGTTACTCATCGTGCTGATGATACATATGTTCAGCACTTACGTAATTCTACTGATACTGGTACATCTGAACACAAATGCGTAAATATGCCTGTCAGATTATCTACTATGACATGTTCTAAACCTGTAGGTTCGAATGGAATTAGATGTCATACTCTGGCTAGCCAGTATGATCCATCATACAATAAGGATAGGTTACGTTTTAAGAAATAACAATGTCCATAGTAATCAATGGAATAAGCATCAAGGTAATCCTTACTCCCAGTTTAGTGACAATAATACTACCTACATTGGTAAAGGTGCATTTTCTCGCACTGTCTTAGTAAGCAATCTGCCACAACGAACTACTTGGCAGGAACTTGGCGATTTCCTTAATTACACTTCAGACGTTAAGTTTGTACGTATGTTGCCACCTACCAATAACAGGTATGGTGAGGCGTTAGTGACTTTTGTCACTAACAGAGACGCTCTTTTGGCTATTGAACGGGACAATGGTGTGTATTTTCACCACCTTTATCTCAGTTTACAATTGGTACCTGATTCTGCATCATGCAGATATTAACCTAGTGATATTGTATTTTGATATCACATTCTTTGATGACTCAGCATATGCAGTCATCGCTTCTTTCCTTTATAATAATAATAATAATAAAAATAATAAAAGCCCCTTCCGTCATAACTGACTATGGGAATGCGCCCCTCAGCTGACAGCCCTCAGCTGCTTATTTTCCTGGTGCTCCTTTCGACGTTTTCCCCCCTCCTCTGCTTGTTGTGTGAGCCTCTCTTCGCCCAATCTGAGTTGGCGCCGTAAATAGCATCGCCACTTAGTGCGATCTGCAGCTTCATCCTCCCATGTTGCTGGATCCATGTCCAGTGCCCTCATATCTCTCTTGCACACATCTTTGAACCTCAGCTGTGGTCGCCCAACTGTTCTCCTGCCATCTGCTAGTTGTCCGTAGAAGATATCTTTTGGGATGCGACCATCTTCCATGCGGCGAACATGACCAAGCCAGCGAAGTCTGCGCTGTCTAAGCAGTGTATACATACTTTGAAGGCCAGCACGTGACAACACCTCGACATTAGTCACTTTATCTTTCCACGAGATGCTGAGGATGCAGCGTAGACACCGTAAATGGAAGGTATTGAGCCTTCTTTCCTGCTTAGCATAGGTCGTCCAGGTCTCGCTGCCATATAGGAGTGTGCTGGTGACGCAGGCATTATATACCGCAGCTTTGGTCTTCATTGTGAGTTTGGAGTTTCCCCAAACACGCGATGTGAGGCGGGCAAAGGTAGCTGCAGCTTTGCCAATGCGGCTGTCGATTTCTGTATCCAGTGAGAGTTTGTCATTGATGGTAGACCCTAGGTATGTGAAGTGATGCACCACTGCCAATTCATAGTTATCGATAGTAATAACTGGTGCAGCACCCGCATCCTGACTCAGCACATTCGTTTTCTTTAGACTTATTGTGAGGCCAAAGTCCTTGCATGCTTTAGTGAAGCGATTCATCATTCTTTCCTTTATTAATCATCATTTCTTTTTTTCCGAGTCATAGATTTTTTCATGACTTTCTTATGTTATGCTATTCCTATAGAAAATATTTTTTTCTAACATTGATGTTTGGTCCTACTAATGCATCATACAGGGTAAAACGATATATGAGCATTCTTTCTTCGTCACGTTCAGTACACACGACACTTTATAAATTGAATGATACTCGGACTTAGTTGCGATCTGACCGAGATCATATGTCATCGTATCGCACTGTTTTGGTGCGCAACATTTCGTCTCATACCACTTGATATGCATTGAAACATTTTTTGTTTTCAGGAAATCGGTAATGTTCGGCTGGTTCGCTTGTTCGAACTTCAAAATTCTTTTAAACAGCTTGCGTTTGTACGCTTTGAAAATTATCGTGACTCTTACAGAGCTTTTAGTTTAATAAATGGTTCACTCTTTGCGCACCATTCTTTAGACTTGCAATTGGTACAAAACTCTGCACCACGCAATTTATAGTTGCGTTTGTGGGTGCGTTACTTTTCATTCTTCCGGATGTTTTGTACTTGTCTCTTCTGTCATTACAGATATGTCTTAATACTTGACTTCATGTATGTCTTGCATATTTGCATTTCTTTATTTTCATACATCTTGTCTGTTCAGACTCTACACTTGTTGTAGCTATATTTACTTATTTTTTATTGGGCTGATTAGCTCAATATTTTCTTAGTCAACTACTTTTGTCACACTTCTGTAATTTTACTCAGGCTACGACTTTTGTTCAGACTTTGATATCTATGCCTTTGTCAGCTACATTTCTTTTTATTATTTGATATCACTGCACCTTTCTCTACTTTGTTAAAGAGGGGCGCAGCTAACGTGATTCGGTGGTCACAAGAACATCAAGTCGCGTTAGATATCAATATATAACTTTTATCTGCTGCACATGTTTACGGTTGCCTCATGCACACATAACTTTTGTGTTCCGCAGCAACGAGTTATATTTTGGCATGGGCGGAGCAGTTCTACAGGAGTATGCCGATTCATTACACCAAGTGTGGTACATTTCAAGCAACAGTACCATTTCTCGATCCGTACTATTCCGGGAGCTGATATGTGTTGGTAGACACCCTTTCGCGGTGTCCATATTAATCAAGCGAGTTGCTACACCCTTCAGAGAATGAGACCTCAACGCATACAACTTCGCATTTGTAACGTGCTGTTCTTGAAACTGTGATTATTTCCATCATTAACGTTTAGTATCTACCTTGACTTTTGAATATAATGTGAACATTCAGTTATATTGCGATATTGCAAAAACAGTGAATTATATATAACATTGATGAGAAAATAAATTTGAAAAGTGATGACATTTTCTTCGGAAATTAACATTGATTAGATATATAAACAGTCTTTTAATGTGATAGATATATACTGTTCCGGTGGAATATTTTGAATTCTTACTTTTAGCTAGGAAAGTAACATTTCTAAGTGGTTGGATTTTCATAGAACGGATCTTTATGTTTTATTGACTGCTTCCGAAGATAACATTGGAACTTTAGGAATTTATTCGAACTTATAACATTTTAAGTATCTGAAAAATTTGTCAGTGCATTTTCACTAATAAACATAATTAATTAGTTTAATATTTAATATATTTAACTAGAATGATTTTTAATGCTAGTTGTTCTAGCTAGTATTTATCACTCATGACGTATAGTAATTTAGCATTAGTAATTAATTAGTACTCCTAATTATCTTTAGACACATTTAAGTGTGTTGATAACTTCACGTGTTATATTCGTATTCTTTTACTTCTTCACTTATCATTTTTGATGCATTCTCATTTTAAAAAAATTTAAATTCATTTATTAACATTTCTTTTTATTTGTTTTTACATTCGGTTTCATTCAATCATCCTTAATACTTTAATTTATTTAATTTTTCCCACATTGTTCCAAAGTTGGTCAATAGTGGTGGTATGCTTTCTTGCATACATTTTGTTGATTTGAGTTGAATTCTATTCACTTTGTTATTATTAATTAATATATAGGTCGTTTATTATTAGAAGATATAGTTGTAAACTTGATTCACCTCTCCGCGGTAATTAAAGTGAAAAAAATTAATAGAATTAATTTTTTTTGCGGGGGGGAGGGGGGGTGGTAAGGAAGCTGTTGCGTCGTTTATGAGTCCTAACATTCACAAGTAGACATCAGGTGCTACTTTTCTTAAGAGACTATGCACCAACTAAGGTGTTAGTAATAGGCTTTGTATATTTCATTTATCGCGCATGTAAACGCACAATTTTGTGTATGGGAATCTTCAGGCGCGCTTGTTGCCAAACAAATGAGATGACGTGGCAGCTAAATGGAGCAAGCCAGGATCCCAGCCAGACAGATTGTCTGAGTAGATTTCCAGCCCTTTGGTCTGGCAGATATGAGTTATGTTGTGATTGGCCTTCTACATAGAGAAGTAATAGCCATTGTATCACCAAAGTAAGTTATTCTATTTCAAACCACGATTGAAATACATGTAATATTTTCATTGACATTTTGTCACTCAAGTCGACCTCTAGCTAGAACCTTCACGCGATGGTCCTAGAAATGATAAAACTTGAAGAGTCAATACTGGGAGTTGTGAATGTATTTTAAAGGGAAATGTTTGTCTAGAGAAAGGGGTCTACTTAATTGAATTATGGAACCGCCGTCAATCGAGTCACGACTTTAATGAGAGGTTACTTAAGTATTATTATTGCAATCTTCATATACACAAAGGATACCTACATTGCCATTGTTTAAAGGTTCAACTATAATTATTTAATGAGGCCATTTTCTTTAAGAGGACATAATTGAAACTGAAATCTTAGATGCGATGAAGCATAATAAAAATTTCCTGTCCTTGGGAAAGGTCAACCGTCATCGTTTTAACCATAGGATTTAATTGCCTCATTGTCATGTACTTGATGATATGAATTCAAATGCTCTGCCACAAATTACTTATAGGATTTTGTCTGGAACTACCAGAAGGAATTATTATGAAACTACGTTACCTATCATGATGCTGATTATTAACTGTGATATGTCAAGATCAAATTCTCGTCTCGTCAATCGTGCTATGTAAATAAATTGAATGAACTCTGCATCAAAGAGTTGAATACTTCAGTCTTGGCATTATTTGACATGCCCCAATTGTTGGACTTCAATAGACTGTTTGACCAGCTCTAATATTTAATTTTGCATATTCAGCACACACTAGTAGTCGACTGTATCTACCTCCAGAAAACAGCGGCTACACGGTCCTATGTCTGTTCCATCTGATAGAGGTCACAGATTTATTCTCACATACATTGATTGTGCACTCGTTGGCCTTAGGCCATACATCTTAAGCATACCACCACCTCTGATGTGGCTGATGCTCTTTTATTAATTTTTTCCAGATTAGGGTTTCCTCGCAAACTTCTTACTGATCATGGTTCACAATTTGTTTCTGATACCACGACATCTGTCATGAGGACTCTTTACATAGATAGACCTCTTAGTAGCATTTATCACGCAATGAGCAATGGTTCCGGGGAGAGGCTTAATAGGACACTTAAGCAACTGCTACATAAAGTAACAGACAAATGTCCTCAAGATTGGGACAGGATCTTGCCCGCTGCGCTTTTTACTTATCGAGAAGTGCCGCACGAGCGGACCGGATTTTTCCCTTTTCAGTTAGTGTTTAGTGCTCTGCCACGAGGTCCTATGGGTTTGATCAAGGATCTTCTCACTGATTCCGAGATGACTCAGGACACTCAGTCATCTTACGAGTACGTAGTTATTCTTCGTCAGAAGATTTTGGACGCTTGTAAGTTGGCTACAGTTTCGTCTGAGGCGGCCAAACTGAGATCACGTATCTTTAAAAATAATAAAAGGCGTTTACGACAACTTTTTCCGGGTGATGAAGCTTTTTTATTGCTTCCTCGGAAGGATAATAGATTGCTTATTGCATGGAATGGCCCTTGCAATGTCATATCTCGCATATCAGATGTTGACTATGTAGTGGATGTAAGAGGGAAAAGAAAAACATTTCATATTGACTATGCTCAAAGATTATCATACTAGACCAGAGCACTTACATTCAATCTTCCATGACATTGATAACAATGTAAGTAATTTCTGTCACTTTTCTAATTTGTCTGTGATTCACGAGGAAGAATCTTCCTTCCCTGAAGTTC
The DNA here is from genome assembly GCA_024509875.1 of Oreohelix idahoensis. Lineage (NCBI taxonomy): Eukaryota > Metazoa > Mollusca > Gastropoda > Stylommatophora > Oreohelicidae > Oreohelix > Oreohelix idahoensis. The sequence continues at coordinate 191,226 of JAMPIV010017840.1, read as the reverse complement.
ACATGACTCTTCCTACACTTTCTTTGGATTCTTCAGAATTTTGGCGAGATGTGTCTATTTCTTCTTCATTATCTTCTGAACAACATCGCTAGGTTTTCAATTTATTACAATCTTTTGCAGATGTTCTCACCGACCTTCCAGGTCACACACCTGTTATTAAACATTATATCAATCTTACTGGTGATACCCTTATTCGGTTACGTCTTTATCCTGTCCCCCTTCATTACCAGCGCTAAACTGAACTCGAATTACATCAGATGTTGCGTCTGGGTATTATTGAACCTAGTATGTCACCATGTACCTTACCACTGGTTATTGTCCGAAAAAGGGGTAACAACATTAGATTATGTGCCGATTATCGCAAGTTAAACGCTAAGACCAAATCGGAAGCTGAACCACATCCTCTACTTTATGATTTATTATGTCGGTTGTCTACGGCAATCTGTAGAGCCCTTTTCGTAGACAGATGAAGGTAGTATCATATTGTTAATATGTTGTCCTACCTCTGTAAGTAACTTTGCGCACCGACTCACATGAGAGTAAGTCTTATTGGTGAGTTTGATTTTATTAGCGCACTGTTGTGCACTAAGGCGTATAGGGGGTTATGTAGACCGCACGTGTATCTAGTCAGTCAGTCTACGTCATAGCTGGGGTTGAGAAGCTTAGTGCCCAAGAACGAGTCCATTGATTCATGGCGTTCGAACCCGTTTGCGGGTATATTGTTATTGGGTATGACCGTCCGTCTGTTCATAGATGAGGACTCGGGTCTACAGTAATCTAGTGTTATTTCGTGGGAAGAGAAGCAAGTATGATTGTTGATGATAATGTCTTTTCGTTCTCACGTAGACGTCTAATTGAACCAATACGTCATTGGTACAAAATGGAGTCTTACGTGAAACTTAATATGTAAACTTTAAAGCCGACGGATTCCGACGTTAGGATCATCCCGGATTGGCTTGATATAAATTGATATGATATAAATCAGTATTCGGCTGTTACGAATACGTACCCCGCAAAGCAGAGGTGACTCAAGTATTTTTGCTATATCAAAGCTACGATGCCACGAAGGTCGTGGGCAGAAAAGTATATAGTATTGTTATTCGTCATTGATTGAAAATAAGAGGCCAGTACTAAAGGAGATACATAGTATCGGAATCTTATATGATGTTACAGACCTGACAAAGTTCTCCGTCATTGCCAAGGTCATAGGACAGTGGAAGATTGAACTATTTTTATATAACTGCCTTATTTGCTTAATTAGATGCCATGTTATGAACTCTGAATAACTATTCTGACGTTACCTAAGCGATGATCTTTATGAACGAATTAACTGCATTTTTAAAATATGAACCTTACGTGGTGTGCTGTCCAGTGAACGTCAACCATCCGTCGTCAACCTTATATGTTCGTCTAGTGAACCGTACCATGTTAAATAAATTGATTGAACTATACATCTTCTTGGCATTAGTTACCATGCCCAGGGTTGGCAGTTGCAGTTGACTTTTTACTACTTGTTCCAAATTGAATACATTCGCGTTATCAAGTAGACAGCTTCGACAAACTCATTGTCACACCTCAAACAACGAACAAACAAGAACCAACACCATAATGCGAACCCAACAGTATGGTGGCCAATGTGGGGTTTGAAAAAATAGACATTTTTTCAATAGCGGAAACGAACTCCAGTCTACAATCAAAACTCGGTTGAAAAGAAATATAGTATCTTTCAAGGCGACAACAGCCTGGACCTTGCAGCAATTCTAACGGTCATTACAGAACTTTAAGCAGATGACTCATACATGCAGTCCCGGATGCGAGGAATATTTTTTGTTAGTCGGTTGAGATAAGTAAAAACGTCGTGTTGTTATTACACCGTTTTACGTGTAGCTGCATCTGATCTAGTAATATGTCCACTGTTTCTTTATTCATGTTGCATGTTCTATGTTCAATGTTTTTTGTGGGAGGTAGGGAGGTAGATCTGACAAACGAGGTTCATCTCGAAGCCGATTCGGGCTCTTTGTCAGATGTTCTGTAGGTTTTGAATTATAAGTTTCAATTGAGCGATAATTCCGGTTCAAGGCTAGAAACCTTGCTGTAGTTCCGATCGCTACTTGCTTCTTATGATAGTAGTTGTTTAGCTGTTCCGTCAAGTTTTAATCGTTGTTTTTGGTAGTTATTTTACTCGTACCTTAGTTTTATGATGTATTTTGTATGTGATTATTGTCCGTCTAACCTGACTATCGTTCAGTTTTTTACAAAACATATGTTTTTACACTGTGTTGTCAATTGTCTTGTGCATTATTGGATCGTAGATGTCATCGTAATTTTTTACGACATTCTATTTTAGTTCCACATTTTTATTTTATTTGATTTCTACGACTGTAGTCATTTGTCTTGATTATCGTGTCGTGTCAGTATTGTACTATTGTTTGTCACGTTATTGCTTTCACACCATTTCATGTTATAAATTACATTATTGATTATTAAGATAATTGCCTATTATATAACTTGATTTTACCGTTCTAGGACAGGAACGAAGACCACTAGTTGTAGTAACACTTTTAAGTAGTATTATTACATAATAATATTGAATAATGTCTACCTTAGACTATTTTATTAGGCAAGCTAAGGCGCTTAATATACCTCAGGAAGAGATTAGATCATTTGCTATGACAGAATATAAAGAATCTCAAAGATTGGAATCTCAAAGATTGGAAGCTGAAAAGTTACGTTTGGAAAATTTGAAATTTGAGGCAGATCAAAAACGTACTGAGGCTGAGGAAGATGAAAAGAAGAGGAAATTTATGGCTGAGGAAGAGGAGAAAAAAATGAGATTAGCCGCTGAATTAGAAGATAAACGATTTCAGCGTGAGGTAGAACAGAAAAGATGGGATGCTGAAGAAAAATTTAAAAGAGATGCGGCAGAAAAAGAAAGACTACTTAAAATTGAAATGGAAAATAAACAAAGGGATGTTGCAGAAAAAGAAAGGCTACTTAAAATTGAGATGGACAATAAGCAAAAAGATGCTGCGGAAAAGGAAAGACTACTTAAAATTGAGATGGAAGTTAAACAAAAAGAAATGGAAGAAAGGAGATTAATAGCTGAACAAAATACAAGAAGACTTCAGCTTGAGACAGAAGAGAATGATAAGAAACGTCAGCATGATTTGAAACTTGCCGAATTGGAATTTGATAGAATAAGATTGTCAAGTGAATGTAATACACAAAAGACTCAGGAAGGCCAGTCTTCATCTAGACATGAGAATTTTAGAGAGATTCATCTCAAATTGCCTAAATTTACTCCACCATCCGACGACGTCATATTTTTTTTAGACAGGTTTGAGGCTACATGTCGGTCGTATAACTTGGATAAATCCTTATATTGCACCCACTTATCCAGATTACTAACAGGAGAGGCAATGGCTGTTTATCACACTACTAGCTCTATAGAAAAAAATGATTATGACGCTCTCAGGGCCGCTCTTCTAAACAAATTTCAGATGACAGAGGATCAGTACAGACTTAGGTTCAAGTCTATGCTCCCGCAATCTAGCAAGAATTTTGATGATTTTCTTTCTCAAATACGTCTTACCTTAGAACGATGGATAGAACTATCCAAGATAGAGAAATCGTATGATGGTATTTTTGACTTATTACTTCGCGATAAAGTCTTATCAGCAGTAAGTCCTGCATTTCTTGCGTTCCTACATGAACGTAAACCAGATAATATAAAAAAAAAATGTCAGAACATTGTAAAAATTTCTGCACCGCTCATCCTAACATGGATGTTAGCAATGCGCAACTTAAAGACGATTTACCCGTTGCTTTCGCCATGCAACAAAACAATTTCCCTAGAAATCGTTCGATAAGTAGCGATAGAAATTTTCAAAGGGGAAGTAATAATAATTTCAACTTTGGTCATTTTCAAAAGGGGAAACAATACTCACATTCTGCTCCATTTAATGTATCATGGGGTCAAGCTCACAGATCTCGAGATTTTAGTAACAACAATCCTAAATATAATCAAGGTAATAATAATAAACAACATTGGAGATCTCAATCATATCAACCAGAAAATAGAAATAGATTTATGAATAGGTCATTTCGCCAACATCACAACAGTGAAAACTTTCATGGGCGGACTCAGCCAAATTTTAACGATAACAGAAACATTAATTATAGCAATTTTAATGACAATAATCAGGTTCGATCGCGACGAAGAGATAGATCGTCGAGCAGACCACGACAACATTCAAATGTTGCTTCAATTGAATCACAAACTAACAAAGGTAATGGTACTAATGTTAATCAACATAACGCCATGTCTTGTATCGATCTAGAACAGGTAAAGACATGTCAAGAATGCTCAACGCTGTTCCAGCCCAAGGCGATCACGACGCTGCGATGCGGGCACACTTTACCAAGTCTACCTGTAGTTTGTACAGCTACTTCTGCATCAATTCACCATGGGAAAGGGAGTTTAAAATTTAACAAGGGATACGTTAACTCGATACCTTGCTCTGTTTTGTTTGATTCAGGCTGCAGCACTGTCGGAGTGCGGAACTCTCTGATCGACCCCTCTTTGGCCACAGGCAACGTGGTCAAGTGCGTCACATTTGGGGGAACTGTGGAAACCTTCCCTACAGCAATCATTAACTTACATACACCTTTCTTTTCAGGGAAGATACATGCCTGTCTTCTGCAGAATCCAATTAGCGATGTGATACTTGGTTGCATACAAGGTATAAAAGAGTGTACACCAGAGCAAATTAATGAATGGGAAAAGCGACACATTCATGCTGCAAATGCAGTGGTTACCAGAGCGCAAGCTACTGAATTGTCGCGTGAATCAACTTCTGAACCTACGGTTCATAATAGTAATGATGATGATTCTCCTATTTCAAGGGAGCTGTTTGCTAATTTACAAAAGAATGACAATTCTTTGCAGAGATTTTTTCAATTGGCGACTAAGAGTAAGAATAACAACAAAATTGCAAAGTCTAGACACCAATTTGCTCTAAAAAAAGGTATTTTAGTTAGATTACTAAGAGAAACAGATTCATTGGTGCGTTCACAAATTCTGGTCCCGTCTACTATGAGACCCAGAATATTACGACATGCTCATGATTCACAATGCGCAGGTCACATGGGTTTTTCCCGAACCAAAGCTAGAGTGCTATCCGCATTCTATTGGCCTGGCGTTCATAGGGATGTTAATCTCTATTGTCGTTCCTGCGTTACATGTCAGGAAGTTAAAGTAAGGGGTCCGTATCATGATGCTCCTATCCAAGCTGCGGACATACCTATTAGACCATTTGATAAAATGGCAATAGACATCATTGGTCCTATATTGCCATCTGCAAGAGGACATACACATATTCTCACGTGTATCGATATGTGTACGCGTTGGCCTGAGGCCATACCTCTTAAAAACACCTCATCTGCAAGTGTTGCAGAAGCGTTAATGCTGATCTTTTCACGCATTGGTTTTCCGCGTAAGATCCTATCGGATCATGGTGTCCAGTTTATTTCCGAATCCATGTCACAGGTTATGAAGACATTGGGTATAGATAGATCTCTCAGTTCTATATACCATGCGATGTCGAATGGATTAATTGAGAGACAGAATAGGACACTTAAGCAGTTGTTGGGTAAGATGACTCAAGATCACCCTCAGGAGTGGGACAGGGTCCTACCCGCTGCTCTCTTTGCGTATCGCGAGGTGCAAAACCAAGCAACAGGGTTTTCCCCCTTCCAGTTGGTTTTCGGCATACAACCACGCGGTCCTATGTCGTTAATCCATGATTTATTGGTCGAAGATAATATACCTGAGGAAACTCAATCCTCATATGAATATGTTATCTCTTTAAGAAAGAGAATAATAGATGCCTGTAGGTTAGCTACTGCATCATCCGAAGAGTCTAAGGAAAAGGCTCGTCTATTTGCAAATCGGTATAGACGTCTTCGCCAGCTTATTCCTGGTGACGAGGCTTTTGTTTTACTGCCTTCACATAATAATCGTCTACTTATCACATGGAGAGGTCCATTTAGGATCATCTCAAGAATATCCGATGTCGACTACATCGTAGATATTAACGGAAAACACAAAACCTTTCACATTAACATGTTGAAAGAGTATTATTCACGTCCTGATTATTTACAATCAGTATTTCAAGCGACTGACGATCCTACTCCTCATATTCACAACTATACTAATTTGTCAGTTATACAAGAAGAAGAATCTTCTTTTCAAGATGTACAATTGCCCATACCAGTTGTACCTCTTCATTCCACAGAAAACTGGAATGATGTCACTATTTCTTCTTCTCTTTCGACTGATCAACGACAACAAGTTTCATCACTACTTCGAACGTATGATAAGGTTCTCACTGACATTCCAGGTCATACATCAGCTATTCAGCATGATATTCTCCTAACTGATGAAACACCTATCCGTATTCGTCCATATCCCATACCTTTACACTATAGAGATAAGGTCGAAAAGGAATTAGATGAGATGCTTCGATTAAACATAATTGAACCATCGTTGTCACCATATGCTTCATCTATGGTGATAATAAGAAAGAAGGATAATAACATTCGTCTATGTGTAGACTATAGAAAATTAAATAAAGTCACACAATTTGACGCTGAACCTTTGCCACTTTTAGAAGATTTATTAGTGAAATTATCTCATTCTACTTTCTTCTCTAAGTTTGATCTGTCAAAAGGCTATTGGCAAGTACCATTGACAGAAAGGGCAAAACCACTCACTGCTTTTTCGACGCCCCGAGGCTTATTCCAATTTAATTTTATGTTTTTCGGGTTAGTTAACGCTCCTGCCACATTCGTACGCATGATGCGTCGAATCCTATCTCATCATCCCAACGTCACTGCGTACATAGACGACATTTGTCTTTTCAGTGACTCATGGGAAGAACATTTAGAAGGATTAAACTCATTACTGTCCACGTTACAAAATCATAATTTAACTGCTAAGCCATCAAAGGCCTTTGTGGGTTTCCACGAGATTTCTTTTTTGGGACACCGTATTGGTCGCGGTATGTTATATACAGAGGACAGTAATGTCTCTAAAATCCTTAACATCTCCACACCTAAAACAAAGAAACAAGTGCGATCTCTATTAGGACTAGTACAATACTATGGGAAATTCATACCACATCTTTCGTCCATTACTGCTCCTTTCTCTTCATTACTTAGGAAAAGTGCAGCTAACGTGATTCGGTGGTCTAACGAACATCAAATCGCGTTGGATATCATAAAGACATTTTTTTCTAATCATCCTGTTTTAAGATTACCTAACGAGAATTTGCCATTTGTATTACGCAGCGATGCTTCTAATTACGGCGTGGGAAGTGTCTTATTACAAGAATACAATGATACCTTGCACCCAGTTCTCTATGCGTCACGGAAGTTAACTCCAACCGAACAGAAGTATTCTGTTTTGGATAAGGAACTTCTCGGTCTTGTGTGGTCAATAAATAAATTTCAGAGATACTTGCTCGGATCACACTTTATTGTTGAATCAGACCAAAAATCTCTTACTGCACTAAACACAAAGGACGTAAAATCTGCCAAATCTACCAGGTATGCGATCGCGTTACTACCTTTTAATTTCACGATCCGATCCATACCTGGCACACAGAATGTTCTCGCAGACATCTTGTCGAGATGTCCGAATGAATCGAATTAGCAGCTACGCCATTAAGACAACTGAAACTTCGATACTGACAGTTCATCGATTGTAACTTTTACGTGTAATACCTCGATTATCAGATTCATCAACATTCATTCAAGTGAGATTTACAATGCTTATGTATCAAAATAACATTGAACGTTAAGATATATGACTATCTTGTTGAAAATAAAAGTCACTTAATTACGACATTGAAGAGAAAATAAATTTGAAAAAGGATTATATTTTCTCACATAAATGACATTTCTAACACTTGGATTTTCTTTGTGGAACTGAACTTGTTATATTATAAACTGTTCACTAACTGGAAAATGGAACTTTCGTTATTTAAGGAATTAATAACACTATTAAAGTGAAATAAACAAATTAATTAGATTATTAAACTTGGATAATTAGTTAGTTAACATAATGATTGATGTAATTAACTATATAATATTTAAGTAGATTTATTAATATTGGTATTTAAGCACATTAATTTAACATTGGTAATTTAATTAGTACCACAAAATGACTTAGAGACACAGTTAAGTGCGTTGCTTTTATACGTGTTTAAATTGTATTCTTTCATTTTTATTCATTTTTTTTCACTTGTCATTTTAAAGACATATCCATCACTTTTCTGTTTACTCATTGGTTTTTCATCATTTCTTTTCATTTGTGTTAATTCAATATTTCTAAATATGTTATTTTATTTCATTTACCACATTGTACCAAAAGTGGTCAATTGTGGATGTATGCTTTTATGCATACCTTTTGTTCAGTTGAGTTGATTGCAATTTCATATTTGATTATTTTCATCATGATATATTTGTAAAATTGTAAGATGTAAACTTGAATCACCTCTAGTGTCGAGTATTAAAGAAAAAAATTAATATAATTAATTTTTTTGGGGGGATTGGTAAGGAATCTGTAGAGCCCTTTTCGTAGACAGATGAAGGTAGTATCATATTGTTAATATGTTGTCCTACCTCTGTAAGTAACTTTGCGCACCGACTCACATGAGAGTAAGTCTTATTGGTGAGTTTGATTTCATTAGCGCACTGTTGTGCACTAAGGCGTATAGGAGGTTATGTAGACCGCACGTGTATCTAGTCAGTCAGTCTACGTCATAGCTGGGGTTGAGAAGCTTAGTGCCCAAGAACGAGTCCATTGATTCATGGCGTTCGAACCCGTTTGCGGGTATATTGTTATTGGGTATGACCGTCCGTCTGTTCATAGATGAGGACTCGGGTCTACAGTAATCTAGTGTTATTTCGTTGGAAGAGAAGCAAGTATGATTGTTGATGATAATGTCTTTTCGTTCTCACGTAGACGTCTAGTTGAACCAATACGTCATTGGTACAAAATGGAGTCTTACGTGAAACTTAATATGTAAACTTTAAAGCCGACGGATTCCGACGTTAGGATCATCCCGGATTGGCTTGATATAAATTGATATGATATAAATCAGTATTCGGCTGTTACGAATACGTACCCCGCAAAGCAGAGGTGACTCAAGTATTTTTGCTATATCAAAGCTATGATGCCACGAAGGTCGTGGGCAGAAAAGTATATAGTATTGTTATTCGTCATTGATTGAAAATAAGAGGCCAGTACTAAAGGAGATACATAGTATCGGAATCTTATATGATGTTACAGACCTGACAAAGTTCTCCGTCATTGCCAAGGTCATAGGACAGTGGAAGATTGAACTATTTTTATATAACTGCCTCATTTGCTTAATTAGATGCCATGTTATGAACTCTGAATAACTATTCTGACGTTACCTAAGCGATGATCTTTATGAACGAATTAACTGCATTTTTAAAATATGAACCTTACGTGGTGTGCTGTCCAGTGAACGTCAACCATCCGTCGTCAACCTTATATGTTCGTCTAGTGAACCGTACCATGTTAAATAAATTGATTGAACTATACATCTTCTTGGCATTAGTTACCATGCCCAGGGTTGGCAGTTGCAGTTGACTTTTTACTACTTGTTCCAAATTGAATACATTCGCGTTATCAAGTAGACAGCTTCGACAAACTCATTGTCACACCTCAAACAACGAACAAACAAGAACCAACACCATAATCGAACCCAACACTCTCATATTCACAAAAATTGATTTAACAAAGTGTTATTGGCAGATCTCATTAAACTGAGAGAGCCAAACCTCTTACTGCTTTTTGTACTCCACGTGGGTTATATCAGTGGATTGTCATGCCTTCTGGGCTTATGAACGCACCTGCCACATTCATACGAATGATGTGCAAACTACTATCTCATAGATCTGATATCATCACTTATATAGATGATATTTGTTTATTTAGTGCAAATTTTGAGGATCACGTTATAGGTCTTCGTTCTTTGTTGAATACTCTTCGCCTACATCATCGTACTGCTAGGCCTACGAAAGTACAGATTGCTTTCCATGAACTTACATCGATTGATCACACTGTTGGTTCTGGCCGGCTTCAAACTATCCCTCAAAATGTTTCTAAGATCCTTATTCTATCGTCCCTACGACAAAGAAGCAGGTACGAAGTTTGTTGGGACTGGTTCAATATTACAGTCGCTTTATACCTAATATGTCTGACATCACTGCTGTCCTGTCATCTTTACTAATTAAAGGGTCTCCCAGTAAAAGTGCACTGATCGAAAGAATGTCAGCTCGCTTTTAATAAAATTTTGCATGTATTCTCATCACCTCCTATTTTGAGGTTACCTGATATTACACAAGTATATATACTTCGAACAGATGCCAGCAATTACGGCTTGGTAGCAGTTCTGATGCAATCCTTCAACAATGTCCTTCATCCAACCTTGTATATTTCAAGAAAGTTGACAGAGGCCGAAAAGAAATACTCCATCATCGAAAAAGAACTCTTAACGGATGTCTGGATGATCCAGAAACTCGAAAGATATCTTCTTGGAGCGCCATTTATCATACAAACAGACCAGAAGTCGGTTGCGGCTTTGAAACGAGCTGATCATCGCAAAAATAAATTGGCTCGGTTTTAGATTTTACTCCAGATATTCAACTTTGAGATCGAATCAATACTAGGATCAGATAACGTTGTAGCGGATTTGCTATCCCGATGTACACCTTCGTTACCTGCTTTCTGATGATGTTTTACTGACTATCGTTTGTATCCTTAACTGTTTAAGTCCCAAGAGCCAGTATACTGGCTCTCCTCCTAGACGCATTTGGCCCAAGCAACAGTATACTGGCTTTCGTATCTCTTGATCATTTCTAGAGCTGTTTTCTAATTTTAACAACCCAAAAACGATATTTTCTTAAAGTATAGCCATCCATTTTGGACTTTTGCCATGAAAGACAAAACGAGTACTGTGTTAAGTAATTAATTTTAATTTTTTTTAAGTGCACATTTCGTTACAAAAAATGGCCACGCCCACTTTTCGGACAGACCTCACAAATTAACGTCAAAACAAGCTAGAAAGTTATTTGAAGAAATTCTAGATAGTGATAATAATTCACAATAATTCGCAGTTCTTCAAATAGTAGTGGAAGCTAGTCAGATCCTAATGTCAAGTCATTTAAAATTGATGATGAGAATGGGAGGTTTTTTGTTAAATCGGATTTCATATCTTTTGCTCCTTTCCAGAGCTGTTTTCTAATTTTAACAACCCAAAACATCATTTCCGACAGGAAGTTCATTTATTTTAAATTCCGCGTGTATTGAAGAGGATACGTGAAGTGTGTTGATATTAATTTTATTTTTTTTTAGCAATTTTTAGTGAATATTTTCTCAGATAAAATTGCCACGCCCACTGGTTCGAATAGGCGATTAACGTCAGATCAAGCTCGTAAGTTATTTGAAGATATTGTTGAAAAGTGATAACGAATCTGAATGTAGTATAGGCCTAGATAGCAGTGACAAAAATTTTCAGCTTGAGCATCCTAACATCGACTCCTCGGAAACGGAGGAAGATGATAGGTCTGATGTAGATACTGAAGTTATGGATATTTATTTTAGGAAAAATACAGCCTATGATCCTAGTCTAGTTAAATTCCAGTTCTGCTCATGCCGTGAAAGTGTTCGGCACTCTTTTGAAGCCACTGAGATCAGGACATCATATTTTTGCTGATAGATTTTATTCATCCAAAACTCTGATTGAATATCTGCTTGCACACAGTTATAATTATACAGGAACCCTGAATGTCACTCTCCTGAATTAAAAAATCTCAAGCTTGGCCATCAAGAGATGAAATGGTTTTTGGACTCGGAAAATACAACATTATGTGTTGCCTGGAAGGATAAAAAAGCTAAAAAGCCTTGCACAGGCTACTTGTTTCAACAAAATCAGCTGTCGCAATGGTTGAGAAGGGCAAGGGTCTAACCAAAGTTACAAAGCCAAAGGTAGTTGATGACTACAATATTAGTATGAATGGCTGCGACCGCATGGATCAAATTCTTTGTTACTACAGTATGCACAACCGTAAAACCAGAAAGTGGTTGAAGAAGATTTACCACTGGATTATTGAAGTAAAACAGGTAAATGCCCACATCCTTTACAATTTGTGTCAGGAAGGTGCGACTACAAAAAGGAAGCTAACACTTCAAGATTTTAAACAGAGTTTGATTGAGGATCTGTGCAAAGAAGCTGCTGAGCTGACACCAGGCGGTGTAATAGATTGTCCACCCAAAAATTCTAAACGCTCCATGAAAGGAAATGAAGTGGAACGGATGATTGGAGTCAGACATCTAGTGGAATTTGATGGAAAGGACAGAGCCTGTGTTCATTGTAGCGCCACTGGAAGGCAGCGGCGCAGATCACGCTTTGTGTGTATAGGATGCACAGGCAGACCCCACCTTTGTACAAAAAAATTGCTTTGTAGCTTATCATAAGCAACAATATATATAGGGTCTGCCTAGATATGAATAAAGTGTGTTAATAAAATATTCTTTTCCCTTTTCTGATATATTTGATAGGGCTTACAATTTGAAATTTTCATTTTTTTTAAAATGCTAGGGACTTTTTTTGTGTGAAATTTTTTACTTCAGATTTAATTATAAATCAATGTTTATACATAGGCCCCCTAGTGTGAATATATTTAGAAGAAGTGATCTTTTGTGATTTCCTATGGATTATGTGTTTTCCTATGGATTATATCTTCAGAAGAGGAGCAGCTCGGCAAGGTAAGAATATATATATTTTTTTTTCAAATTTATCTACTGTTTCATCTGCGTCTTATTCAGCCTCCATTTTATTTTACATTTTACTAACTAATAATTTTTATTGATAATATAATATTTAAATTATGCACAAGATGCAGTTACTAACAATCATTCATGTTTAAATAATATTATAACTCCCATCGTTCTGATGTATAAACTGAAATTTCCTTTTTTTTACAACAATATGACCTGTTGTTGTAATTTGTGAAATTAACAATCTTCTGAATGTTTATTGATTAAAAACTGATTGAACTTTGTTAGAATACTTCTGTTTGAGACATTTTGAAACTTTACACTTGGATATTCTCATTAGGAACAATTGTAGAAGAATTTTAATGAATACTTTTAGTCTAATTTTGCACCGGCTTCTTCTTTTGTCCTCCATTTTACCTTGAATAACTAGGCTAATCATTTTTCAATGAAAGCTTTTATACTTGTAGCACAAGAGTAAAGTACATCCAATTACCTTCAGTTTCATATACAACAACAAAGTTATTTATACATTTGAATATTTAAAAAAAATGATTTCCAAACAACAACAATAAAAACACACAGGGTTGACAATTTCCTCTTTTTTGAAACAATATGACCTGTTGTTGTAATTTGTGAAATTAACAATCTTCTGAGTGTTTATTGATTAAAAACTGATTGAACTTTGTTAGAATACTTCTGTTTGAGACATTTTGAAACTTTACACTTGGATATTCTCATTAGGAACAATTGTAGAAGAATTTTAATGAATACTTTTAGTCTAATTTTGCACCGGCTTCTTCTTTTGTCCTCCATTTTACCTTGAATAACTAATCATTTTTCAATGAAAGCTTTTATACTTGTAGCACAAGAGTAAAGTACATCAAATTACCTTCAGTTTCATATACAACAACAAAGTTATTTATACATTTGAACATTTAAAAAAAATGATTTCCAAACAACAACAATAAAAACACACAGGATTGACGATTTCCTCTTTTTTGCAACAATATGACCTGTTGTTGTAATTTGTGAAATTAACAATCTTCGGGGTGTTTATTGATTAAAAACTGATTGAACTTTGTTAGAATACTTCTGTTTGAGACATTTTGAAACTTTACACTTATATATTCTCATTAGGAACAATTGTAGAAGAATTTTAATGAATACTTTTAGTCTAATTTTGCACCGGCTTCTTCTTTTGTCCTCCATTTTACCTTGAATAACTAATCATTTTTCAATGAAAGCTTTTATATTTGTAGCACAAGAGTAAAGTACATCCAATTACCTTCAGTTTCATATACAACAACAAAGTTATTTATGCATATGAACATTTTAAAAAATTATTTCCAAACAACAACAATAAAAACGCACTAGGTTGGCCATTTTTGCTTGGGCCAAACCCACTTTTTTGCTTGGGACTGAAAGAGTTAAGTTCAACTTACAGGAAGTCATACATGACTATAACAGAACATATCTACTCAGGTTGGTACCCGATATTGGTACACGATAATAAATTTTTTTAGACGTTGGATTGGTTCCATGAATTTTCACTTATTGTGTTGGACTCAGAATTCGACAGAGGTTGATGAGAACCTTACACATTCGTATTTCGTTAACAAGGTTGACGTTCGTAAGAACACCACTTCACTAGTTTTGGTTCGTTACTTTGAAGTACGCTGCAACTTTCAGAGGATTTTTCCTGGAAATGGAGATTGTTATTGAACTATGATGGACTGAATGATTTCTCATAGACCTATATTATAATTTTGTTTCTTGTTTTATTCATACTTAGAACTTTAGTTATTAGATTACTCTTAGTATGTTAGTTGTGTATTTATAATTAATCTACAGTTCTCACATGTATAACATAACATTTACAACTTATTACATGAAGAATTTATCAGTTAATTCTAAGTTACATAACTCATGATTTATTTTTTTTTCTCTTCAACTTATTCTACTTCTTTCTTCTTTGATCTTTAGCCACCGACCGTCAAAGCAGTCAGTGGCCATCACGCCTAGTGGCGTCTTGTAGGGCAACAACAAATTGGTTCCACTCTGCTCGGTTGGTGGCCATTTCGTACAGTGCCCCAACTCTGGTTCATTCTTTGCATGTCAGCCTCCACAGTCCTCCGCCAAGTTGTTTTTGGTCGGCCTCTCTTTCGTTTTTATTCAGGGATCCAAAGCATAGCTGTTCTTGTGATGGCATCGGGGTCGCTTCTGAGGACATGGCCAACCCAGCTCTAGCGTCTGCCAGCTACGATGGTGTGCATGTCCTCTTGCTTGCTCCAAATAAGCAGATCTTGGTTGGTGATGGTATTCGGCCCTAAGATTCGGTGAATTTTTCTTAGGCATATTGTGTGAAAAGAGGACAATTTCGACATTTCCTTCTCTGTAACTCGCCAGCATTCCGCACCATAGAGAAGCACAGAAAGCACACAGCTCTGATATAATCTTAATTTTGTGCTTGTGCTGTATTGAGAGGACTTCCAGATGTTGTTTAGGCTAAAAAAGGCTGTTCCTGCCTTATTCATTCTGATGTTGATGTCTTTGCCTGCCCCGCCGTCTAGTGTTACTATGCATTCTAGGTATGTGAAGGTGTCTGTGCCAGTTGCTGATTCCTTACTGATATGGGCTCAGGGTTTCTCACATTGAGCGTCATGACCTCATGACCTTAAATTGATGTTCAAGCCCACCTGCTGGCTAAACCTATTGAGTCTATCCGTTTTTTCCTGGATGTGTTGATGTGAATGTGCTAGTAGTGCAATGTCATCTGCATATTCCAGATCTTCCAATGTAGAAAATGTAGTCCATCTTATTCCTCTTGGACTGCCCTCTGTTGTCTGACGCATCACCCAGTCTATGACTGTTTTTAAAAAGTGGTTGATAAGGGGCATCCCTGTCGTACTCCTGTCTTCACCTCAAAGGTTAGGTTGCTCTCCCCAACACTACATGTAAAGTTGGCATAGAGGCTATTTATAATTACCACTATGCAGCTTGGAATTCCATAAGCCCTCAGTATTTTCCATAAACTATCCCTATGTATGCTGTCAAAAGCCGTTCCAAAATCAACGAAATTAATGTACAGCTGTCTTTGCCATTCTGAGCACTGCTCTATAATGTTCCTGAGAGTGAATATATGATCTACACATCTTCTGTTCTTTCTAAGTCCTGCTTGCTCTTTCCTCAGTTTGTGGTCTACTGCTTTTGAAATTCTCTGTATAATTATCCTGCCTAGTATTTTGTTGGGAACTGAGAGAAGAGTGATTCCTCTCCAATTATTGCAGTCTGCAAGATCTCCCTTCTTGGGCAATTTGACAATTATTCCTTTGTTCCACTCTGATGGTGTTGTCCACGTTTTCCAGACTTGTGCAAATAGTGGTTGTAATAGTTCTGCTGCTAGCTCAGGGTCTGTCTTAAATAGCTCTGCATTTAAGTTATCATGGACATTAGCTTTTCCGTTCTTTAACCCTTTGATTGCTGTGATGATTTCTTCTTTTCGTGGAATGTCTATATTTACATCTAGATCGTTTTCAGCCTCAGGAACATTCAATTGTGTCTCTGGTGGTTCCTTGTTCAGAGTTTCTCTGAAGTGCTCTGATCATCGTGTTTCCTGTCCCTCTGCTGTCGTGATGAGATTTCCTTGCTTATCTCTTACTAATGTAATATTCTTTGCACCTCGTTTTCCGCTGATGAATTTAGTTATTTTGTATACTGTGCTTTGTTCATTTCTCAGTGCTGCCTCTTCTGCCTGTCTTTCAAGATCGTCTAGGAAATTCCTTTTGTTGGCTCGGGTTTGGCGTTTAACTTTCTTGTCCAGCTGACTGTACTGTTCGCTATATAGTTGCTTTAACCTGTGGGACTTTGCTTCTGTTGTCTTTCTTTTCATTTCCTTTCTCAGTGGTATGGTGTTTAATGTTTCTGGTGTTATCCAGTCTTGCTTCTTCCTTTCCTGGAATCCCAAGCATGATTTGCTGCTTTCCTTATGTATTATATATGTTAAGAGTCAGTTTGTTTTAAGTTGTAAATGTGACCTTTTTATACTTCTGTTTTATATTTGTGGTCTAAGGGAGTTAACCAGTTGTTATATTTTCTGGAATAAGTTAGATTTAGTTGTTATCTTCCCTTGACTTGACAAGTTGACCATATAAGGAGTTTTATAGATCAGTTTCCAGGACAGTTCTGGACTGGTCCCATGTGCTGAGCTCAACTCAGGGCTTGCGATGATCTGGGCATGCGCGACGATTACCGCGCATGACCGAAAGGGGGGTTCTTTCGATGAGTCTGGCTGGGCGATTGAGCGGAGAAGGTGTCCCACCATGTTTTTCTGGCAGTGTGAATGGGGATCAGAGTTCTCTGTGTATTGAATATGTTTAAGATTCTCCTTGATTGTGATTCTGGCATAGCTCGGTAAAGCCTAGGACATGGCCAGTGTTTCTTTTGTGTTTGATTCCTGGAGTGCAGAGCAGGTAACAATACTTTTGAAGCTATTCGTTGTAGCTAAAAACTTTGCATTTTGAGGTGACTGTTAACGTCGAAAAACTTTTATATACAAATGATAAATAAAGTCTACTTCCAGGGTAATTGGTACTGTTAATGTATATTTGGTAAAGTATATCTCTCTGTTGAGGTGATTAGACTGTTGTAGTACATGCGCCCACACAGAGCAGATGATAAATAGGTTAGCTCTGTATTGTCCCTGTGTATAAAGTCTGTAGTGAGTGGTATGAAGGGTACAGTCACTCACCCTGTACTGTCAAGCATAGATCAACGAATCAGACTAGTGTTCATTTCCAATTGACAGCACATCATTTATTTACACAGCAACATCAATCCGATACGATACACTACACAGGTACAACAGGATACACAAAAATCAATAATAATCAATTGCGCAGAACGTTACAGCTGTTCAGTATGATGTAAACCCTGTTTACATCTCAGTTCTAATGTTACATCAGTAAATTCACCAGAACGACTGCTGACACTGCAGTTACAAAACGCCACCCAGGCTTAGATCTATATATATTCGCAGTTCTAATGTTCCACCAGAACGACTGCTGACACTGCAGTTACAAAACGCCACCCAGGCTTAAATCTATATATATTCGCAGTTCTAATGTTCCACCAGAACGACTGCTGACACTGCAGTTACAAAACGCCACCCAGGCTTAAATCTATATATACTCAAAAGACTGTCCTCTCTGTAGTCTATAAGTAATCTGGCCTACACAACTCCTGGCCTTATAATCTCTTCAATAACTCTGATATCTGTTCATGGATCCTGAAATCTATATATACTCAAAAGACTGTCCGCTCTGTAGTCTATAAGTAATCTGGCCTACACAACTCCTGGCCTTATAATCTCCAGAAACTCTCCCTCCAAAAGGAACAATGGCCTTACTATCTCCTAGCGCCGTTCCTGCACAATAGAAATATATCAGGGAGGTAAATAGGATCCAAAACATCGGCCTGTAGACACCAAGGCCTCAGAACATGTCCTTAACATAAAGTACACCTTATTCTTCCCTTATCACATCTTATCTGCAGATTTATCACATCTTATCTGCCGATAAACACATCTAAATAGGCAAGTACTAGTACACCTCGAAAAATGGCCAAATATCGTTCCCTTACACTACCCTTGGGAACACACACAAGATACAGGGCTGACTCCAGTCAACCGCCCAACTTAGACTGCCACGGGATGACACATCTCCGGCACAAACAGACACCGGACTCGGCTGTTCACGGACTCCCCGTGAGCTATTCACAGCCGGCCGAAACCAGTACAGAATAACTACATGACCAGCGCTCACACGCTTTCTGTACACTCTGTTTTCTAACATATAAATGTTTAAACAACTCACAATTAAACCAGCTAACAAGTGCGACAACCCTGAATTCACACTGTATAATCAGTATAGTACTATCATTCCCCTTTGACCTTTACAGTTACCACCCGGTCCGGAGAAAAAAAATTATTTATCATTTTTTTGAAAAAACTACATCACCGACAAATGAGGGGTCAGCTAAGCTCTAATATATGCTTACAACAATAGTTTTATGATAAGGTCAAAATAATACATCGCCAAATAATAAAGCAAGTGTACAATAAACAAATTACCCATAATAATCTGCTAAATACACCGAAATAATCATTTACAAACAAAGTTAAGTATTATTACTGTAGACCAAACATGACACAATAAATAGAAAGTAAAGTCAAGATCAAACAAAAGAAGCATGATCAGCACAGAAAATCAACAAAGAAATCGAAATAGGAAGAAAGATCCATAATACCTAATAGTAATAATTGAGGTAATCAATTCCTGCATGAAATACATAGAACTGTCACTAATAATTACATATACTAATCCATATTACAATACGTAAGAATACAAAGTATGGAAGTATAAGAAGTGTAAGAAGTAAACGTATACAAATAGTATCAAGTAACATTCAGATGAAACATGGAAGCATAACCAAAGTATAGACCGCTTCCAAAGAAATGTAGTGAAACGAAGAATCATCCGGAAAGGAAGAAGGAAATACAAAATAATGAATGCATAGAAAAACGACAACAATACATCCCAACAACAATCCAAGTAACTAACGCATAATAAATAATTTTAGCTAAATTAAAAACTTATTCATAACTAAAATGATTTATCACAGACATCACACAAAAAAAAGTGCGATATATAAAATTATCACAATCTCAAAACAAAAACAAAAAATTACTATTTTAAATGGAATATCAACATATATTATTACACCTTATTAAGCGCTTTGGCGCAGAAAAAATATAACAATGTCAATGAAAAATACATTTCCAAAAAAAAAATTACAGTACAAAAAAAAAGTTTCTTTAAAGCTAAGTTAAATAAAAATAGTATTTTAATTTTTTCCTAGATTAAATCTATAACTAATATACCAAAATGAAATTATCTTTAACCAAATGAATGACATCTAACAAAAAAAATTCCAATACTTAAGTAGACTCATAATAAACGCATACTAGTTTAAACAAAATTCAGCAGAAAAAAACACATGGCAAAAAAAATATCAAAAACCAATGTTTCAAAATTACATTTCACAACACAATAGTTACTGCATATAACCTCTGTATATGGTAATATATTAATTAGACATAGCACCAGAATAAAAGAAAAAAAATTTAATGAATAACAAGACTCTCTGAAACAACTAACGCATATTCGTCGCTAATGAGTTTGTGCATAGGGCTGGCAATCTCATCAAATCCAAAATTTTCCTAAGAACCTACGTTGCAAAACATATCAATGTTTGATGAATCAACTATCATTGCTTCAACTTCACAACGTAGCACCTATGGTCATACATAATATGGTCTAAGTGGAATAGTCTTCCGACTAGCGTATGAAAAAAAAAATCACAAATCCACAATCTCATTACAAAAATTAAAGATAAGTCACTACAAAGTGATATGTCATAATTTCATTGCAATCATAACACATGCAATGTTTATTAACAAAACAATCATGTAAATAATGACAGAGTCATAACAGTGCATACATATGAACATACACAATACCTAAGACATTATGTAATGTAAGTTACTATACAATACAGTAATTCATTAACCAAAAAATAAATTAAGTGTAAACAACACTATAGCAATCTTAAACTAACTCCTAAACAAACAAAAAAAAATAAATAGGTCACAAATCCGCGGTCCTCGATAGCATTCTGTAAACCGCACGGGGTAACGTCATACAACACGGGTCAACAGGCTGGCTGGGTTGCGCTTGACTAGACACCTGGTCACAGGTTGACCCACATTCCTCTCACAGTAAAAAATAACTTCGGTGCGAAGATTCTTAACAAGCCGAATACTGTGGGAAAATATAAATGAAAATGTCTATTTCAATCAACTTGTGAGATTTATTGAAGTAAAACGGAAAGTTAGTCTTACATTTACCCAAACGTGTGGCAGTGAAAACGTCTGGTTTCTATATGATGCCATCATTTCCTCGTCACACAGCAGATAACACAGAAGGATAAGACATCCTTACAGAAATGAAGGTCATCACAACAGTAGGCTGAAATAAAATCCTACTCAAACACAACGAGATATTCTCTAGAACTCAAAATGCATAACAAGCAGTAGTATTTGAAACAATACCCTTACTGTTACCTTGTCTATAACCAAGTTTGTTCTTTTGTTGTGCAACATTATTATGATTAGTATTTCTACTTCTATAAAAATATCTAACCGATGGATTTTGTTGTGTTCTAGAACCATCATTATAAGGCTGATAACCTTTAATGAAGTTATTTCTTTCACCAAAACTGTTTCTATTCTCCTTTGTGACAATATGCTTACCAAATTGATCAGCACTAGTGATAACAAAATTCTTATGGTTATCAACATGTTGAGTTTTATTTTGGGTACAAGTCTTACTAATAGCTTTGTCCCTTATTATCTGTTTATCAGTATTTCCATCATTAAAATAATAGTTGGTCTTTTTAGCTCTGCCTTGAAATTTATCTCCATTTTTTTTGCAATCTATAGAACTGACTGTTATAGCAGAATTATCTTTGCTGGCCTGACGCCACGAGTCAGTAATGTTACCAGAAGTAGTACGTGGGAAATTGTATTTGCCACGTAGTGATCTCCGTCCATCATGTTCGACTTTCGTCTCAGCTTGTGTAAAGGGCTGGCTTCTTGCTTGTTTTATTTGGTGATAAACATTCTGTCTACCTTTGTCAACATTGACAGTAGACAAACCCTTAATACCTAAAAGAACATCTACCAAACCATAAACTCTATTTCTCAGATCACTAATCTCAGCATTTCTAAGTGAGATGTCTTCAGTTTGTTTCTTAATTAAGTTATTAGATGTTAAAACCTTACTCTTCTCCTCCATGAGTAATTTCTCAATATGAGTCATTTCCTTTTTCTTAAATGATAACTCCTCTACTCTCCTTTCTACATCCTTTTCTTTGCTTTCTCTCCTCTGTCGTGCCAATTTCCTTAATCTTTTCCTTTGCACCTCTGCTATCTGTGGTTGAAGTCGGGCCACCTGGGCCTCAAGACCTTCGACTTGAGCAGCTTGTGCTCTCAACTGTGTTAACTCCAGTTGAAGTACTTTGATCTTATTATCATAGCTATTTTTAAGCTCATCAATTTCCTCCAGAGATACAATATTCTTCTTTACAGCAACACTTTGTAAAAAATCCACCTCACTTCTTAAATCCGCAATTATTTCTTGATAAGACTTCTTATCTTGCCTGGCCTGAACTTTTAATTTGCAACACATGTCTTTCTTTTCTTCAATTTCTCGTGTGAGATTACATACTTCGCTATTCTTATGTTCTATCTGAACTTCCAAATCTTTTACTCTAATGCACGCAGAGTCTAATGCTGTTTTTACACATGCAAGCTCCAAGTTTGATTTCTGTAACTCACTTGTGAGCTTAAACACTGTTTCTTGTAATCTGTTATTTTCAGCACTATCCTGCAAAAACTTATCTCTCTCCTGTAAAGCACTCTGTTTGTTTACTTTTGTTTGTTTCTCATTCTTCAATTCCCTTTTATGCAGGTCAGAAACACTGTTGTGGATTATCTTGAATATACTTTGCACAATATGTCCGTGTTCAATCTCAATATATTGTTGCACAAACACGCGAAGGTGCCGTAGCAAATCAACCAAATCCCTAGCCATTACAAAATTACAAACTAACTTAAAGTTATGTTCCGCAAATGACTCTAGGGATGCTGACACATTAATCAAAAAATAATCCATCACCCATGTTCCAAGTCGTGGGCCTCTCAATCCCTTTTTATCTCTACCATCTACTAATGCAAACCTCAACATAGGCCTCATATCGCCTGGATTAATGTCACAATCCATGGTGATTCAATCGTTGAATGTACTATATTTTCAGATCACTTATAATTCTAATAAGTTTATGTTACATAGCAATCAATCAATTATGCACTAAATCCTATATTAACCAGTTAATATAATTCATAATGAGCAATATGAGAAGACTTGATAGCATACATACATAAACACAGTTTCCACAACAACGAACACCACTTATCTTGCAAATAGCAAAAACGTCCTTCTTTTCCCGTTACAATCGATGGGCATCACATGACACACCACAAGCAGACTCCCATGTCAACTCTCACTCCACCTTGACACAGCATGCTATGTGATCGTACACAGCACAGGAAACTGGAAACTGGAAACAGCGCAAGTTACCAACTTGTTCCCTCTGTCGTCGCGAAGGTACACTGTCTGTCACTCTTGTTGCAAAGATTTACCTGATATTTCGAACTTGCATATAAAACTGGAACATACTGTAATTCTCATAATGCAGATATCGCTGATGATGACGAATCAGGACAGGTCGCCATAACCATGTAAAAGTTTACTTGAAAATTTCACTCCGAAACGTAGAACTGGACACGTTGCAGGAATGTCATATGGAGGCATGTAAACACAAGACGCGTCACCGATTACAGGTCATGAGTGACACACAACTGTCTGTGTATAGTAGAGGCGTTGCCGATTACAGGTCACGATCGACACAAAAACTGTAGAAGATTCGCCTTTGTTTCTTAACAATGTAGAAGTAAGAAAAGGTGTTCTAAATCCAAGCCACGCCCACAGCTACCGTGGCCAATGCGAGAACTTCTTAGTACTTTACGCCACACACAGGGCACACTCTTAAATAGGTCAAAGTTCCGTAGAAACAGTCTTACAACGCGAAGTCATGGGTCTAACGCCCGTAAGGTTGGCCCACCAAATGTTAACGTCGAAAAACTTTTATATACAAATGATAAATAAAGTCTACTTCCAGGGTAATTGGTACTGTTAATGTATATTTGGTAAAGTATATCTCTCTGTTGAGGTGATTAGACTGTTGTAGTACATGCGCCCACACAGAGCAGATGATAAATAGGTTAGCTCTGTATTGTCCCTGTGTATAAAGTCTGTAGTGAGTGGTATGAAGGGTACAGTCACTCACCCTGTACTGTCAAGCATAGATCAACGAATCAGACTAGTGTTCATTTCCAATTGACAGCACATCATTTATTTACACAGCAACATCAATCCGATACGATACACTACACAGGTACAACAGGATACACAAAAATCAATAATAATCAATTGCGCAGAACGTTACAGCTGTTCAGTATGATGTAAACCCTGTTTACATCTCAGTTCTAATGTTACATCAGTAAATTCACCAGAACGACTGCTGACACTGCAGTTACAAAACGCCACCCAGGCTTAGATCTATATATATTCGCAGTTCTAATGTTCCACCAGAACGACTGCTGACACTGCAGTTACAAAACGCCACCCAGGCTTAAATCTATATATATTCGCAGTTCTAATGTTCCACCAGAACGACTGCTGACACTGCAGTTACAAAACGCCACCCAGGCTTAAATCTATATATACTCAAAAGACTGTCCTCTCTGTAGTCTATAAGTAATCTGGCCTACACAACTCCTGGCCTTATAATCTCTTCAATAACTCTGATATCTGTTCATGGATCCTGAAATCTATATATACTCAAAAGACTGTCCGCTCTGTAGTCTATAAGTAATCTGGCCTACACAACTCCTGGCCTTATAATCTCCAGAAACTCTCCCTCCAAAAGGAACAATGGCCTTACTATCTCCTAGCGCCGTTCCTGCACAATAGAAATATATCAGGGAGGTAAATAGGATCCAAAACATCGGCCTGTAGACACCAAGGCCTCAGAACATGTCCTTAACATAAAGTACACCTTATTCTTCCCTTATCACATCTTATCTGCAGATTTATCACATCTTATCTGCCGATAAACACATCTAAATAGGCAAGTACTAGTACACCTCGAAAAATGGCCAAATATCGTTCCCTTACACTACCCTTGGGAACACACACAAGATACAGGGCTGACTCCAGTCAACCGCCCAACTTAGACTGCCACAGGATGACACATCTCCGGCACAAACAGACACCGGACTCGGCTGTTCACGGACTCCCCGTGAGCTATTCACAGCCGGCCGAAACCAGTACAGAATAACTACATGACCAGCGCTCACACGCTTTCTGTACACTCTGTTTTCTAACATATAAATGTTTAAACAACTCACAATTAAACCAGCTAACAAGTGCGACAACCCTGAATTCACACTGTATAATCAGTATAGTACTATCATTCCCCTTTGACCTTTACAGTGACTTACTCCCGGTGCGGGAGGTAGTGATAAAGAAGATTAACATTATTTATGAAAGGAAGCCCGCTATCTATGCGGCCTATTTTGAAAGAGATATACCTGACTAGTTTGGTCAGATGTGATGCAGAAGATTAACATTATTTATATAAGGAAGCCCGCTATCTATGCGGCCTATTTTGCTAGAGATATACCTGACTAGTTTGGTCAGATGTGATGCAGAAGATTATCATTATTTATATAAGGAAGCCCGCCATGTATGCGGCCTGTTGTGCCAGAGATATACTTGACTAGCTTGGTCAGGCGTGATAAAGAAGTCATAGAGTAATTATTTACCCTGCACTACTTGCAGCTCGTTGAAGAGAAGTCACAGAGATATTATTTACCCTACACTACTTGGTAGTAAATCAATGTTACTTACATGAAGTGCAGTTTTGTGCTATTGACAGTGTGTCTTGAATTTGATGATGTCCTTGTTACTGTGGTAATAAACTGTGAATAACTGTACCACAGTCGTTACAACCTTTCCTGACTTATATACGTGGATTGGTGTGTGTGTACTTCTGCAGCTAACCATATCATTCTCCCAAAAATAATAATTAAAGACTTCTACAGTGATTGCCAGTATGGCCTATGGCCAATATACATAAAGAGAAACCCGCTTCTACAATATACTTACACCCCTTTTTGTAATCTCATCTGTGTACTCCTTAAATTTGATCTCATTATTCTTTTTCGTTATTCTTTCGTGATTATTCTTTTTCTTTATTACCATACTCTTTTCTAATGGTTAAGAGTACATTAGATATTGTTTATATTTCACATTTGTATAGTGTCAACCATAATTTGCTTATAATTAGAAACACACTAACACACCTATTTCTTATTTATTATTATTCTTAGAGATAGGAATTATAGTTAGTAACTATCTTTAATTACATACTTTCTTAATTGACTGTTACTTATTATCTATGGTCGTTACTGTACTCGACTGTTGACAATTTTCTATTTAACATTAGTCATATTGATACGGATGTCTTTCTTTTGACTCACAGTTTCTTGTAGACGATAGACACTGACATATGGATGTAATCATATTTGGCTACTGGTTTGGTCTTTCGCGATCCCTTCTCAGTTTAATTGTGATTGTTCATCACAATTGTGGTGATTGAAAGAAACAAGTTCATATTATAAGAATTTTTTTTTCCCCTTGGTGCGGGGTATATTGTTAAAGAGTTTGATATGATATTGCAACCTTTTGTATTATAAGTGAACGCGATATAATTTAATACGTCACTTAGTGATTATGATGTAATCCGTTCGACATGTAATTTATGCTAACGGTCGTTCTTGGCCTTTCGTGAGAAAATTCCGTCAGAGTAAGACGTTGATATTAGAGCTCCCTATAGATTTGAAGATTGAATCAGTTATAACGTGCTTTTAATGAGATACGAAGGTCGCCACTTAATGCAGAATATGACGGACTCATGCTTCAAGTTCCGTGCGATATAAAGAAGAATTTCCAATGGAAGTAACTTTATTTATCTTCATTTTCTCGTCCACATTACTTCGGTGTTAACCTGCAATAGACGCCGCTAGTACAGAAGGCAGATATGAATGGATGAGACGGAGACTGCATGAGGATTATCTACATGTATGTGTGTTACTGTCAGATAGGCATGTAATCATTTATCCTGGTCAAAGGGAGTTTAAGACTGTAATTTTTTAGCTACAAGTTAGTTCTAGTTGTTATGTCCTTGTCTTTATAAAGTCGTCCATGTAGGGTGTGACTGATCGGTCAGTATATGGACTGGACTCAGTGGATGTTCCCTTATTATTTTACAGCTGTCCATATAAGGACCGTTCTTAAGCTGTTTTCAAGAAATGTCCTGGATCGTCCCGTGCTGTGAGCTGATTTAGGGCTCGTGACGATCCAGGCATGCGCAATGATTTTGCGCGGGTTAGGAAGCCGGTCTGTTTTAGGCAGTCGGCCCGGGTTTTCTTGAGCGGACAGATGTCCAGCGATCTTTTTGTGTAAGGGAACGGGGAATGGAGCCTTTTTGTGATAGAAGATGTCTGAGTTCTCCCCGGTTTATAATTCTGGAATATTTCTAAAAGTAGGATGTGAAAAAATGTGTTTGTGCTTTATTCCTGGACAGCAGTACAGGTAAAAGAACATGTTTTGAAGCTATTATCCTTAGCGAAGAACATTGTAATTTTGAGGTGGCTTGCTCCTTGTGTGGAGAAGCATTGAGCATAGGAGTTTGATAAAATTTGACATTTGAAACCCGGCGCTTTACGGCGTGTTTTCCAGTAGATTTATCTGACCTGTGGGTCAATGAAGCCAGAGATTAGATTATATTTTGAGCCCGCACTTATACGGCTCGTATTGTTATAGATGCACCTACTGTGTTTGGTCAGAGGAAGGACAGAAAAGATTATATTTTGAGCCCGGACTTATACGGCTCGTATTTGTTATAGATGCAAATACTGTGTTTGGTCAGAGGAAGGACAGAACAGATTATATTTTGAGCCCGCATTTATACGGCTCGTATTGTTATAGATGCACCTACTGTGTTTGGTCAGAGGAAGGACAGAAAAGATTATATTTTGAGCCCTCACTTATACGGCTCGTATTTGTTATAGATGCACTTACTTTGTTTGGTCAGAGGAAGGACAGAAAAGATTATATTTTGAGCCCGCACTTATACGGCTCGTATTATTATAGATGCACCTACTGTGTTTGGTCAGAGGAAGGACAGAAAAGATTATATACAGGGAGCCCGCTGTTTAGGCGGCCTTATTTTGGCATAGTCCTGATTGTATTGCATATGGTGAACTATGTTAGCTTGTCTGATGTTCTGATGATGTCTTTTTTCGACGTGATGTTACAGTAATAAATTGTAGAACCACACAAGTGGCCGTCAACAGTTCCCTGACTTCATCATACGTTAATGTGATGTCTTCGTGACTGCATATATATGTATATATATATACTGCTACAGTGATTCTAAAATCAAACTTAGTACCATTACAGCATACCTCTATACCATAACAGAATTCTATGATCAAGAAAAAGACCTTGCAACAGTGACTTGCAACAGTGGTCGCCAGCCTTAAGGGTGTGTACCAAAACGACATTCGCGTCACAAGATCGGCAAAGTAAAAATTGGCGATAACATTGATTATCCTCCTTAGCTACCACTACGTTACTTCTACAGTGGTTAACCATGTCGAGGCTGTCATCTTTATAGAGCACCTTTTGTCAGCTTCGTCTGGAAGTACCCGGCGTTGCCCAGAAATTTTCAACACCAGTTCGTTCTATCCAAGAATACAATGGTCCAGCCAACGTCGCATGTCTGTACTTGCTGCTGTGTTTACAATCCCTGTTGTCATCGTTGCTGTTAGTTTGGAGGACAGTGCCTGTTGTCGTCGTTGCTGTATCCCTTCAGCGTTCGATCTTCTCGCTGAACGGTGGTTGCTAAGAACTTCTTTGTTCCTGTTGTTTTGAGGCCAGTTCCTGTAGTATTGTACATCATTGCTGTTCGGAGGCAAGGATTTTTGCACCTAATAAGATAAGTGGCTGTTTGTAGACTGTGCTTCTATATGTTTAGTGATTAAGCCTTCCTCAGCACTAATCATTACATCTTGTTTTGTTATATGTTTCTTTGTTTATATGTTATATATGTATTTATAGTTCCGCGGGTTCGGTTGGGCGGTGACTGTCGTAGGGTATCCCACTTTACCGAGGGCCTACGACAGCGTTCTTTAGGGACTGTGTGACTAAGTCTGTTTTCGTAAAAGATCCCTTGTGGTAATCACAGGCATACTCTGTTTACGCCAGGTTTAGTCATTATTATTTTGTTTAGGTGTGACGAGATGTGTTAGTGTTGTTTACGTTATATTTTTCTCCGTTCTTTAGTTTTTGATTTGATTTGTTAGTATTTGTCTGCCTACCCTTCCTATCGTTTATTTCTATACACCTTTTCATTTATACACTGTGTTGTCGTTGTCTTATTGTAATTATTCGCAGTTGTCATTACAATTTTTTGTAACATTTTGCTTTGGTTCTGCTGTATTGTTCTTTTGATTACTGCAAACGTTTTCATTTGTTATTTGTATACTGTCTTTGTCATGCTAGTTGATATTATTCACTGTTATTATACACTGTCATGTTTATATGCACAATAAGTATATTGATAATTTATTGTATTATTAATAACACTGACAAACAACATTTTTCTTTCTTATATAAGAATAAGTGTTCTTAGGTCAGTTTCTTGCGCTGATTTCAAATTTGAAATCCGTTTATCTCTATCACGTCGGGTTCTTAAGATATTTGTGAATAAATATATTTTTGGGAAACCGTTATTTGCTCCGTTTCATTTTTACTATATAACTTTTTAAAAATTAATAAAATGCAAAATAATTCTACTTTTTATACTGCTAAAAGATGCATGACATATGTTACGTTATATTTCAAATAGTTACTGTATTTTGAAATAATTCTGAGTGAAATATGGCTTCTAGAAATTGTAGAAATTCGGCTGATCTGTTCTGTTACGTGTGCGGATATTTTACCGATCGTGTTCACCAGAAAAACTTTACACCATTGCTAAAGAAAGCATATGAACTTTATTTCGATTCGAAAGTTGATGATGCAAATAAATCTTGGAAGCCAAATGCAGTTTGTTCAACTTGTGCAAATACATTGGCAGGTTGGTTACGAAAATCGCCGAAGCATAAGTCGATGCCTTTTGGAGTGCCAGTAATATGGCGTGAACCGACAAATCACGCTACTGATTGTTACTTCTGCTTGACAAATATCTATGGTTTCACTTTTAAAACTAGAAAGTCTGTGGTTTATCCAAATATTGAATCGGTTTCGAAACCAGTGCCTCATGATCCAATCACGTGTCCGATCCCAGTTCCACCAGAACAATATCCGTTGGACGTGAATGAACCATCAGAAAGTGATAGTTTACCTGCTTTAGAAACTAATTCTGACTCGGATTATATACCGGTGAATGATGGTGTTCACTTAATTAACCATTCAGAACTTTCAGATCTAATACGTGATCTCGCTCTCCCCAAAGGACAAGCAGAATTACTCGGTTCGCGACTCAAAGAATGGAATCTTTTAGCGCCCAATACTCCGATATCTAAATTTCGTCATAGACACAGAGAACTTGTTCAATACTTTGAGATGGATGATGACATTTGCTATTGCAAAGATGTAAAAGGTCTAATGGTGCACCTCGGTCATGAGCACATAGTCAACGAATGGCGACTTTTCATCGACTCTTCCAAGACTAGTCTAAAAGCCGTGTTATTGCATAATGGAAATTTATTTTCATCAATTCCAGTCGCCTACTCTGTTCATATGAAAGAAACTTATGACAATATGGCTATACTTTTGGCAAAAATAAAGTACAATGACTACCAATGGCGGATTTGTGGAGACCTAAAGGTCATTGCAATTCTCAAGGGCATGCAAACTGGGTATACTAAAGTTTGTTGCTTCCTATGTGAATGGGACAGCCGCAACAGACAGGAACATTATGCAAGAAAGGTGTGGCCTATCAGGGATCGTATGCAGCTCGGGCATAAAAATGTAATACACGAGCCATTAGTTAACAAAGACAGCATCATTTTACCACCGTTACATATAAAGTTGGGGCTCATGAAGAATTTCGTAAAAGCGTTAGATAAAACGAGCAAAGCTTTCACTTATCTTCGAGAAAAGTTTCCGCAAACTAGCGATGCAAAGATAAAGGAAGGTATCTTTGTAGGACCTCAGATTAGGAAAGTTATTGCAGACAAACAATTCGAGAACTTGTTACATGGTAGTGAACTTCGCGCATGGATGGCATTCAAATCGATCGTCGATAACTTTCTGGGAAATCACAAATCTGTCGACTATGTGCATATTGTTAAGCAGTGCATAGATGCATACAGAATTATGGGCTGTAACATGTCCCTCAAAATCCATTTGCTCGATTCGCATCTTGACTTTTTCCCTGACAACCTTGGCGAAGTCAGCGATGAACATGGAGAACGATTCCATCAAGATATCGCCGTAATGGAGTCACGTTATCAAGGACGGTGGAGTGTGACCATGCTTGCCGATTATTGTTGGATGCTTCATCGCGATGTACCACATGCCATTCACCGACGAAAGTCGACTGCAAAGAAATTCAAGCCTACATAACTGTTATACTTCTTGTACAAATGATGTTGTAATACTGTATGCATTGTTAAAAAACTTCAATTGCGTATTTCTAGAGATCCCGACCTGATAGAGAAAAACGGTTTGCAGATTTAAAAACAGCGCATTAAAATTGACCAGAAAAACATAGAAATGTTAGAGAAAGAAAAAAAAATTTTTTTTTTGTTAGTCAGTGTAATTAAATTGATTATACAGGTTCTTGACAAAAGACTTGTCACCCACTAAGTTGGGACAGAGTGAACTATACAAGGTATTGATCTCATAATTAGACATAATGTCTACATTGGATTACTTTATTGAGCGAGGGAAAGCCCTTGGCAAAACTGAAGAAAAATTAGAAAGAGTGGCTGAACAAAAGAGATTAGAAAGAGAGGCTGAACAAAAGAAATTGGAAATGGAGCAAAGGAAATTAGAAAGAGAAGCTGAAGAAAGAAAAGAAAAACAGAAAATGGAACATGAGGAAAGAATCTTAGCTTTGGAGTTGGAGAAATTAAAGTTGGCGAATATGGGTAATTCGCAAAATGATTCACATAATCAAGCATCTTCTAGTAAGATAAATGCTGGTTCTTATAAAGTCAAATTACCACCTTTCAATTCTACCTGTGACGATATAACGTTCTACCTAAATAGATTTGAACTTTCATGCGAAACCCATAAGGTAGACA
Organism: Oreohelix idahoensis; assembly: GCA_024509875.1. Taxonomy (NCBI): domain Eukaryota; kingdom Metazoa; phylum Mollusca; class Gastropoda; order Stylommatophora; family Oreohelicidae; genus Oreohelix; species Oreohelix idahoensis. The sequence continues at coordinate 159,229 of JAMPIV010017840.1, read as the reverse complement.
AGTCGCAATATGTTGCACAACTGATGGAAATACTTAGAGGTGAAGCATTGACTACTACAAGTATGGTAGAGGGACCTGACAAGTTCAACTATGATGCTGCCAGAGCTGCCCTATTAAAGAAATATCAGCTTAATGAAGACGGTTACCGTTTTCGCTTTAAGACTATGGTACCAGAAACTGGGGTAGAATTTTCAGATTTTATCTCAAAGATATGTCTAACGTTTTCACTTTGGGTCGAACTTTCAAAGACTGAACACACATATAAAGCCCTTATTGACTTATTGCTTCGTGACAAAGTCATGTCATCAGTTACTGAGTCTTTCCTTGCCTTTCTACATGAGCGTTAGCCTACGAACATAAAAGATATGGAATAATACTGTTACCAGTATGTCACTGCGCACCCGGACAAGACTGTTAGTAATTCTAAAGTCAAAGAAGGTTTACCGGTAGCTTCAGCAGCACCATATGATTCTAATTGGCGAAGTAGATCTCAAAGTGTTGATCGAAATTTTGATAGGAGAGATAATCGAAATTTTAGACAGAACCAATGGGGTCCACCACATAGTGATTCTCCTTCTTCAAGAAATTGGAGACAATTTAACGACCCTCAAAATTTTGTTCCCAACAATTATGAAAATTTTGGGAAGGGTAACTACAATAGAGGTTATAAACCTGATAATAATTTTTCTCGGAGAGAAAACAAAGTCCATCAAATAGATATTTTGATCAAAGGAGAAATAATAATCGCAACAATGATTTTGATCAAAGAGGAAATGACAATCGCAACTATGCTAACCGGGGTTCAAATCAGAACAATAGTTGTAATAGAGGGAATAACAATACTTCCAATAGAGATAATAGTCGAGACATATCACGATACAGCGGTAGATCTCCAAATAATAACCGATCGTACCGCCAGGCTAACTCTGCTCAACAAAAGCCTCAGGTTGTTAATGATCAAGGTAACAATAATAATAATGTCTCTAATGCTATTGGTTGCTCTGCTTTCGATTTCGAGAGAGCATCGCAGTGCCCGGAGTGCACAACTTTGTTCCAACCTACTACTATAACTACCTTGATTTGCGGTCATCCTCTACCTCCTCTTCCTGCCTTATAGGTGCATGACGGAAGAGGGTCTCTTACTCTACATAAGGGATTTGTGAATAATAATCCAGTTTCAGTTCTCTTTGATTCTGGATGCGCAACTATTGGAATTAGACAGTCTTTAGTTCATCCATCTTGCGCAACTGGTAATATGGTGGAATGTGTGACATTCGCTGGGACAGTCGAGACTTTTCCGACTGCCATAATCCACATTGCCACACCGATTTTCACTAGTTATATACACGCATGTTTGCTCAGAGCACCTATCGCCGACCTTACTGTCGGACAGATACATGGGGTAAAAGTTTGTACGTTGGTACAAATCGCTGCTTGGGAGCGGCTACATAACCTTACTGCTTCCACCTTAGGGGTTATGCCACGGCCTTATAACAAGGGGCATTCTGTTGATACAATCTTAATGACTATTTCTAAATCTTCGCACGTGATACATTCTGCTAATGTGGCAATTTTCAAGTATTGATGATACGAATGTTCATCATGCTATTGTTGGTGCTTCTTTTGGTCCAGTTCGACATACTTCAGTACTTCGCAACTTTAACTTTGACTCTCCTTTATCTACTATTGTAGAAGAAGATCCTTCGATTTTGTCTGACACTGCCACTAACTCTATCGCTACGGCTGAATCTATATCCAGTCACGTAGATTGCAACTTCGTTGCTTCTACGCCTAGCTTTTCCTTTGCTACAAGTACGAACTTAGTTGTTAGTACATATCTATACTTCATGATTTTCTTTAACTTTCTTATTGGCTCAGTATCTTCGTTCTTTACAACTTTTTGTCGAACTCACTGCTTTTCTTTTAAACTTCGACGTAGGTCCAAGTTTACTACTTGTTGCTTTTACATCTTTATTCTATGTTTCTTACTTGTTTCTTTGCTCGGTACACAGGCTGTGACTTCACTTCAGCCTGTGAGAGATACGCATTTGTCAAATGCATTTTCTTTGTCTTGCGCAAAGTCTCAGATTGGTAGCCACCATGACGCTCATGGTCATCATTACCACCTTCTAGATTTGCCTTTTGACGTGGGTATCATGGGTATACTCACGACTATTCTCTACTCGGTATGCTATTGCGTTACAGCTTTTCACTTCTCAGTTCGAACTATCCGTGGTTCGGATAATGTAATGCCAGATATACTGTCCCGATGCCCACATGATTCTATTTGACTCTTTTCTAAGACCTCGTTATAGATTTTAGAGTTATTTAGATAGCCATGGTTATAGATTAACACTCAGATAGTACATTTCTATGATCCTATTAAGTTAAGACTCTAGAATAGTCTGTACTACTTTCTCTGCTACTGTCTTAGAGTAACGGAGGAAGGTTTAATTATAGCCATATATGGGCTAAAAGATTTCATAGCCACATTTAATAAGTGAAAATGTAGGATTGACTATTGTATATTAAAAAATCCTACAGTCATAAAAGAGAGTGTATCATTTGTATTTTCTAACAGCGAAGCAGTGCTGTTATATAGAGCGCCTCAACTGTTTGCCAGCTATTGCTAGATGGGACGTCCTTGCTTATCATGTGTCATTGCAAGCTTGTCTAGTTGGAAGTGGTAACATCTTCAGTAGAGAATGCTATGGAACTTCTGAAGTCATCTATATTCAGACTTGTTAATTAACAGTAGTGTACATTAATACTATATTAAATTAAAAGATAATAATAATAATAATAGCCCCTTCAGTCATAACTGACTATGGGAATGCGCCCCTGAGGTGACAGCCCTCAGCTGCTTATTTTCCTGGTGCTCCTTTCGACGTTTTCTTCTCACCTCTGCTTCTTGTGTGAGCCTCTTTTCGCCCAATCTGAGGTGGCGCCGTAAATAGCATCGCCACTTAGTGCGATCGGCAGCTTCATCCTCCCATGATCTGGATCCATGTCCAGTGCCCTCATATCTCTCTTGCACACATCTCTGAACCTCAGCTGTGGTCGCCCAACTGTTCTCTTGTCATCTGCTAATTGTCCGTAGAAGATATCTTTTGGGATGCGACCATCTTCCATGCGGCGAACATGGCCAAGCCAGCGAAGTCTGCGCTGTCTAAGAAGCGTATACATACTTTGAAGGCCAGCACGTGACAACACCTCGACATTTGTCACTTTATCTTTCCACGAGATGCCGAGGATGCGGCGTAGACACCGCAAATGGAAGGTATTGAGCCTTCTTTCTTGCTTAGCATAGGTCGTCCAGGTCTCGCTGCCATATAGGAGTGTGCTGGTGACGCAGGCATTATATACCGCAGCTTTGGTCTTCATTGTGAGTTTAGAGTTTCCCCAAACACGCGATGTGAGGCGGGCAAAGGTAGCTGCAGCTTTGCCAATGCGTCTGTCGATTTCTGTATCCAGTGAGAGTTTGTCATTAATGGTAGACCCTAGGTATGTGAAGTGGTGCACCACTGCCAATTCATAGTTATCGATAGTGATAACTGGTGCAGCACCCACATCCTGACTCAGCACATTCGTTTTCTTTAGACTTATTGTGAGGCCAAAGTCCTTGCATGCTTTAGTGAAGCGATTCATCAAGCTCTGAAGCTCCTGTTGGCTTTGAGTGACGACTGCAGCATCATCAGTGAACAACAAGTCTCTTATAGTGACCCTTCTGATTTTTGTTTTTGCCTTCAGCTTTAAAAGATTAAACAGACGGCCATCTGACCTAGTGTGAAGGCATATTCCTTCAGTTGCATCTCTGAATGCATGTTTCAAGAGTAAGGCAAAGAAGATTCCGAAGAGGGTCGGAGCCAGAACACAGACTTGTTTAACGCCACTTCGTATATCAAAGGGCTGTGACGTGCTTCCAGCATATTGGACTGTTCCCTTCATGCCGTCATGGAATGACTTTATCATTTCCAGCATTTTAGAAGGGCAGCCTATTTTCAGGAGGATTTTAAAGAGTCCATCCCTACTAACCAGGTCGAATGCTTTTGTGAGGTCTATAAAGGCGATATGTAATGGTCTTTTCTGCTCTCTTGATTTTTCCTGAAGCTGGCGGAGAGAGAAGATCATGTCTGTTGTTGATCTGCCAGCTCGGAATCCACACTGTGACTCTGGATATATGCGCTCAGCTAACTTGTGTAATCGCATTAAGATGACTTTGGCAAAAACCTTACCAACAATACTTGTAGTGGATTTTGATGGTATTGTATGGTTGATGTTACCAAGTGTGATGTATGAGGTCAGCTGTGAAGGCTCCTGAGATAAATGTAGATGTGAATTACAGAAGGCCCTTCTTACTACCACTTACGACCTCACACATATCTTTTTTCTAATGAATGTAGCTACGTTAAAAGTCTAGGGTACTGATATGTAATGTGTTGTGGTAGATTACACACACACACACACAGAGATATTTAATAATTCTAATAATATTAATAAACTTTATAACACACTGAACTAACTCAGGCTGTTTTAGTTTTAAAATTTAAATCTTTTGATAAATTTATTTGTTCTGAACCAAATGTTTAGTTGGTCAGAACATAAGAAATATTATGGAGTTATAAATGGAATGCATAATCATATGACATAATAAAATGGAATGTGTGTACCTAATTATTTCAAATGACTGGTTAATAATAATTATATTAAGATAGCCCCAGGAGAACTTATTACTAGATATGCTGTTGGGTGGTGTCATCACTCCCAGTCTATGACTACCAAACATTGTCCATTGACTTAGGGGATGAATATATAGTTTAATTTCCCACAGTGGTATGTCTTTATTTGATGGTGTATTAGTTGATGAGTTAGTTGGTAATTTGTTGGTAAATCAGTTGGTGAACGTTCAGCAGGCCAGATATCACTTATCTCGCCTGCGTCGATCTAGTACAGGAGTCTGGTGGCCCCTCCTCTCCGTGCTGGGGGATAATATATGGCTGCTTTGACACAATGGTAGACTGCACTGGTCCACACTTTTGTATATCACTACAGCATTTGACACCGCTTTGGTGCCAAACAGAAACTCACAATTCTGAAACAAAAGTATTGGGTCATTGTTAAGGTCAAAGGGGAATGATACGTACTATACTGATTATACAGTGTGAATTCAGGGTTGTAGCACTTGTCGGCTTGTTTAATTGTGAGTTGTTTAAACATTTATATGTTAGAAAACAGAGTGTACAGAAAGCGTGTGAGCGCTGGTCATGTAGTGATCCTGTACTGGTTTCGGCCGGCTGTGAATAGCTCACGGCTAGTCCGTGAACAGCCGGGTCCGGTGTCTGTTTTTGTGCGGGAGATGTGTCATCCCGTGGCAGTCTAAGTTTGGGCGGGTGACTGGAGAGTCAGCCCTGTATCTTGTGTGTGTTCCCAGGGTAGTGTTCGGGAACGATATTTGGCCATTTTTCGAGGTGTACTAGTACTTGCCTATTTAAGTGTGTTTATCTGCAGATAAGATGTGATAAATCTGCAGATAAGATGTGATAAGGGAAGATAAGAGAAGATAAGGTGTACTTTATGTTAAGGACATGTTCTGAGGCCTTGGTGTCTACAGGCCGATGTGTTGGATCATATTTATCTCCCTGATAGATTTCTATTGTGTAGGAACGGCGCTAGGAGATAGTAAGGCCATTGTTCCTTGTGGAGGGAGAGTTTTCTGGAGATTATAAGGCCAGGAGTTGTGTAGGCCAGATTACTTATAGACTATAGAGCGGACAGTCTTTTGAGTATATATATAGATTTAAGGATCCATGAACAGATATCAGAGTTATTGAAGAGATTATAAGGCCAGGAGTTGTGTAGGCCAGATTACTTATAGACTACAGAGCGGACAGTCTTTTGAGTATATATAGATTTAAGCCTGGGTGGCGTTTTGTAACTGCAGTGTCAGCAGTCGTTCTGGTGGAACATTAGAACTGCTAGTATATATATATAGATTTAAGCCTGGGTGGCGTTTTGTAACTGCAGTGTCAGCAGTCGTTCTGGTGGAACATTAGAACTGCTAGTATATATATATAGATTTAAGCCTGGGTGGCGTTTTGTAACTGCAGTGTCAGCAGTCGTTCTGGTGGAACATTAGAACTGCTAGGATATATAGATTAAAGCCTGTATGGCGTTTTGTTAACTGCAGGGGTATGCAGTCGTTGATGGAGTCCTATAGATGTACGCCTGTGTGGCGGGTTTTGTAACTGCAGTGTCAGCAGTCGTTCTGGTGAATTTACTGATGTAACATTAGAACTGCGATGTAAACAGGGTTTACATCATACTGAACAGCTGTAACATTCTGCGCAATTGATTATTATTGATTTTTGTGTATCCTGTTGTACCTGTGTAGTGTATCGTATCGGATTGATGTTGCTGTGTAAATAAATGATGTGCTGTCAATTGGAAATGAACACTAGTCTGATTCGTTGATCTAGGCTTGACAGTACAGGGTGAGTGACTGTACCCTTCATACCACTCACTACAGACTTTATACACAGGGACAATACAGAGCTAACCTATTTATCATCTGCTCTGTGTGGGCGCATGTACTACAACAGTCTAATCACTTCAACAGAGAGATACTTTACAAAATATACATCAACAGAACAGTATCAATTAGACCCTGGGAATTATAATTAACCACCATTTGTATATCACCAGATGTTATCAGTTCTACTTTAACAGTCATGTGTCAGAATTCTATCTCCTGAGCCACTTCTGCACAAAACACCACACAACAACACCACACAGACTGGGTCAGATCTCTCTGACCACACAGCACATCTTACCCAGTTGGTTTCACATAGTACTAGTCTTCCAAGACTACATTGCATCTGAGATATGTTCAATAGCTTCCTGCTATTGAATAAGATAGGTGATATGTTCCACTGATCTCAACACTAGATCCTTTTTCATAGTTTCATTTAGGCGTTCCTATATATTTTCTTTGTATGTATGTCTCTAGACCCTGAACTGGGGCTGGGGATCTAGAGCGAACACTTACTTGTCGTAATCATTTTTATGATATGGCAGTATCAATCACTCGAATTATTAAAATATACAAAATAAATATTGTTCATTCTTACCAGAATTCAGAATTGAGAACACAGTTAAATTTGCCAGCAAAACTCAGCTGAGCTGCTGGCTGTATGATGGCGTCCCACTATATATTTGTATTCTTCTGGAATCAACACCACTATTAATTTAAACTGCGTCTCTGAACAGACTTATGTCAAATGGCAAAATTTCACCTCTCTGTCCCGCTACTATAAAATACGTTGACCAATCGCCGACTTCCCCCCGAACTTTCAAATCTACACCCAAAAGTCACTTCAGTCAAATCTCAGTCAAGTATGTATTACGGTCTGTTAGTCCGTCTGTCTCTACTTGATTTTTCATAAAAAACACGCTTGGTTCTACATGCATTTCCCTGACGAATCTGCCTCCTAAGTTATTTTTAGTTACAATTCTCCACTATTTCCCCTCTCTTTAATTACAGCTCGATTTGTACGTTTGCATGCTCAAGGCCAAAAATTTTGGAAAGTTTTAGTGACATTGGTTAATAGTGCAGTCGCTCGTCTGATATGAACAATACAGTCTTTTGTCAATATCTTCCTTATTATCTATCCGTCTGTATAAATGAAAGCATATTATTTCTCTGCTCAAGATGGGCTATCAAACTAGCTAGGTTTTATTTTCATAACTCTATTATTAAGAAAAAACATATTTTTTTTTTCAAGTTTAGTTTTTGAAATTTGTTCGAGAACCTTCTCTCATGTGTTTTGCCGCGGCATTCAAATAAAGACCAAGTATCGAAAAACGTCCAAGAAATGACTGTCTCGAATAAGAGCTAAGGTCCTTTTCTTGTCCATTTCCTTACTTTGTGTCAACTAGGGACGTGAATTTTTTTTTCTTTCACCCCCAATTGCGTCTTTTTGCCGTTCGAACTTCTAACACGTGTTCAGTCATATCTTTCCTTTTTTGATCTCCGTTTCATTCCCCCCCGTCTACAAAGGGTAAACGTTCCGTCTGCACGTCTAACTAGATAATTTGAATGATGGCTGGAAAGGCGGGCATGGGCGAGCATGTCTCCTAGTATCTTACGCATTATTTTTATCCCTACATTTCATCGTTAATTTTGGAGATATTTTAACGTTGTATCATGGTAAATTCATCACAATACTAGGAAGAGAGATCCCTCTGTAGTTATTGCAATCACTTCTGTCTCCTTTATTTTTATACAGTGTTACAATCTTGGCATCTCGCATGTCTTGAGGAATAGTTGTCTCTTCCCAGCACTGGCACAGCATCCTATGCAGGGGATGTAATAGCGTGCTCTTACAGCATTTGATTAAATCAGGAGGAATCCCATCACTGCCTGGTGCTTTGCCAGAGGCCAAGCTATCAATGGCCTTGCTGAGTTCCTCTAATGTTGGTTCGGCATCCAGCTCCTCCATAGTTGGCAGACTGTTGACACCATCAAGGGCTGCAGGCGTAACGGTATTGTCTGTAGCGTAAAGCTCAGAGTAGTGCTCGACCCACCTCTCCAACTGCATACCCTTATCGGTTAGCTTCTCTCCGCTGATGGTTTTTAGCGGTGCCGTCTTACTTTTATGGGGGCCAAGTGCTTTCTTTATACCGTCATACATTTGTCTAATGTTGCCTGTTTGCGCTGCGATCTGGATGCTCTCACTGAGCTGGAGCCAGTAGTCATTTGCACAGCGTCGAGCAGTTTGTTGAACTTTGCTTCTCGTAGCCCTCAGGATCTGTAGGGTTCTGGCACTCGGTGAACGTTTGTATTCATTCATAGCACTGCGCTTAGCTTCAATGACAGGTGCCATCACATCTGATGAAGCATCAAACCAGTCATTTGACTTTGCTGTTTTCTTACCAACGGTGGCAAGTGCAGTACTTTGAATGGTGTTCCGTAGATGCTCCCAGTTCTCTGTAATAGTATCACCATGCTGAGGGCTACTGAGCACTTTCTCGAAGGTCGCAGTTAATTGAGCGATCATGAAAGGGTCTGACATCTTGCTGGTATCAATGCGTGGTTTCCCTTCATGTCTGACACGATAAAGTTTTCTTGGTTGTGCTCTGATTTTGCAGCAAACCAAGGAGTGATCTGTATCACAGTCTGCACTATGGTACGAGCGCGTTGAGAGCACAGACCTGAGGAGTGGCCTTCTGACGAGAATCAGGTCAAGTTGGTGCCAGTGCTTGGATCGTGGGTGTCTCCATGACACCTTATGCTGGGGTTTTGTCTGAAAGTAGGTGTTGGTCACGCAGAGGTCATGGTGGACGCACAACTCTAAGAGCCGTTGTCCATTTTCATTCATCTTGCCAATACCAAACCTGCCCAGACATGAAGGCCATGAAACATTATCGGCACCCACTCTAGCGTTAAAGTCACCAAGGAGAACAAGCTGTTCTTGCCTAGGTATGCTTTTGATAATTGCTGTTAGATTCTCGTAGAACTCATCTTTAGCTTCTGAGGCAGAGTACAGAGTAGGAGCATACACACTGACAAGGGTGATGGGACCTGTGCTATTTTGCAGGCGGAGCGTTAACAGGCGTTCTGATCCATTCTCGCCTGGTTCAACCATTTTAGTTAGCGATTTTTTTACCGCAAAACCTACTCCGTGTTCTCTAGCTTTATTAAGATCTTTCCCTTGCCAATAAAATGTGTAGTCCTTCTTGCTCACCGTTCCAGAGCCCGCCAGGCGCGTTTCCTGAAGTGCAGCTATATCCACCTGAAGTCGTTTAAGCTCATCATTAATTATGGCTGTCTTCCTTACATCGTTTACATCCTGTAGGTTTTCGGATAGTCCAGTCAACATAGTCCGGACGTTCCAGCATCCTAATCTGAGAGTTTGCTTATTTCTATTTTTTCGATAATTGCTTGGTGCAAAATTTTCTGTCCACAGTTCGGGTTTGACACTAATCCTCATGCACCCAATGGGGAAAGCAGACAGTGGCGGGACAACACCTTATTGACTGGGGGCTGCCTAGCTTGAAGCGGGCGGTAGCTGTCCAGTGAGATCCTAGAACCTCTCCCACTGTCGGAAGTAGCCCCTGGCGCCATGCCCTACGCCAATTGGGCAAAATGTTTATAACCTGTAACTGCTACTTCCCGTGTTTTGCCGACACCTATAGGGTGAAGCTGGAGTGTCCTCTCCAGGGCGCGAGCTTGGGCACAGTTATATGGAGATCAAGCTGTTGCCCATGCAGCATGTTCCCCTCTCCACACAGCCGGTAGATCCAAAGGAACGGCAGTAGCCGATACAGTTTGGTACCAGCCATGTCGCAGGAGTTGCCAGAATAATGTCGAATCGACATTAGACTGCCTTAGGGACTCCGACTCCGGATTTATCCTCAGGGTTTACTCCCGAAGCCAATTCCATAAATGGATATTCCCGCAAGGCAGCGGTGGTTTGAATTCAGAGTTCCTTCTCTTAGATAAGCTACCAACCAAGGATCACGAGCCCTATCTGCCCGAAGCTGCTGGTTTTAAGGCGCCAGTCGCTCGCCTTTGCCCCTTCTCCCGTCAATGGAAACAGTTCCGCCGGGCTCAATATGAGCCACACGTGAGCCTCAACTGTTATCCTCACTACAACTCCCGGCAATAACAACCTTTGGAACTAAATTAAAAGATATGACACTATGATATGATGTATATGAAAAGTTAATAAGGATAATATGGGAATGACACGTCTATTTTTGTTATTACAAGACATGTCGATTTGGTAAAAAAAATTTTCTACATGAAATATATGTAATCATATGATATAATTTTCTAGTGCGCTTTATTTTACGATTGTGGCACCTATTTTTTATATAGTATTGGTGCGGTGCGAATGAAATTTCATTAACGTTGTGAGATATTTTTTACTTCTCACACGACGCTCTATTGTGCGCAAGAATAGCCTGATTTTGGCGTAGTGTGTTTTGATATCTTCAGCGCATCATGTTTGCGTTACGAGCCTGTTGTATTATGCTCATTATTTATTTTGAGGTATGTGGATAACTAAGATTGTTTCATATTCTGTAATATTATCATGATATTCATTTATGTCATGCATTTGATTTTCTTTTTGTTGTCTTCTTCATTCTCAAAGCATTGCTTTCTTTCATCTTTGATTTCTGGTATTGTTATGTCGTTATTTAGACCATACTTAAGTATAGATATTTACATGCTACCGCCCTCGTTTGTTTTTCCCAGTCAATGTATTTTTGTTTTCAAAACAAAAAAATATCTTATCATTTTTCCCCGGGGGAGGGGGGGGGGAACTGTTGCATTCAGATAGGCATGTAATCTTATATCCTGGTCAAAGGGAGTTTAAGACTGTAATTTTTTAGCTACAAGTTAGTTCTAGTTGTTATCTCCCTGAATTTATAAAGTCGTCCATGTAGGATGTGACTGATCGGTCAGTATATGGACTGGACTCAGTGGATATTCCCTTGTTATTTTACAGCTGTCCATATAAGGACCGTTCTTAAGCTGTTTTTGAGGAATGTCCTGGATCGTCCCGTGCTAAGAGCTTATTTGGGGCTCGTGACGATCCAGGCATGCGCAATGACTTTGCGCGGGACAGGAAGCCGATCTGTTTTAGGCAGTCGGCACGGGTTTTCTTGAGCGGACAGATGTCCAGCGATCTTTTTGTGTGAGTGAACGGGGAATGGCGCCTTCTTGTGATAGAAGATGTCTGAGTTCTCTCCGGTTTATAATTCTGGCATATTTCTAAAAGTAAGATGTGAATAAATGTGTTTGTGCTTTATTCCTGGACAGCAGTACAGGTAAAAGAACATGTTTTGAAGCTATTATCCTTAGCGAATAACATTGTAATTTTGAGGTGGCTTGCTCCTTGTGTGGAGAAGCATTGAGCATAGGAGTTTGATAAAATTTGACATTTAAAACCCGGCGCTTTACGGCGTGTTTTCCAGAAGATTTATCTGACCTGTGGGTCAATGAAGCCAGAGATTAGATTATAGTTTGAGATCGCACTTATACGGCTCGTATTATTATAGATGCACCTACTGTGTTTGGTCAGAGGAAGGACAGAAAAGATTATATACAGGGGGCCCGCTGTTTAGGCGGCTTTATTTTGGCAGTGTCCTGATTGCATATGGTGAACTATGTTAGCTTGTCTGATGTTCTGATGATGTCTTTTGTCGACGTGATGTTACAGTAATAAATCGTAGAACCACACAAGTCCCTGACTTCATCATACGATAATGTGATGTCTTTGTGACTGCATATATATATATGTATATATATATATATACTGCTACAGTGATTCTACAATCAATCTTAGTACCAGTACAGCATACCTCTATACCATAACAGAATTCTATGATCAAGAAAAAGACCTTGCAACAGTGGCTTGCAACAATGGTCGCCAGCCTTCAGGGTGTGTACCCAAACGACATTCGCGTCACAAGATCGGCAAAGTAAAATATGGCGATAACATTGATTATCCTCCTGAGCTACTACTACGTTACTTCTACAGTGGTTAGAATGACGAGGCTGTCATCTTTATAGAGCAACTTTTGTCAGCTTCGTCTGGAAGTACCCGGCGTTGCCCATAAATTTTCAACACCAGTTCGTTCTATCCAAGAATACAATGGTCCAGCCAACGTCGGATGTCTGTACTTGTTGCTGTGTTTACAGTCCCTGTTGTCATCGTTGCTGTTAGTTTGGAGGACAGTGCCTGTTGTCGTCGTTGCTGTATCCCTTCAGCGTTGGATCTTCTCGCTGAACGGTGGTTGCTAAGAACTTCTTTGTTCATGTTGTTTTGGAGGCCAGTTCCTGTAGTATTGTACATCATTGCTGTTCGGAGGCCAGGATTTTTGCACCTAATAAGATAAGTGGCTGTTTGTAGACTGTGCCTCTATATGTTTAGTGATTAAGCCTTCCTCAGCACTAATCATTACATCTTGTTTTGTTATATGTTTCTTTGTTTATATGTTATATATGTATTTATAGTTCCGCGGGTTCGGTTGGGCGGTGACTGTCGTAGGGTATCCCACTTTACCGAGGGCCTACGACAGCGTTCTTTAGGGACTGTGTGACTAAGTCAGTTTTCGTAAAAGATCCCTTGTGGTTTACGCCAGATTTAGTCATTATTATTTTGTTTAGGTGTGACGAGATGTGTTAGTGTTGCTTACGTTATATTTTTCTCCGTTCTTTAGTTTTTGATTTGATTTGTTAGTATTTGTCTGCCTACCCTTCCTATCGTTTATTTCTATACACCTTTTCGTTTATACACTGTGTTGTCGTTGTCTTATTGTAATTATTCGCAGTTGTCATTACAATTTTTTGTAACATTTTGCTTTGGTTCTGCTGTATTGTTCTTTTGATTACTGCAAACGTTTTCATTTGTTATTTGTATACTGTCTTTGTCATGTTAGTTGATATTATTCACTGTTATTATACACTGTCATGTTTATATGCACAATAAGTATATTGATAATTTATTGTATTATTGATAATTAAATTTATTATACAGGTTCTTGACAAAAGACTTGTCACCCACTAAGTTGGGACAGAGGGTACTATACAAGGTGTTGATCTCATAATTAGACATAATGTCTACATTGGATTCCTTTTTTGAGCGAGGGAAAGCCCTTGGCAAAACTGAAAAAAAATTAGAAAGAGAGGCAGAACAAAAGAGATTAGAAAGAGAGGCTGAACAAAAGAAATTGGAAATGGAGCAAAGGAAATCAGAAAGAGAAGCTGAAGAAAGAAAAGAAAAACAGAAAATGGAACATGAGGAAAGAATCTTAGCTTTGGAGTTGGAGAAATTAAAGTTGGCGAATATAGGTAATTCGCAAAATGATTCACATAATCAAGCATCTTCTAATAAGATAAATGCTGGTTCTTATAAAGTCAAATTACCACCTTTCAATTCTACCTGTGACGATATAACGTTCTACCTAAATAGATTTGAACTTTCATGCGAAACCCATAAGGTAGACAAGTCGCAATATGTTGCCCAACTGATGGAAATACTTAGAGGTGAAGCATTGACTACTATAAGTATGGTAGAGAGACCTGATAATTTCAACTATGATGCTGCTAGAGCTGCTCTATTAAAGAAATATCAGCTTAATGAAGACGGTTACCGTCTTCGTTTTAAGACTATGCTACCAGAAACTGGGGTAGAATTTTCAGATTTTATCTCAAAGATACGTCTAACGTTTTCACGTTGGGTCGAACGTTCAAAGACTGAACACACATATAAAGCCCTTATTGACTTATTGCTTCGTGACAAAGTCATGTCATCAGTTACTGAGTCTTTCCTTGCCTTTCTACATGAGTGTTAGCCTACGAACATAAAAGTTATGGAACAATACTGTTACCAGTATGTCACTGCGCACCCAGACAAGACTGTTAGTAATTCTAAAGTCAAATAAGGTTTACCGGTTGCTTCAGCAGCACCATATGATTCTAATTGGCGACGTAGATCTCAAAGTGTTGATCGAAATTTTGATAGGAGAGATAATCGAAATTTTAGACAGAACCAATGGGGTCCACCACATAGTGATTCTCCTTCTTCAAGAAATTGGAGACAATTTAACGACCCTCAAAATGTTGGTCCCAACATATATGAAAATTTTGGGAAGGTAACTACAATAGAGGTTATCAACCTGATAATAATTTTTCTCGGAAACAACAAAGCCCATCAAATAGATATTTTGATCAAAGGAGAAATAATAATCGCAACAATGATTTTGATCAAAGAGGAAATGACAATCGCAACTATGCTAACCGGGGTTCAAATCAGAACAATAGTTTTAATAGAGGGAATAACAATACTTCCAATAGAGATAATAGTCGCGACAGATCGCAATACAGCGGTAGATCTCCACATAATAACCGATCGTACCGCCAGGCTAGCTCTGCTCAACAAAAGCCTCAGGTTGTTAATGATCAAGATAACAATAATAATAATGTCTCTAATGCTACTGGTTGCTCTGCTTTCGATTTCGAGAGAGCATCTCAGTGCCCAGAGTGACCAACTTTGTTCCAACCTACTACTATAACTACCTTGAGTTGCGGTCATCTTCTACTTCCTCTTCCTGCCTAATCGGTGCATGATGGAAGAGGGTCTCTTACTCTACATAAGGGATTTGTGAATAATAATCCAGTTTCAGTTCTCTTTGATTCTGGATGCGCAACTATTGGAATTAGACAGTCTTTAGTTCATCCATCTTGCGCAACTGGTAATATGGTGGAATGTGTGACATTCGCTGGGACAGTCGAGACTTTTCCGACTGCCATAATCCACATTGCCACACCGATTTTCACTGGTTATATACACGCATGTTTGCTCAGAGCACCTATCGCCGACCTTACTGTCGGACAGATACATGGGGTAAAGGTTTGTACGTTGGTACAAATCGCTGCTTGGGAGCGGCTACTTCACCTTACTGCTTCCACCTTAGGGGTTATGCCACGGCCTTATAACAAGGGACATTCTGTTGATACAACCTTAATGACTATTCTTAAATCTTTGCACGTGATACATTCTGCTAATGTGGCAATTTTCAAGTATTGATGATACGAATGTTCATCATGCTATTGTTGGTGCTTCTTTTGGTCCAGTTCGACATACTTCAGTACTTCGCAACTTTAACTTTGACTCTCCTTTATCTACCATTGTAGAAGAAGATACTTCGAATTAGTCTGACACTGCCACTAACTCTATCGCTACGGCTGAATCTATATCCAGTCACGTAGATTGCAACTTCGTTGCTGCTACGCCTAGCGTTTTCTTTCTACATGTACGAACTTAGTTGTTAGTACATATCTATACTTCATGACTTTCTTTAACTTTCTTATTAGCTCAGTATCTTCGTTCT
Source organism: Oreohelix idahoensis (assembly GCA_024509875.1). Lineage (NCBI taxonomy): Eukaryota > Metazoa > Mollusca > Gastropoda > Stylommatophora > Oreohelicidae > Oreohelix > Oreohelix idahoensis. The sequence goes on along the minus strand of JAMPIV010017840.1, from coordinate 143,326 downwards.
TTACAACTTTTTGTCGCACTCACTGCTTTTCTTTTAAACTTCGACGTAGGCCCAAGTTTACTACTTGTTGCTTTTACATCTTTATTCTATGTTTCTTACTTGTTTCTTTGCTCGGTAAACAGGCTATGACTTCATATCCGCCTGTGAGAGATACGCATTTCTCAAATGCATTTTCTTTGTCTTGCGCAAAGTCTCAGATTGGTAGCCACCATGACGCTCATGGTCATCATTACCATCTTTTAGATTTGCCGTTTGACGTGGGTATCATGGGTATACTCACGACTATTCTCTACTCGGTATGTTATTGCGTTACAGCTTTTCACTTCTCAGTTCGAACTATCCGTGGTTCGGGTAATGTAATGGCAGATATACTGTCCCGATGCCCACATGATTCTATTTGACTCTTTTCTAAGACCTCTTTATACATTTCAGAGTTATTTAGATAGCCATGGTTATAGATTAACACTCAGATAGTACATTTCTATGATCCTATTAAGTTAAGACTCTAGAATAGTCTGTACTACTTTCTCTGCTACTGTCTTAGAGTAACGGAGGAAGGTTTAATTATAGCCATATATGGGTTAAAAGTTTTCATAGCCACATTTAATAAGTGAAAATGTAGGATTGACTATTGTATATTAAAAAATCCTACTGTCATAAAACAGAGTGTATCATTTGTATTTTCTAACAGCGAAGCAGTGCTGTTATATAGAGAGTCTCAACTGTTTGCCAGCTATTGCTAGATGTGACGTCCTTGCTTATCATGATGTGTCATTGCACGCTTGTCTAGTTGGAAGTGGCACCATCTTCAGTAGAGCATGCTATGGAACTTCTGAAGTCATCTATATTCATACTTGTTAATTAACAGTAGTGTACATTAATACTATATTAAATTAAAAGATATGACACTATGATATGATGTATATGAAAAGTTAATAAGTATAATATGGGAATGACACGTCTATTTTTGTTATTACAAGACATGTCGATTTGGTAAATTTTTTTTTCTATGTGGGATATATGTAATCATATGATGTAATTTTCTAGTGCGCTTTATTGTACGATTGTGGCACCCATTTTTTATATAGTATTGGTGCTGTGAGAATGAAATTTCCCTAACGTTGTGAGATATTTGTTACTTATCACACGACGCTCTAATGTGCGCCAGAATAGCCTGATTTTGGCGTAGTATGTTTTGATATCTTCAGCGCATCATGTATGCGTTACGAGCCTGTTGTATCATGCTCATTATTTATTTTGAGATATGGATAACTAAGATTGTTTCATATTCTGTAATATTATCGTGATATTCATTTATGTCATGCATTTGATTTTCTTTTTGTTGTCTTCTTCAATATCAAAGCATTGCTTTCTTTCATCTTTGCTCTTTCTTTTTGTATCCCATCTTGTCTTTATCCACTCGCCACTTTTCCTCGGATATCTTGTCGTTCTATCTACATCCTATTTAATCACTTTTATTTCTGGTATTGTTAAGTCGTTATTTAGACCATACTTAAGTATAGATATTTACATGCTACCGCCCTCGTTTGTTTTTACCAGTCAACGTATTTTTGTTTTCAAAACAAAAAAATTATCTTATAATTTTTTCCCGGGGGGGGGGGGGGGGGCGGGGGTGGGGGGCCGGTAAACTGTTACAGTCAGATAGGCATGTAATCTTTTATCCTGGTCAAAGGGAGTTTAAGACTGTAATTTTTTAGCTACAAGTTAGTTCTAGTTGTTATCTCCCTGTCTTTATAAAGTCGTCCATGTAGGATGTGACTGATCGGTCCATATATGGAATGGACTCAGTGGATGTTCCCTTGTTATTTTACAGCTGTCCATATAAGGACCGTTCTTAAGCTGTTTTCGAGGAATGTCCTTGATCGTCCCGTGTTGAGAGCTGATTTGGGGATCGTGACGATCCAGGCATCCGCAATGATTTTGCGTGGGTTAGGAAGCCGGTCTGTTTTAGGCAGTCGGTCCGGGTTTTCTTGAGCGGACAGATGTCCAGCGATCTTTTTGTGTGAGTGAACGGGGAATGGAGCCTTCTTGTGATAGAAGATGTCTGAGTTCTCTCCGGTTTATAATTCTGGAATATTTCTAAAAGTAGGATGTGAAAAAATGTGTTTGTGCTTTATTCCTGGACAGCAGTACAGGTAAAAGAACATTTTTTGAAGCTATTATCCTTAGCGAAGAACATTGTAATTTTGAGGTGGCTTGCTCCTTGTGTGGAGAAGCATTGAGCATAGGAGTTTGATAAAATTTTACATCTGAAACCCGGCACTCTACGGCGTGTTTGCCAGACGATTTATCTGACCTGTGGGTCAATGAAGCCAGAGATTAGATTATATTTTGAGCCCGCACTTATACGGCTCGTATTGTTATAGATGAACCTACTGTGTTTGGTCAGAGGAAGGACAGAAAAGATTATATTTTGAGCCCGGACTTATACGGCTCGTATTTGTTATAGATGCACCTACTGTGTTTGGTCAGAGGAAGGACAGAAAAGATTATATTTTGAGCCCTTACTTATACGGCTCGTATTTATTATAGATGCACCTGCTGTGTTTGGTCAGAGGAAGGACAGAAAAGATTATATTTTGAGCCTGCACTTATACGGCTCGTATTATTATAGATGCACCTACTGTGTTTGGTCAGAGGAAGGACAGAAAAGATTATATACATGGAGTCCGCTTTTTAGGTGGCCTTTTTTTGGCAGAGTTCTGATTGTATTGCATATGGTGAACTATGTTAGCTTGTCTGATGTTCTAATGATGTCTTTTGTCGACGTGATGTTACAGTAATAAATCGTAGAACCACACAAGTGGCCTTTATTGCTTCCATGACTCTCTTTACGTTTTGTGGTGCTCGTGAGCTGTACCCAGTGACACAGTGATGTTTCTAGTGTTTACATGTTTGCAGCATGTCTGATTAACATTCCTCGTCTTCTACTGAACCACAACAACATTAGAGCTTACAACAGTAGTGGCCGAACACCAAGATTGGCAACAATGTGTTTCCATAATACCTATGAATGAACTTGTTATTTGTTTCAATAAAAATGTCTTTGCTTGTGGATCCATCCAACAAGGCATTCGGAGATTATTATATCATTTGAACGTTCCATTGAACCCACGTCATTCATCAAAGCGTTATCTGCATGACCAACTTTAGAATAACCTTGTATGTCATTCAAGTATCGATACCCACAACTATCAACTAAACTCCCAGCAGCAACAATACCTGAAGTAAACCCTTTTTGACGCCCATCCCACCAACGGGAAATGAGCTCATGCAGTCTATAACGAGCCATAGCAAATTTGAAATCGTATTTGGCAGTAGGGGGTTTCCTACTCGCCTCTTGATCACCAGTCAGAGCATAGTGGCTTCCAGCATATCGATCAGCACAGTGTCTTCAGCAGAATTGAAAGCACCAGACTGTATGCTGAAACTGAGCGCTCAGTTACAAATAAAGTTGAAACCAGCGAAACCTGATTTACACATCAAGTACGCAGGCCTAATTTCACGCGCTGGATAATAGCGCAGTGGACCGTTTGTCCTAAATTGACCTCGTCTTGTGTGTGTTTCTTTTCATTCAAAACTCCCGCACGTATTAGCCGTCAGCCGAAAATAGACAGAGTAATCTACAGCCGATCTCGTTGCTAGTGAGGGACCAACGGTGCATGAATGGCGCCTACAGTGGATTTATACCGTGTGTAATTCATCACATATAGGAGGATATACATATAAAGACACTAAATTGAGTTATTGAATTTGGTTCCACAGAAGCGGAAGGATTAGAAACTCTGTTTATTTATTTGTCGGTGTTCTGCAGGAGGGTTTTTTGTGTGTGTGTTGGTGGATTGTGTGTACGTTGGTGTTTAATTTGATATTTGTTAACTTGATGTAAATATTGATGCCTTTCTTATGTTGTTGTGCTGATATTCTTATTTTCATATATTTTCTTCCCTCAAGAACCATTAATAAATTTTACTCATTTATTAACGCTCTGTTCACGACCCTTCATCCATACTTAATATTGCAACTCTTACTATTGTCTCCATTTGACCAGAGAAAGGAGAGAGAGCGGGCGGTTCTTAAGACTATATAAGTGTGTTGAGGCTTTGAATGAGAGATAGTTTAAGGAATTATCTTCCAGGTTTGTCTCAAGTTCAGCCCATTTTACACATTATCTGTGTGTTGCCTATAATTCTGTCAGTTCACTCTCGTTGTCGATTTCACTACAATTGTCTGACTCGACAAATACTCTAAAACCTTAACTCAACCATGACATTGTACAAATGTGGTTGCCCTTTTCAATTATTAACAAAAATCGGTTTGTGGTTGTCTTTTGTTATTCTTGTGTTTTGTTTACAGTGAAACTATACTTTGTTTGGATTGATGTTTAATTCCTGCTATCGCGCAGTTATAGTAATTTATATTTCTTATAATACCTTTATTAGAAAGAGATGGTGAGTGGAGTTGACATCTAAATAAGTCCGTGTGGCAGGGTAAAAGAGTGTTATCATGTGTGTACGCCTGACTGTCACACTTCCACTCAACATTCACATTCGCTATTTCCGACTCTCCTCTTTTTCTTACTCCTCACTCAGATCGTTATCTTGTCTCAGATAGACTCACTTCTCCACTCGGGACAATAATCTCAGCTGAAATATCGGATAGTTGTTATAACCTTTTGCTGTTTTAAATTTTTTTAAATTATACATTTCTTTGTTTTTTTAAATACAGTGTAATACACACATTTCCAGTAAACGATGTTTATCTCTAAGTTAATCGATTTGAATGGTGGATCATCTTTCTTTGCTATGATAAAGAATAAATATATACACAGTTTTTTGTGTGTTTGTTTCGGCGGATTTTCTCTCAAGTTTAACATTATTTTATGAAACTTTAACAGAAGTAAGACCTGATGTTATTGATTTATTTACTATAATTGTAATTTAATTTTTGTTGTTTGAAATTATATTAAGACAAAATAAGCGATATTTTAAAAAAAAATTAGCAATTTTTGACCAGCAAAGCAGATATTCTAAAAGCCTGATTAATTGAACACTATTTTACTTAAAAGATTGATATTTTGTCTGAACTAGTTAACTAATTTACATTCGATTACGTTCTTTCTTATCTGTAGAAAATTAATAATGGAAAAAGAGGTGGGAGCTTTTGATATTTATGACGTCACATAAGAGGGGTTTTTGCGATAAAGTGTAACAAGAGAGGAGAAGGTGGGTGTTAAAAATAGCCAAAATTGCATAACGTCATATGTGGTTGACCCACATAAAGGAACCTCATACCGAGTTAAATAAAAGTGGGTAAATAAAACATTACCCTCCTACCACGAAGTCTACGTCACGCACTGGACAGTCATAAAAGTACAGAAATAAACGGGAAACAAATCTAAATTGGTAAACTAAAACAGGAAATATTTAAAAAAAATGAATGTAAGAAAGATTCGGTTGGTGTAATCCTGTCTCGCCAGAGACTGGAGCTTGATCAGCCAAGGCGAATACTACAGACATGATAAGCCGGCTGTGTGTTGCCAAGTAAGGCCAAGTAAATAACATAAACAGTTTGTAATGTGCATAAAATTAAGTTATCAGACCTAAAAGTCTTTTACGTTTGGACATGAGCCCTAATATAACCGACTAGGTTGAACGGGCGTGCCTCGCCAATACGAGGCAACATTTTATTTTTTAAAAAAATAGTGTGCATGGAGCTTCCGATTGGATAAGCAGTTGGAGTACAGGCCTCTCGGCGGCAACGTTACCCCCCCCCCCCCCCCAGCTGCAAATGGGTACATGATTTTTCTTTTGAATTAAAACAAAGCCATCGACAGTGAGGAAGGAGCTGGTCACTTTACCTCATAAAGGTCAATCTGTTATAGGTGAAGTATCTAGCGCTTTATTCCTCTACGTCAGTATCTTCAATGGAACTACTTTTACATTTAGTGTGCGAACGTATGTTTTTTTTTTTTTTTATTTCAGGGCTGCAATGGGCGTACATATGAAAAGATTTAAAATAAGAAGATTTTAGTGTCCATCATCAAACATACATTATACAGCAAGATTTAGTACATGTACATGTGTCATTGGTGTTCGGAGTGGCTAAGCAGGTTTGGCGTCCGCCTCTAATTGTAAAAGTACCAGGTTAGGTTCCCACTAAAGGGAATATATTTGATGGACATTTTTTTCAGAAACATACTCCTCGATGATCTCTTGTTTAGTGAGATCGGATGCCTAACCGTCTCGGATAAGGGCGAAAAAATAAAAAAGTCTCGTGTGCATGATGCGCACGTTAAAAAATCTCTCGGCAGTTAGAAATTGTAAAGAGTAGGCCACATGGCTGCTGCCGTGGCAAAATTGATGAAACCTACCCACTACAAAAATATTTATAGAATGTATGACTATTGCACACACACATTGGTATCTACGCCGGTGCTGCGAGTTTGTTCACTGTATTGAGATCCTCCTTGTGTGACCTAAGGGAAGAGATGTGGTTGCTTGTGTGCACTGAAGATGGTCTTTAAAATCAAATTCTAAAGAACATTTTCCTCAGCCAGATAGTGTGTAAAGACGACAATCTCGACATTTCCTTCTCTGTTACTCTCTATCATTCCGCACCATAGAGAAGAACATAAATTATACAACTCTGAGAGAGAGAGAGAGAGAGAGAGAGAGAGAGAGAGAGAGAGAGAGAAAAGAGAGAGAGAGCAGTATATATACATACATCATAATATATAGAAACGTACTGCGTGTTTAAACATTCTAGAAATTACAGACTTTCATTAGTGGATTCTTGCGTTGAATGGTACACTAAGATTACCAATATGGTGATGACAAGAGTCAGATACGTGCCATGGTACAAGTGATGACAAGAGCCAGATACGTGCCATGGTACAAGTGATGACAAGAGTCAGATAAATGCCATGGTACAAGTGATGACAAGAGCCAGATAAGTGTCATAGTACAAGTGATGACAAGAGCCAGCAGATAAGTGCCATGGTACAAGTGATGACACAAAGACATTGGCAATGGATGGGACACACATTGAGGAAACCGGCTGATAGCATTATAAGACAGTTCTTGGTCTGGAACCACTATGGTAAAAAAGGTAGAGGGAAGCCAAAAGACACATATGGAAGATACTGGAGGTGCTGGCACGGGTCAGGAGGACATTTTCAAGAGTTTGTCGAAGGTTTGTGTTTATGTTACAGCTAAACGATAAATGCGTGAATAAATTAATTTAAAAACTGAATCCAGCTGGTATTAATTTTAAAAAAAGAAAAAGAAAAGAAAAACATACCATTCTTGAAGTCCTGGGATCAAACTTTCAAGTCAAATGTTTTCGAGCTTCTTGTAAACAAAATGCCTATGATCACGACAAGTTTTGTACACCAATACAGACTACCTTAGCTGTTTTTTTCATATTTAATTTAATGTTAGCAGTAACATCTGTCTAAGACAGGGTTTCTCATCCGGGGCTCTACGGAACTCTTGGGTTCCGCGAGAGGTCGCTAGGGGTTCCGCGAGTGATCGTGATTAATTGAAATAAATAAATAAACGTGTTTTTTTTTATATCAAAGTCTTGTATAAGACAGTGTATTAAGCTATATTTGTGTAAAATTAATATTGCTGTGGCCTATCGTTGTTAGTAACTTTACTATACACCATTCTCAATAAATTATCATGTTACAAATAGCATTAATTAAAGTCAATTTACAACTCTTATTTAAATTAAATCTACCGAACCTACCTTACAAATATTAATCCCATTTTGGCGCTAGCCAGTTATTTAATATAAATGTATCAAGTTAGCTTTATGAGTTTTTTTTTTTTTTTTTTAATTTATAAAATATAAAGAAAAAATTTAATTTAAAAAAAAGTAAGCTAAGTCAACTACACTTTTTTTCAAGAAAGGAAGGAGGCTAAAAAGTAATTTTTCGTTGTAAATAGGGAAGAATACCATGTTTTACTAGCATCTTGTAGAATAGAAATTTATGATAAAACTTGTATGCCTACTTGGATAACGTTTAAAACAAACATCAAATAGGAAATTAAAAAAATGAAAAACTGAAGTTTCTTCTACCTACACTACCCTGCTGACTTGCATTCGAGTTGATATCCTTGTGAGGAGGAGAAACCACACAAAAAGAGTAGGCTGATAAGTTGGCCAAAATAAATTGATCCACAGAAGAAAAAAAATCATCCTCTACTCAAAAGAGCATTGACAATTATCATTGCATTTACAACTTAAAGATCACGCTAACATACAGTGAGAGCTGTAGATATAATAATTTGTAAATAGGGGTTCCCTGTAGTGAAATTGACAGAGATACAACGGTAAAATACCTCCAAAGATAACATGTAAGGATAAAAACATAATGCGTAGGCTGCTGATAGTACATGATCGCCCAGACCGCGGGTCATCACCCTCCATAAAAATTGACTTGCTAGACAGGAGGGGAACGGCGGATAAAAAGGAAAAAATATGACTGGAAAGATTGCGTGAGACTAGAAAGGCTAAGGAGACGCAATTGGGGGGGAAACGGAGAAAAGTCACGTTTCCCAAGTTGACATAAAGTAAGGAACTCGACAGAAGGGACCTTGGATATGTTACGCCACAGTCATTTATTGGTCGCTTTTGCGATACCAAGCCTTTGATTTGAATTCAGCGGCAGAACGCAGATGTTTGGAATATTACAAAAATTAAAAAGTAACTTTTTCGTAATATTAATGTTAGGAATATAAAAATTAGCTGGCCGGATGGCCCATTCTGAGCAGTGAACTAATATGTTCTTAATTTTACAGACGGATAGATAATATTGAAGATAATGACAAAAGACAGTGTTGTTCACATCAGCGACAGACTGTATGGAATAAAAAGTGTCGCTATTTGCACAAAAAAACACGACCTTGAGACGCAGGTGTTCAAATCTACTTAGTAGGGAAGCGAAGGGACATTGGTGGGAGCTGTGTCTAAATATAACTTTTAACGACAAAATTTTGGAGGGGAGAGAAAGGTTGGTTCAAAAATCAAGTACGTTTTTGAAAAAAACAAGTAGAGACGGACAGACTAACAGATAAACATCCATACTTGACTGAAGCATGACTGAAATGACTTTAGGGTAGGAAATTTGAATTTGAAATAAACCTAGGCAGTGATTGGCCACAGACAATCATTTTATCGGCGCTCAGACGAGAAGTGGGGCCATTCCTCAATAGTTGTTCGATGATAGACACAGTATTTTAAAGTGTGGTGATTTCCAAATGAAAGAAAGTGAAATAAGTTCAGGGACGCCATACTATAGCCAGCAGCTCAGCTGAGTTTTGCTAGCATTTCTGTGTTCTTTATTCATAATCTGGTAAGATTGAAATTATTTCTTTGTATATTTTGAATATTGTTTAATGTTCGAGTGATTTGATACTGCCATATCATAATCTAGCCTTACAAACAAGTAGGGATTTGCTCTAGACCCCCCGCCCAAGTCAGGGTCTAGGGACCAACAATATACATAAACTCCAGCAAGGGTTAGGAAAGACAGATCAAGTGTTGAGAATAATGAAACATATTACCTATCCACTTTTAGGGAAGGAAACTAATAAATATTTTTCAGAATCTATAGTCTGGGAGGACCTATCTGATGTAAAACCACCATGGTAAATGTGCTGTTTGGTCAGAGAGATCTGACCTGTCTGTATGATGTGGTTGTTGTGTCCGTGTTGTGTCCAGACGTGGGTAGAGAATAGAATTTTGACACATAGCCAATACTTTGATTGCAGAGCTGTGAGTTTCAGTTGTCAACAAGGCGGTGTCCATTCAGTTGGTGATTTTACTCGAGTGTATCTGTGCAGTACGTTGTGACAGAGACCACTATTATTGCCCGCCAGCACGGAGAGGTGGGACCACCAGATTTCAGCACCAGAGCTACATATGCAAGTTGAGTGAGCCTCTGGTCTGCTGGAAGTTCACCAACGCCTTTTAGTTACTAATACCCCATAAAATTCCTGCAATTTACTGGACACTGTGTAGTCAATATAGACAGGTGTGATGAGGCCACCCCAACAGCACAAGCATTAACTATCCTCCCAAGTAGATGACTACTAGAACATTTTAATAAAACTAACTAGTCTAGTACTTATATATGTACACTCTTGCATTTATTATGTAACATTCCATGCATTTCTTTCATAATTTTTAAATCCTTTTTTTAAAAAAAGTTCTGGTCAACATAAAACTTGATCCAGAACAAATAAATGTAATATAATTCTATCAAAAATTTTACACTCTTGAGTTAGTTCAGTGTATTATAATATTTGTTAAATATTATTAGTCTGCTTAAATATCTGTGGGTGTATCTATAACTATCACACCACATTACATATCATTACCCTAGACATTTTACATAGCTACATTCATTAAGAAAAAAAATTGAGTGTGAGGTCGTAGTGGTAGCAAGAAAGGCCTTCTGACAATTCACAACTACATTTTATCTCAGGAGCCTTCACAGCTGGCCTCATACATTACATTTAGTAATATCACCATCATACAATACCATCAAACCCACTACATACATTGGGGTCTTGTCCAGGGATAATTAGCCCAACAGTAATATTAGGATCTCCTGGTTGGAGAAATAAAATTAGGGAAAAAAATTGTGAAATTCCCTTTAAAATTAAAAGTGTCCCTGCAGATAAAAGTTGGTGAATCTTCACAGCCAGTGATAATTAATTAGTTAACTGGTTAGTTAGAATTAGTTAGACTATAGTCATAAGAAGTACTTAGTGTATTTACTGGTTAGAGATTTAGCTTGTATATTATTATATTGTCTGAAAAGTATGGCGGAGCTAGCAAAATTCCGATCAGCTGCTGTGCTGACCGCAAAGGAGATGGGAATGGATGGTCAGATTTTAATTCAATATGTAACGGCTGAATGTGATAAATATATTGAAAGGGAAGATAGAAAGGTAGCTGAAGAGAAGAGGTTACAAATTGAGGCTGATAGAGAAATTAAGAGGCTGCAGATTGAGGCAGAAGAAAAACGACAGCAAAGGGAGGCAGAAGAAAAACGACAGCAAAGGGAGGCAGAAGAAAAAAGGTTGACTGCCGAAAGGGAGGCAGAAGATAGAAGGTTGCAAAGGGAGCACGAATTACGACTAAGGGAGCTGGAATTACAAGGCCCGGCTCCTGAAAATGGTGCCAGCCCTTTTGCCTCAGATGCTACGCCCAGTCTGGGAGCCTCAAACTCAGCTATGGGGTTTCATTTAGACCATTTTGTTGAAAAAGACGATGACATAGAGGGGTACCTAGGACGTTTTGAGTTATTAGCTACTACATATGGGTTAGAGAGAGAGAGGTGGAGTTTAAAGCTATCACAGGGATTGAGAGGTACTTCTTATGAAGTATTTGCCAAAATGAACAGGGAAGACCAAGACAATTATGACATGTTAAAGCAGGCTTTGTTATTAAGGTACGAGAAGAATGGTGAATTTTATCGTAAGAAATTTAGAAATGCCAAACTGTTGTCTGGGGAGACATACCACCAATTCTCTGCTAGACTAGAAACCTATTTGGAGAAATGGACGGCTCTGGGGAAGACCCAAGATCTTAAAGAAATGATCATGATTGAGCAATTGAGAGAGTCCATGGCTCCAGACATGAGAAAATTTCTCATGGAACAAGGTGCAGAGAAGTTGGGGGAAATTTTAAATGTTGCTGAGAGGTATCAGGCAGCTCAGGCAGAGGTAAGTGGTGCTAAAAAGAAGCACATAGACAATTTTAAAGCTCCACAGCAATTTAATAAATTTGATAATAGAGAGCAGGGAAATAAAGGTAGGACAAACTTTGAGCGGCCAAGAAATGACTATCGCGACAGAAACTCACAGTTCAATGACCAAAAGTTCAATGAAAGAAAACCGTTGAACCAAGGAAAAAGATGGTGTAAATGGTGCAAGAAGGATAACCATAACACCGAATTTTGTAGAAGGAAACCTTCAAACATTGCTGCAATGAAGTCGGGGACGCGAAGATTAAAGGTTAATCCTAATGGACAACAGGAACCTTATCACCCCCCAGTTTGTGAGGATGTTATTTGTAATGGGGTCACCATAAGGTGCCTTTATGATACAGGTTTGGATTATGATTCAGTTGTGAAGCCTAGCCTAGTGGACCCAAGTCAGTATACCACAGAAACAGTGGAAATACAAGGGGCGACTAAGGACATACCACTCATGACACTTCCCATCGCAAGGATAACGGTGAAAACTCGCTATGTGGAAGGAGAAATCGGAGCAGCAGTGATAGATGAACCAATCTACCCTCTGATATTGGGGTGTAGATACGTCTTCTTGGGGAATCCCGAGAAACCTGTGATCATGGCGACAGTGCAGACCAGGTCACAGAAGAAGGAGGAAGAAGGTGAACCTATAAATGCTCATCCAGAGGAGATGAGGAAGGCGCAGGCTGAGGATAGGACACTCAAGCCCTGTTTTAAAAAATTGCCCAAATGCCACACACCTCCGAGCAAGGGGGAATATTTCATGAAGAACAAACTCTTATACAGGAAGGCCGGAACTGGAACAAATGGTCACAACCAGCTGGTTCTTCCCACTTCATATAGAGATAAAGTGATGGAACTCGGGCATGCGATTCCCTTCAGTGGTCACATGGGGATCAGCGCCACAGGACAGCGTATAGCTTGTCATTACTTCTGGCCAGGGATAACGGAGGATATAAAAAGATATGTCAAATCCTGCCCAGAATGTCAAAGGGTAGCTCCAAAGCACTGGACTGCTCCTGCAACTCTAGGGGAAATGCCCATAGTGGGAACACCTTTTGAGAGGGTTGCAGTGGATATTGTAGGACCTCTCACTCGGACCAAGAGGAGGAACAGTTACATCCTTACTCTGGTGGACACTTGTTCTATGTGGGGAGAGGCGGTAGCCCTGCCATCAATTGATTCAAAACATGTAGCAGAGGCACTACTTACAATATTTACCCGATTAGGATTCCCGCATCAAATCTTGACGGATAATGGTTCTCAGTTCAAGGGGAAACTAACGGAAGAAGTTTTTAAGCTATTTCAAGCCAGACACTTTCATTGTAGTCCGTACCATCCACAAGGGAACGGCCAGGTAGAGAGGTTCAACGGGACTCTCATTTCTATCCTGAGAAAGCTGGCACACGAAAAACCGGATCTGTGGGATCAATTCCTGCCCGCCGCATTGTTTGCGTACCGGGAGGTACCACATAGTTCAACCGGGATGGCTCCCGCAACTCTGCTATTTGGGAGGCCAATAAAAGGTCCATTAGAAGCTCTATTAAGGACCTGGACAGATGAGAAGGCGGAAGAGACTGTTACCTCATCGTATCAATACGTGAACGAACTGACCACTCGTTTGAAAGCTGGATGGAAACTGGCAAATGATAATTTGAAGCAAGCCAGGAAGAAACATGCAGCATATTTTAATAGGAAGGCAAAGGACAGGGAACTGGCAGTCGGAGAGAAGGTGCTGCTTCTACTACCCGGAAGCCAGAATAAATTACAAATTGGTTGGCAAGGTCCATATACGGTTCTAGAGAAGGTGTCTAGAACAAACTATAAAATTGACAAAAAGGGGAAGGAGAGAGTTTATCATGTAAACCTGTTAAAGAAGTATCTGGACAGACCACTCCAGGAAAGCACCCCCTTATTGACCTTGGCTATTGCAACCCAGATGCAAAAAGAACCACTCACCTCACATGAATACCCATTACATCCTTGTGAAACCGCAGCACAGGTAAAAGTCAGTAAGCACCTGACTAAAAACCAGAGGGAGAGAGTTCAACAGGTTCTGGAGGAACATACAGATGTATTAACAGATAAACCAGGCCATACAAATTTGCTACAGTATGACATGAAACTGGTAGACTCAAACCCAATCTGTATGAGAGCCTATTCTATTCCGTTCGCGAAGGAGAAGGCATTGAAGGAAGAAATAGAGTATTTGTTGAAGGAGGGGATTATTTCGCACAGTGAATCATCTTTTAGTTCTAGTGTCGTTTTGTTGAGAAAACCGTCTGGGGAACACAGACTGTGCATAGATTACAGGAAACTGAATGCTGTCACAGAAGGACAAGTGGATCCATTACCAGACACAAAACAGTTATTTGCCAGACTGAACAAGGCAAAATACTTTTCAAAGGTGGATCTTAGTAAAGGCTATTACCAGATCCCAGTGAAGCCTGAAGTGAGACCTTATTTGGCTTTTAGCACTTCGGATGGACATTATGAATTCAATATGCTACCATTCGGACTGAAAAATGCTCCGAGTGTGTTTTCAAGGATGATGCGCAAATTGTTGGATCCCCTGAATAACCCATGTATCACGAATTTCATGGATGATATTCTCGTCGCCACAGAGACATTTGAAGAACACATTGAAGCTCTGGAGATGTTGTTTGATAGACTTCGGGAGGCGAACTTAACTGCTAGGCCAACAAAATGTTGTATTGGATGCAAAGAGTTGGAATTCTTGGGACACACTGTATATCAGGGTAATATGACCCCTGATCCTAAGAACTTGGAAAAACTGCAGAGAGCACCTAGGCCGCAAACAAAAAAGGACGTGCGATCATTTGTGTCGTTATGCGGATTTTATCAGAAATACATCAAGAATTTTAACGCTATTTGTGCTCCTCTGACTGATCTGACTCGCAAGGGACTTCCAGATAAAATTATTTGGACTGCACAATGTGAACTAGCGTTCCAAGAGTTAAAGGAAAAACTCACTAGCAAGCCTATTCTCAAACTGCCTGATTTGACACAGGACTTTGTCTTAAGAACCGATGCAAGTAATGTAGGACTAGGAGGGGCTTTGTTGCAAAGATCATCTTCACCTGATGGGGAACTGAAACCAGTCGCTTATGCAAGCCGTAAATTGAATGTCGGTGCAGATTTCCTCAGTCGGCACCCCTGTAATCAAAATTAGAGTAGCGGCAGACGTGAGGAGTAATTTTACCTATGTGTATCGCTGGTTTTGGAACTTGCCATAGGCATGTTTTCAAGTGGGGAGATGTGTAGTGAAATTGACAGAGATACAACGGTAAAATACCTCCAAAGATAACATGTAAGGATAAAAACATAATGCGTAGGCTGCTGATAGTACATGATCGCCCAGACCGCGGGTCATCACCCTCCATAAAAATTGACTTGCTAGACAGGAGGGGAACGGCGGATAAAAAGGAAAAAATATGACTGGAAAGATTGCGTGAGACTAGAAAGGCTAAGGAGACGCAATTGGGGGGGAAACGGAGAAAAGTCACGTTTCCCAAGTTGACATAAAGTAAGGAACTCGACAGAAGGGACCTTGGATATGTTACGCCACAGTCATTTATTGGTCGCTTTTGCGATACCAAGCCTTTGATTTGAATTCAGCGGCAGAACGCAGATGTTTGGAATATTACAAAAATTAAAAAGTAACTTTTTCGTAATATTAATGTTAGGAATATAAAAATTAGCTGGCCGGATGGCCCATTCTGAGCAGTGAACTAATATGTTCTTAATTTTACAGACGGATAGATAATATTGAAGATAATGACAAAAGACAGTGTTGTTCACATCAGCGACAGACTGTATGGAATAAAAAGTGTCGCTATTTGCACAAAAAAACACGACCTTGAGACGCAGGTGTTCAAATCTACTTAGTAGGGAAGCGAAGGGACATTGGTGGGAGCTGTGTCTAAATATAACTTTTAACGACAAAATTTTGGAGGGGAGAGAAAGGTTGGTTCAAAAATCAAGTACGTTTTTGAAAAAAACAAGTAGAGACGGACAGACTAACAGATAAACATCCATACTTGACTGAAGCATGACTGAAATGACTTTAGGGTAGGAAATTTGAATTTGAAATAAACCTAGGCAGTGATTGGCCACAGACAATCATTTAATNGGCACTCAGACGCGAAGTGGGGCCATTCCTCAATAGTTGTTCGATGATAGACACAGTATTTTAAAGTGTGGTGATTTCCAAATGAAAGAAAGTGAAATAAGTTCAGGGACGCCATACTATAGCCAGCAGCTGAGCTGAGTTTTGCTAGCATTTCTGTGTTCTTTATTCATAATCTGGTAAGATTGAAATTATTTCTTTGTATATTTTGAATATTGTTTAATGTTCGAGTGATTTGATACTGCCATATCATAATCTAGCCTTACAAACAAGTAGGGATTTGCTCTAGACCCCCCGCCCAAGTCAGGGTCTAGGGACCAACAATATACATAAACTCCAGCAAGGGTTAGGAAAGACAGATCAAGTGTTGAGAATAATGAAACATATTACCTATCCACTTTTAGGGAAGGAAACTAATAAATATTTTTCAGAATCTATAGTCTGGGAGGACCTATCTGATGTAAAACCACCATGGTAAATGTGCTGTTTGGTCAGAGAGATCTGACCTGTCTGTATGATGTGGTTGTTGTGTCCGTGTTGTGTCCAGACGTGGGTAGAGAATAGAATTTTGACACATAGCCAATACTTTGATTGCAGAGCTGTGAGTTTCAGTTGTCAACAAGGCGGTGTCCATTCAGTTGGTGATTTTACTCGAGTGTATCTGTGCAGTACGTTGTGACAGAGACCACTATTATTGCCCGCCAGCACGGAGAGGTGGGACCACCAGATTTCAGCACCAGAGCTACATATGCAAGTTGAGTGAGCCTCTGGTCTGCTGGAAGTTCACCAACGCCTTTTAGTTACTAATACCCCATAAAATTCCTGTAATTTACTGGACACTGTGTAGTCAATATAGACAGGTGTGATGAGGCCACCCCAACAGCACAAGCATTAACTATCCTCCCAAGTAGATGACTACTAGAACATTTTAATAAAACTAACTAGTCTAGTACTTATATATGTACACTCTTGCATTTATTATGTAACATTCCATGCATTTCTTTCATAATTTTTAAATCCTTTTTTTAAAAAAAGTTCTGGTCAACATAAAACTTGATCCAGAACAAATAAATGTAATATAATTCTATCAAAAATTTTACACTCTTGAGTTAGTTCAGTGTATTATAATATTTGTTAAATATTATTAGTCTGCTTAAATATCTGTGGGTGTATCTATAACTATCACACCACATTACATATCCAACCCTAGACATTTTACATAGCTACATTCATTAAGAAAAAAAATTGAGTGTGAGGTCGTAGTGGTAGCAAGAAAGGCCTTCTGACAATTCACAACTACATTTTATCTCAGGAGCCTTCACAGCTGGCCTCATACATTACATTTAGTAATATCACCATCATACAATACCATCAAACCCACTACATTCCCCAAGACCTGACAATTATTTCAAGGGTTCCTCCTGGATAAAAAAGGTTGAGAAAAGTTGTAAGGTGTTTAATTTCTACAGATTCTCATAAATTTAATGGTGTTATCAAGACATTTAGACATTAAAATATCGGACATTAAAAGTTCACACCAATAAAAGATTCAATAAAGGCCGTGTCATATATTAGTAAACAGAGCCTGCTTTAGGACGTGCGGGGGCCCAGTTCCAACAGTTTCGACAGGTGTAGGGCAGGAATGGCTAATTAATTATTAAAAAACAAAAAATAAAAAAAAATCATTTTATTCAGGATATATTTATGTTCCATGACAATATATTTGAAGCAGATTGTTCAAATGGTATTTTCGCTTGACACCTATTTAATAAAGAGACACGTGTGTGCCTGATAAATAACTAATTTATCTATCCTCCAAATGATAAGGTCACAAATGATAACGATATAATCCACCAATATTGGGGTTGTTGCGAAGACATTATCCAAATATTGTAGGCGAAGGCATTACAGTCGCCGAATGTTGTAGAAGAAGGAATTATGTGTTGCAGGCGATACTAGCCCTCTAATGATACATGCAGGATTGTTGTATCCACACTATTGTTACAATCCGAAGATTACAATCTGATTGTTTTACAACTACTGTTATCAACTGTTCAAGTCTGATACTGACGTGTTTAGCGCTGGTGCGTTTTGGTGAAGAAGTGAGTGTGTGTTGCAACAGTCACTCACAGTAACGTACGTAATAGTCATTGATTGGTGGAAAAGCTGGTGACGTTTTTTTAGACACTTTAATTACGCCACGATACAATCACAATAACATCGACGAAATACAGTTACAATAGATGACATAATACCGGTAAGTTCTCAATGTTTACCCTGCATATGAACTAACAAATAACACAGGTAAGTTCTCAATGTTCACCCTGCATACGAACTAAAGGCCTGTACTCCTCCCGGCCTCGACGTATCGTCAAGAACTTTAAGATATTCAACGAATCCTATCAGCGCTATCTCTTCCTGTAGGCTACCAACACCGCAGCGCTACCAATATATGTTCCTGGATCCACTCAGTAGTAATATATCTGAAATCCTTAGCGCTCTCCCTTTCTGTAGCCTGTAAAGATTACAGTGCTACTAATATATATGTCCACGGATCCTTCTAATACTGATACATGTATGGCCTCAAAAACACCTGCTGTCATAGCAGTGTAAGAATATAAATATGTCCACGGATCCTTCTATCTTCTATTAGCCTGCAAACATCGCAGTGCTACTAATATATACGTCCACGGATCCTTCTAATACTGATACATGTATGGCCTCAAAAACACCTGCTGTCATAGCAGTGTAAGAATATAAATATGTCCACGGATCCTTCTAATACTGATACATGTATGGCCTCAAAAACACCTGCTGTCATAGCAGTGTAAGAATATAAATATGTCCACGGATCCTTCTATCTTCTATTAGCCTGCAAACATCGCAGTGCTGCTAATATCTGTGAAACACTGGCCTGGACACCACCAAGCCTATAGAGCATCTCTTGAAATAATATACTCTCTATCTATTTATATATCTGCAGATAAATCACATATTAATCTAATGGATTCACACATAAATATCCATCAGTAATTCTGGTACCAACATATTCCCAGGTACACTCCGAAAAACATGGCCACTACATACTTCCCGTACACACGCTGGGGAATCAATGTCACTCAAAAATTCTTACCCAGAACACCTCAGTCAATCACCCTTGCCCCGGGCAAGCTCAGCGAATATAGCTCACCTTAAAAAATCTTAAACAAATTCATCTCACCCTGGACTCGCCGTGAGTTGTTAGCAGCGATCAACACGCTCTATTCTCGTACATACGAGCAAACAATAGATTATATTTTTAAATCAATTAACCAAGCGGACCAAACCGCTGTCCAAGCGGGACAACCAAAATCCGGCTTGTTTGTTCTCAACTTCTAACAATTAATTCCCTTGGACTGGAAGTGGAAAAACAGCCTGCAACAGTGCCCAAACTTGTTCGTTTTATATTCCACGCGCATTATGATCGTATATCTATTGCATTTCGTCAACGCGTGACTAGTTACATGGCAGCTCTGCAACGCCCCATTCTTAAACACAAGTACATATTTTTTTGTAGTAGAGAATGAGAAAATAACTAAAAAATTAAAGGTCTGGGTTAAAACAAAAAACAACAGTACTTCATCAGCGATATGAGAAAGTATCGTAGTCTCTTGACGTGAGGGAGTGTCGTAGTCTCTTAACGTGAGGGAGTGTGACTGTGTCTAATATGAGGGAGTATCGTAGTCTCTTGGCGTGAGAGAATGTCATTGTCTCTGATATGAGGGAGTGTCGCAGTCTCTGACGTGAGGGAGTGTGACTGTGTCTGATATGAGGAAGTATCGTAGTCCCTTGACGTGAGAGAGTGTCGCAGTCTCTGACGTGAGGGAGTGTAATTGTGTCTGAAATGAGGGTGTATCGTAGTCTCTTGACGTGAGGGAGTATCATTGTGTCTGATATGAGGGAGTATTGTAGTCTCTTGGCGGGAAGTAGTGTCACTTTATCTGATATGAAAGAGTGTCGTAGTTTCTTAACATGAGGGAGTGTCATTGTCTCTGATACTCTGATAGGAGGGAATATCGTATTCTCTTGAAGTGAGGGAGCGTGATTGTCTCTGATATTAGGGAGTATCGTAATCTCTTGACGTGAAGGAGTATCACTGTCTCTGATAGGAGAGAATATCGTAGTCTCTTGACGTGAGGGGGTGTCATCGTCTCTGATATGAGGGAGTATCGTAGTCTCTTGCTATGAGAAAGTGTAGTTGTCTCTTGATAAGAAAGAGTGTCACTTTTCTGTTAGGGAGCAAGGTAAGTGTCATTGTCCGTGATATGATGATGAGTCATTGCACCTGATTTGATGCCGAGTCAATGTATCAGATATGACGATGTATCATTGTACTTTATAATCCCTGGGGATTACAGAACGAGGGCTGCCGTGTAATGTTATCGACAGGACTCCCCAATGTTTGGCCTATCTTTTGCTAGCGTCTCCCTCTCATCTCTTGTCTGGTTCTTATCATCAGTTTTACATTAGTGATCTTGTTGTACTATTGCGATCCCTTTGTTATTCACATGCCTCTACTAATGGCAGTCTATACCTTTCTAGTGCTGGAGAACAACAGAAAAGGAAATGTCCAAATTATCCTCTTTCCACAGAGCCAGCCTAAGTAAGATTCTTCGAGTTTTTTGGCCGAATACCATCTCCAATCAGGAACTGCTTACAAGGTTCAGTCAAAAAGACATGCACACCATCACTGCGGGCAGACGCTTGAACTGGGTTGGCCGTGTCCCCAGAAGGGACACTGAAACCATCACCAGAACTGTTATGCTATGGACCCCGGAAGGCAGACCAAAGACAATCTGGCGGAGAACGGTGGAGGCTGAGATGCAAAGTATGAACCAGAGTTGGGGCAGGGATGAAGGATGACCACCAACTGAGCTAACTGGGGACAGTTTGTTGCTGCCCTACAAGATGCCACTAGGCGTGATGGTCGCTGACTGCATTGTCAGTCAGGGGCTAATTATCCAAGAAATAAGAAGAAGAAGAATTTTCTAGTTATTTTAAATGTTTCTCCTGTTTCAGAGCCATACAACAGAACTGACTTGACGTTTGAGGTGATTATTCTTATGTTCTTGATCTCTTGTGACTTCCATATGTTTCTCCTGTTTCAGAGCCATACAACAGAACGGGCTTGACGTTTGAGGTGAATATTCTTATGTTCTTAATCTCTTTTGGCTTCCATATGTTTCTCCTGTTTTAGAGCCATACAATAGAACTGACTTGGCATGTGAGGTGAATATTCTGATGTTCTTGATCTCTTTTGACTTCTATATGTTTCTCAGTACAGCAAAGGCTTCTCTGACATTTTGCGTTCTTCTTTTAATATTATTATCGGCTCCTCCTACTGTGTGTATGGTTGTGACGTGTCGAGACAGGCGATTTGGGTAATTACGAGCAATTTACCAGCCAAAATATGGCGGGAATCAATTATGTTGTGCGCTTTCAGCTGCATGCCTTGATGACGGCACTTAATTTGGCAGTGGTAGTTTCATTCATTTTCATTTTGCGCCAGAAATACAGCAATTACGAGGAGACAGTGGTACGAAAACATAGAAGCTTCATCTATGATGAACAATGAAGTTCCACTGGATAAATATACAAATATATAATGCTGGCACATACATACTTACCCGAACTGCGTAAAATAAATGGGGAATGTTCTAGAAGTGGTTAAAAAGCAACAGAGGTTGGAATATTTCTTTAAAAAATCCCACGCATTGAAATATGCCGGTATTGGGAAGAAATGCACGTTGTTTCAATAGGCGCGCAGTTTAGTTCACGGGGCTGGAACACGCCATGAAATGATTGCTACTTGGGTGAGAAAAGATGGGGCATGATGCAATCGATAAAGCATTTCTCTAAAAAGGAAATGTCCCGGAGAAAGTTACAACTATAGTCTCTCAGAAACTGTCTCGTTAAGAAGAAAGAGAGAGAGAGACCTATTCAAGATATGGAGAAGAAGAAGAGAAGGTCTACTTCACCAGATAGCGAAAAATATTGAAAGGCGTCTTTTGTGATTCAGAACTTACTGATTTATTTCTCCTTCAGCATCAGTTACTTCCTCACTACAGTCCTTTTACTCAATACTGTCCATCTGCGGTGTCTACGCTACATCCTTGGTATCTCGTGGAAGGACAAAATTACAAATGTCACGTGCTGGCCTTCAAAGCATGTATACACTGCTTAGACAGCGCAGACTTTGCTGGTTTGGCCATGTCCGCAGCACGGAAGATGG
Organism: Oreohelix idahoensis; assembly: GCA_024509875.1. Lineage (NCBI taxonomy): Eukaryota > Metazoa > Mollusca > Gastropoda > Stylommatophora > Oreohelicidae > Oreohelix > Oreohelix idahoensis. Next base: position 121,111 of record JAMPIV010017840.1, on the reverse strand, counting down.
TCGCATCCCTAACAATATCTTCTACGGAGAACTGGCAGATGGCAAAAGAACAGTTGGGCGACCACAGCGGAAGTTCAAAGATGTGTTCAAGAGAAACATGGAGGCACTGGACATATATCCAGCAATCTGGGAAGATGAAGGTGCCGATCGTACCAAGTGGCATTCCCGTAGTCAGTTATGACTGAAGGGGTTACTATGCTATAATAACAAACAATCAATCGGGTTTGCATAAACAACAAATATAGACTTTTACAACACAAACCTATTCGAATACAAGTGGTAGCCAACTAGTTTCTATGTAACAGTCAACGTCTACCTGAGGTCCCTCTGACATGTGCGATTACCCGTATGTTCTCTAGGTGGAAAATGTGCACACAGACAAGCCTTGGCGGGTATAATGGGCATCGCATTGAGTACCTCTGCACTACATTATAAGAAAAGCAGATATAACATATTGAAAAAGTAACTCTAAAAATGATTTTTTTAATGATGTTTAATAAACATGTCTAATTTCACGGTATAAAGTTACAATGCAAAAGCTGCAGCTATCACAGCAAAAGTCAATGCGAGTTATCACAACCAGCTGTCCAAGTACGTTGTCACAGCAAGCTGTCAATGTACATTATCACAGCAAGCTGTCAATTTAAGTTATCACAGCAAGCTGTCAATGTGAGTTATCACAGCAAGCTGTCAATGTGAGTTATCACAGCAAGCTGTCAATGTGAGTTATCACAGCAAGCTGTCAATGTGAGTTATCACTGTAAGCTGTCAATCTAAATTATCACAGCAATCTGTCAATGTGAGCTATCACAGTAAGCTGTCAATCTAAGTTATCACAGCTTCAATGTAAGTTATCACAAAAGCACAAATGTGAATATTACTTGATATTTTTAACTGCAGTAAGAAGCAGTCAATAAACTATGTTGAAATTCAGTGCATGCTTGCATTAAAACCGTCTAATAGCAGTCAAATATATCATTAAAAGATAAATCGCTAGTTTATTTGTTAACAATGCTTTCAACACTTGGGGCTAAGTCATACATGACAACCCCCGGAGAAGAAAAACCTGTACAAAAAAATAAAAAACCTGTACTAAAAATAAAAATTCTGTACAAAAAATTGAAAACCTGTATAAAAACCGAAAAAAATTGTCCCAAAATATGAAAACCTATACATAAAAATTTTTAAAACAAACACAGACAAAGAGAAGAAACCAAACAAGTGTTTCGTTCTTTAAGAAAACAAAAGAGCATTTTTTTCGCCCATGCTTTCACATAAGTTATTGTTTACTGCTTTTCCCTTGTTTGTACTGAGCACATTTGATACAATTCTTTTATGCAGTATATTATTGGAAACTGAATACGGAGCATTACAGCAAGAGGCAGTCAGATCATGATAAAGATTCCCCTTGTCGGTCAAGTGTTTTGACCCTCAAAATATACTTAACACTCGGGGTGGGGGTGACCGGGGGGGGGGGTGGTGGTGTGTGCTAAATCAGGCCAGTATTCAATTTCCAAATCTGATTCAACCGCATCGTCATCATCCTGACCAAATACCAAGTCATTTCTCAGCTCCCAAAGTAAAGATTCCATTATACAGAAAGCCGCGACTTTAAAAAAAAGCATGAACAATTAAAATATTGATCGATTCAGAAAAAACATTTCTGAAAATGGAAGCTTTACATGTACCGGAAACCTATTTGTAACTAAAATCTCGCTAAATAAGGAAATCTTGTTGCAAAATTGGCAAAGACGGACAACAGTGTTCATTTTCATAAGTTTGGACAGGACGTTAAACTCTGCGCTGGGATTTTTCGGCAAATGAATCTCTAGAGGGTTAATATTTAGGCGAAAAACCTGTACATAAATTATGTAGAGCTGTACAAATTTGAAAACAAAAACCTGTACAGAATACAAGTAACTTGTACTAGTTGACATGTATGCTAAGTAAACTAAAAAATTGCCTGAAAGGTATAATTAAGAAAGAAAAATATAATTCATCTTTCAGGAGAAAATGGATACCGGTACATGATGCTTAAATTGAGCACAAATTATAATAGATTTATATTTTATCACAAGTTGCTAATATCAATAATGTGGTTATTTCATATGTAAAATAAACACCAAGAAAAAAAAAACACAAATTTGAAGTATATCACAGCAAGAAAATGTGTGAAAATATTCCTTCACAAACTGAAGTATAAATATTAGGAAAGACACCAAAACACTCACCATGGAAACTGTGTTCGCTAAGTGTCTATTAAACAGCTTAAAATATGGAACAATGCATGGGTACAGTTTTTGACAAAGATGTTAAAGACTTTGTGAACGAAAAAAATTCATATTGTAAGCAGGGGCGTACTTAAATTATTTGGTACCCGAGGTGTATTATTCCATTGGCACCCCAGATAAAGCACATAGAAAAATATATTATGCCTGCAAGTACATTATTTTAATAGTACTGATAATAATATCTGATGGCATCCCCTCATACTCCGTAGTACACCACTGCCTGTAAGGCACATGGTGTTGGTACTCACAATGTAAATACATCAAAGTACTAGGAAATGATGCCCTTGCTTGTGTACATATTGTAAGTACATAATTGTTCCTCTTCTACCTTGGGGCGCAGATTAGCCAGAGAGAGCGCCATGCTATCCTATCGGCTGTCTTCCTTGTGGCCTGGTTTCAGTCCAGTGCTTTGCCCTTCTGATGTTGTCCTCCCAGAGAATTGTGGGCCTTCCTGGAGGTCTAGATCCTTGGCTCTTGGCTTTCCATGCTCGTCGTGGCAGTCAGTCTTCTCCCATTCTGCAGACATGGCCAAACCATCACAACTGGGACTGTTCCACTCGGGTCTGCAGGTGTTGGGTTTAGAGGTTATGACATATTATCTGGTTGTGAACCCTGTCCCTTCTTGTCACTTGGATCACCTTCCTCAAATACATCATTTCTGAAGTTTGAAGCCGGCTCTTGTGGGCTATAGTCATTGTCCACAGCTTGCATCTGTTGGTCAAAACTGGGGACCATCTATGCGCACAATTTGTACTCAAGAGAAAAGTTGTTCTGGTTTTTCTTTCTCGGTGTTGATGATAAATAACTTTTTAGTTTCAGCTTCAGAATAATTTGCATGGTTTGGCCATGTCTGCAGAATGGGAGAAGATCGGCTACCACGACAAACATGGGAAACAAAGAGCCAGGGATCCAGACCCCCGGGTTGACCCAGAGTCTGCTGGGAGGACAACATTAGACAATCTTTGAAGGACTGAGGACTAGAATGGAACCAGGCCAGGAGGAAGACAGCCGATAGGATAGTATGGCGCTCTCTCTTCCAAACCTCTACACCTCACGGTAGAAGGGGAACGACTAAGTAAGTAAGAATAATTTGCACTCACAATTATAAGTTGACCTTAAGTACTTGTTTAGCTCATGATTGTTGGTCTGAGAATCACTACCCCAACATGTGGTGCCACACTTCTTGATCTTGTTAAACCACGAACTGACCACTTCCACAGTTTTTTTTTTAAATCTGCTGGTGGTATGACCTGGAATATTTTATCTGTACCTAGAAAGCCTGATTACTATCATCATCAGCTGCCCCCTCCACGTTCAAGGTTAACTGTAATGGATCTCTAACATCTTCTATCTCTTGCTTTGATGGTGCGCTCTGACAGACTCCTTCTTGTCCAGCTCTTGATGTTATCGTCCAACTTGTTTTTTTTATATAGCCAAAATATTTTAGTTGTCTAATTTTGATCTCCTTCATTAATTCCCTTTTCATGCCTAGGTATTTCTAGGACATCTTTGTTGTCTTCTCCTTCCATGAGATATGTCACAGTCTGCTACATATCCACATCTCAAGTGCCTCAATTCTTTCTTCTAACTGCTAATTCATTGTCCATATCTCGTCATCATACATTAATGAAGAATATATATATAACATTTGATGATTCTGAGTTTTAATTTGTTGGTTAATTGTTTAAATGTTAGTAATTGTCTCATATTGTTGAATGTAGCTTTGGCCATTTCTATTCTCGTCTTAATTTTTGTTTAATATCTGACATCTTCTATTATTTAATGACCAAGATATGAGACACTATTGACTTGTTCCAGGATCTTCTCATCTATGCTTATCTTTAACGTTGGCTTCTCACGTGCTTTGCTAATTATCATAGTTTTCGTTTTCTCAATGTTAATGTCCAATCCATATTCATGGCTTATGCTGTTTATTTGCTACATTAGTTCACTTTCAGCTAACAAAACTCTATCATCTGCATATCTAAGGTTGTTTATTGATCTTCCACTGATTATCAATTCTGGCATTTCTTGTACATGTGTGACAATTTTTTTCTGTGCAGAAACATATGTCATTATGAACTTCATTAAATAAACCTCCCTCAAGTGCTCGAGGATGTTCTCTCATGACATATTGCAGCCAGCATATCAACATCTTTCTAATGTCACAACTGTTATTTTCTGAACATGTAAAATGTATTTTTCTTTTACCAATGTGAAAGTTTATTTTACTTTGCTGAAATCAAAGTTAATACAGTGATATAATGCAATTTTAACAGTTATTGATATTGTACAATTTAATTTTTTAATTTGCTTGCCATTCAAGGCAGAAGTGCAAAAATGGCTGTATGCCATTTTCACCTTACTCTGTATAAAGAAAAGATTTTTGTTTCCCTGATCTTTCTTCAAGAGTTGAAAATAATGTGTCAAAAATATTTCTAAAAATGTACCAAATTGTTTCTAGTTAACTATTTTTTTTTTTTTAAATGAAAAAAAAAAAAAAAGCAGGTTACTACAGGAACATAGGCAGTGAGGGTCTGCATGGTATTTTGTTGTTCATGCTGTCTTTACTTGCTTGTTCTAATGTTGAAAGTTTTGTAGCCAAATATTTATGTTCAATTATATGTTACAAATGTTTCAGTACATTTATCACCTTGATAGCTGCCTACAAAATGGTTCTTTGGTCTCTGAATGTCTAGCAAGAATCTTTCTTTAAAAAAAAAAAAAAAAAAGCGAAGATAAAGGATGCAAAGATACATCTCGTTCATTGATACTTGGAAAAAAATTAATATGAAATGTTAAAAAAATATAGTTTTAAAATTTGTACATCTGAAAATGTTTGGAATGCCTAAAAAGACTGGCAGAAAAACAACAATTGTTGAACTTGTAACAGGATATTTAAGGCCGTTATCTTCATTATTTTCCATTTTTAATTCTGAAGGCACTTGATCTATAAAAATGTTGCACTTGTCTGATTCTAGTGACATTATTCTTGTCATTATGTCAATTTATCTTTGATATTTCATTTACCAGTTTTCACTTATATAAAAGAATAAAGAACCACTTTTATGGCTTATTACAATTTTTTTATAAAATTTTATGACATAGTGACATTAGTTACGGATATTCAAGTGTACAGGAGCTGCAAATTAGTTGGATTAGTTCAACATTTGAGCTACTGCTAAAATAAGTACAATCAGCTCAACAATATGGATGTTGAACAAACAAATGGTACTAGCTCTGCTTTCTGAAGAGTCTCCATCTAGAATTGAATTTGCAGTCTTAATCGTTTGTTGTTCCTTTGAGAAGCTTTCCTTGTCACTGGCACCTTCTTGTACTTGATGAAGTAACTGCCCTGGTTGTTGCTGATAAACTTTTTTTGTGGACCTGATACTTTCTTGTGCTTGCTGCCTTGGGGCACTTGTGGTATCTGATTCTTGATCAAGAGGGGCATTGGTTATTTCTGGTTTTTGCTGTCTGGGAACACTGATGTTATAAGGCTTTGGCTGTTGAGGGACAGTGGTGTTTTCTTGCTCTTGCTGTCTGGGAATATAAGTACTGTCTGTTCCATGTGTTTGCTGCCTGGGGGCACCTGTGGTATCTGATTCTTGATCCAGAGGGGCATTGGTTATTTCTGGTTTTTGCTGCCTATGAACGCTGGTGTTATAAGGCTTTGGCTGTACAGGGACAGTGGTGCTTTCTTGTTCTTGCTGTCTTAGTGAAATGGTGTTATCTAGACCTTGCTGTCTGGGAATATTAATACTGTTTGTTTCTTGTGTTTGTAGCCTAGGGACACCTGTGGTATCTGATTCTTGATCCAGAGAGGCAATGGTGATTTCAGGTTTTTGCTGTCTGGGAACACTGATGTTATAAGGCTTTGGTTGTAGAGGGACAGTGGTGCTTTCTTGCTCTTGCTGTCTGGGAATATTAGTACTGTCTACGTTTTGTGATTGCTGCCTCGGGTCACCTGTGCTATCTGATTCTTGATCCAGAGGGGCGTTGGTTATTTCTGGTTTTTGCTGTCTGGGAACACTGATGTTATAAGGCTTTGGTTGTAGAGGGACAGTGATGTTTTCTTGTTCTTGCTGTTTGGGAATCTTAGTAGTGTCTGTCGTTTGTGGTTGACCAGTACTGGTGTTTCCTGGTTCTAGCTGGCTGGGGACATTTGTGCTTTCATCTCCCTGTTTGGAAGCAGTGACCGGGTTTTTCACATCTGGTATTCCTGAAATTGTTGTTTCCTCCTGTGCAGCTCTGTTTTGATCTTGTGCCAAGAAAGCTTTGATATCTGTAAACATAATGTGAAACATATTAAGTCCATAACGCCTTATTTTAACACATGAAAATTTAAATATTCTAAATATCGAATGTTTTTTCAGGCTACTTTTCTATCGCAATTTTGGGCTACTTTTTAAATGCAATTTGGGTGACTTGGTGTATTCTGGCTATTATTTAATTCCAATTTTGGCATTATCAGAAAATAGATTTAAAAAAACCTGGTTTCCAAAATATACAATTCCCCAAACATTTGAATTATATGTTACGGACCTGTAGAACAAGAGTGAGATTTTATACTGTTCTTTTGTTGTGGTTATATCAGAATGACAAATGCACTAAGAGAACTAGTCACCCCTCCTCAAAAAGTTGACACCTTGTATAAGTGAAGTCTCTAACATGTCACACCTCTATGGCAGGTTCTGTTATGGGACTAGCATTACCTATTTTAAAAATTATACTGGGAGAACAGGTTATTTATTCAATCATCTCACATGAGTAACTACCAACAACCATCATCATTACCTCCCCTTCAACTTCCCAAGTATCAAAAGCCTTATGCCAAAGTCTTCTTGACCCATGCCATCAGCTCTAGGTGTTTCTGTGTCTTCCTCATCATTTTCATTTCTGTCACCAGTTCTCTTCCCTTTGTGTTTTTATTGTTGGTATAATCATCATCGTTGTCCTTGTTGCTCCCTATGAAGCATGGGGCCACCACTGCACCTGACCCCCCCCCCCCCCTTTGTAGGAAGCCTGTACAAAACCTTCACATGCTCGTGCAACAGTAGTTTCTATAGTAATTTCTTTTACATCATGAGACTTCCCCCCCCCTCCCCCATGAAATACCTTGTATTTGTCATCTTGTACGATATGCCTGAGGTAGCAAAGTCCTATTCTTTCTTTGTCCCATAAGAGACCCCCTTCCCCCCCCCCCCCGAACTAGATGGGACCCATGCAGGACAGCCTTATTTGCTTTATTGATGTGGTAGTATTTGTATCACTAGAACAAAATAGTATCATGTTATCTACCTGATGAAGAACTATGTGATTGTCGTGAAAAATTCTAATCCACATATATAAATTAGAAAGTAAATGTAAAGCCTAACGAAGTAATTCAATAAAGGAAAGAAGAATGGTAAAAGAACAGTGCGGTCACAATAGCGTACGCTTGTATTATAGACCGTCACACTAGCTAAACAAGAAAACCTCTTTTTATGCTCCGTCTGCATAAACTACACGCGTTTCTAAAAATAAAACTGGTACTTTATTTCTTATACGACCTTGATAGAGACACTGCATAATGACCTAGATTTAATATTACATTAATGTCATTTTATACAATACGTAAACGAAAAGACAGACGGGCTTAGAAGAGAGAGAGAGAGAGAGAGAGAGAGAGAGAGAGAGATGTACGGAGGAACGCATGCGATGCTACCACGTCGTCTCGCGATATAAAAATTAATGCCACCCCACGCGAAAGGCATGCAGGCTTGATTTTTTTCAAATAAACAGTGACAAAAAAAACACTACCAATACGAGGTAAGGTTCTAAAAAACATGTTTAATGCTTATTAGGAAACATGACACAATAATGTTTTATGTCTGAAATCCTGATTTTATACTGACAGAACAGTCGAAAAGGCAGAACAGGTGGCGGTTCTAAAACAATAAATAAAAAAGCAAATACACGACTATCCTAGAATAATACATATTTGTAACGAAGCCACTTGGCTCCATTAAACTTATATATTTGGGTGCCTTAGGACTTGCTGACAAAGAATATGTTAGGTGTTATGCAAATAGTCTAGTAATTATTAAATTATAGCCAAAATACTATAGTGGTGTTGTCTGACAACACAAGATCATATTTGCTCATAATGGCATGTTTGGATACTGCTTTAGAGGAAATGAGGCCAACACGTTAGATACAATTTGATTGGCTAGAGTTATATGTAAGGCGAAACATGATTAGTCGACTGCAAATACTATTTTTGGTTGTTAATGGAAACGGTAGGAAGGGTAAATTTTTTCAAAGCATCTTGTAAACATGGTCTCATTGGTTAGACCATTTGATATAGTCAATTAGAAGCGTCCGTTCAGGGCCACTTTTTGAAAATAAACTTTGTAGAAGCAAGTGCGTTGAGAACCAGCTCATATTTTTCTAATAAAAGCCTGGGACAGAGGCAGATCGGAATTGTGCCATAAATCATCGCCAGTCAACGTACTTGTTTAATATTTCCTTGAATTGTGGTAAGCTAGACTATTTGATATCTTTTAGATGAAAATTGAATGTGAAATGATAATTTATGTCTGTATGTGTGTGGTTCAGTAGCAAACATGAGGCAAAGCCTAGATATTGCTCCACCATGAAAAAAACTTGTCGGAGAGGAGTATAACTGCATAGGCATATAAGGGATTGCCAAATAGTACTATGACACCTATCTTATTGAATAGAAGGAATTAATGCTGGAATTGCAGAGGCGTTGTAACCATTAGGGAGAGAATTACTGGTATATTGTTACATGAGAAGCTAACAGTTGGCCTACCGAGCTGAACTCTGTGTTTGTTATGTATTGTGCTTCAGTGTGGAAGTAGATTATAAATTAGTTCTGAAGTAGGAGGTACAACCTTCTTATTTCAGGGACCGTGGTACTGAAGTATTAGAGCAGCACCTGGTCTGAGTTTTGCTGAATCCAGAGGCTGGTAGCATACTCCTTGTTCAAGATATCGACCAGTGTTGTTTTTCAAGATAACTGAGAAGCAAGCGAGCAGAGGAGACAGTTTTCCTGCCGCCCACATAGAAGATAAGATTTCGTTGGCCAGAGCAGCTCAATCTTGTATAACCCCCTCAAAAATTGACTTTACATTAAATCAAGAGGGACAGTTATTTGTTTTCAAATAAAATGAAACTGTGAACCTTTCCAATATTATTTCCACCAGTAACAAACACATGAAGTCATGATGACAAACAACAACCTAGCTTTAAAAGCCAGTATTACCTCCTAGTACTACATCACAACCTACACACCTATTGTAATAATATTATGTCAGGACACAGATCCTATGTATAAATTGTGTATATACAACTTGTGATTACATTTGATTGTGATTCCTGATTCACTCTGTAGTTGAATCAGGATATCGATTATTAAAAGGAATTAATACATATTTTAAAAGTTAACACTTGACTTATTTAAGATAGTCTTATAGAGTGTTCTATGTATGTGAGTGTCACAGTGTTGTACAGTATTGTGGATATTAATTAAAGTGTTTATCTGTCTGTTGGTTGTTGTGAACATACACTTCATCACTATCATAACCCTAGATATTCAACGTAGTCATCACAATATTCCAGAATAAGTCTGATTGAGATCTAAATGTGGTAGCAAAGTAAGGTCATCTGTAATACACCACACTTATTAGATACAGATACCTTCACAGCTGATCTCAGTCAGTACACTAAGTCCCCTATAAATATTTATATCATCCCGACTTACCACAGTGATGACAATTTTGGCTGTTAGTGCCTTTGTCACGACATACATATTTGCATATATTTTTTACTTGTGTGTAATAATTGTGTGTAATAAAAATCTTATCTTCCAGACATTTTGTTTTCTAATGTCAAGTTGATGGTACTCTATGGTCAAGAAACTTTCAGGATTAATAAAAATAATAAAACTGAAAATCAATTCCACAACATATGCTTACACTAAGTATTACTAAAACTGTACTGAAATGATCACACGTTTTGTATCAAGTGAAAGACTGAAACATATAATACAGGTAGTTCTCTATTAACGCATCTTTCACTGACGTGAATTTGAAATTACATGCACCAATTTGAAGGCATTTTATTTAAGTGACCCGATATTTAGACCTTTTTACAGTATTTTATCAGCGCACCAACTGGAGCGGGACACAAGATGCTGGAAGACATTCACTATTTAAAATGCACTTTCGCTGATCAAGATTGCATGGAATGAAGTTCCGTGGCTGCGATGCATGAACAGAGTGTGGAAAAAACGGTGCACTCAATTCTATCATGGCTATGAAGGTTGTTAGCGTTGATGACAATATTATCACAGCTACTAAGGATGATGTCAGAATAGTCTCAAGAGTTGGCTTAATGAAGCTGAAATGGTAAATTTGCTTGAATCTCAGAAAGTAGAACTAAGCAATGAAGAGTTGTTGGCACTATAGAAGATCACCACGGAAGAAGGAGACATAGCAACAACAACAAAATCACCACACGCACCCATGGTTGAATCAGAAGTTGAAGAAAATGAAGAAGGTAATGGTCTTGTCCCTGTCAATGTTGAATAATCTGTTAATGTTGTGTTCTGTACACGAGGTTAATATGAATGGTATATGTTAATTTAAACTATTTATTATTACATGTATTTATTTTTGTTTATTATGTTTGGAATTGACGGAGTGGATCCCTTTTACTTTACATGCATTTGAATGAAAAAATCCTGTTCCTGTTTCCGTGAGGGTCCCATGAAGGCACATATTGTCTAAACAAAGAACTTCCCGAATTTAAAAAAAAGAGATGCTGAAAGCATGACAAAGATGGATAGTACACTGGCCAGAAAAGATAGTGCCTTGTTTAAGGAATCTCTACAGTAGTTCTAAAGAAGCAGCAGAAGAGCACTAAAGCATGGAGAAGATGATGATGGAAACCACCGTGATGGTGGGTACATAAAGTAAACTAAAACTGGATACTCAGAACAAGAAATCTGGCTTGCTCGGAAGGAAACTATAACTGGAATAAGTGCCAATAATTTAAAATCTATAAATAATCATTTTCCCTCTTGCTCCTTACAGAGCGTAGAATCACCATTGCAGATAATCTCCTTCCAGGAAGCCTGTACCAAGCATTCACATGCCCTTGTCCTGGTTGTTTCTGTGGCAATCTGTTTTACGAGGTAGCTTCAAAAAGTTCCCGGAATAGTCGACTCATGTTTGAATGAGTGATTATGTCATGGAGATTATAGTTTTATAAATTGGTAGTGACCTTGAGGAAACGACACGGCTGATGTAACCTTCATATGTACTCTCAAATAGAAGTTACAGAAGTTTGTTTGTGTAGTGTGCATGTAGCATCGTCGGAGTTGAAAATGTCCTTGATTGAACAACGTACAAATGTCAAATTTTGTTTTTTGCTTGAGAAGTCACCCTCAGAGACAGTAACCTTGCTTAATAAAGCATATGGTGATCCCGCAATGAAGAAATCGCAAGTTTTTGAGTGGCAAAAGCGTTTCCGTGAAGGTCGTGTTAGTGTCGATGATGATCCACGTAGCGGACGACCGCCTACCTCGATAAACAATTAAAACATTGAGCGTGTTAGGAACGTTGTTCATGTTGACAGAAGACTTAGTGTACAGAAAATAGCCTCAGAAGTTGGAATATCAGTTGGAAGTTGCCACAGTATTCTCCACAATGAACTACACATGCACCGTGTTTGTCAACACAGGGTTCCCAAAATGTTATCTTCAGAATAGAAAGAAACGAGATTGACACTGGCAGGAGACCTAATCACTGTGGCTGATCAAGATAGCAATTTTCTTAACAACATAATCACAGGAGACAAGACATGGTGTTTTTTGTATGATCCTCAGACAAAACGTCAGTCCTCTGAATGGAAATCACCCTCATCTCCCCGGACACAGAAACTTAGACAAGCGCAAAGGAAAAGTTATGTTGGACGTTTTTTTTTTTATATTCCCAGGGTATTGTCTACCATGAATTCATTCCTGAAGGCCGAACGGTTAACAAGGAAATGTACGTTGATATCCCCCCGTCGTCTAAGAGATGCAATCAGAAGGAAACGCCCAGAAAAATGGAGAACAAACAGTTGGGTTTCGCTGCATGACAATGCTCCATCACATCGATCCCCATACTGGTATAGCAGTACCTCGCAACGCACGTGACTGCCCTGGAACATCCTCCATATTCTCCAGACCTGGCACCGCCTGATTTTTTGCTTGTTCCCTCGCCTAAAATCGGCACTGAAAGGGCAGAGATTCAATGATGCTGAGGACGTTATCACCAATGCGACAAAGCAGCTGAGAGAGGTGTCAAAGAATGGGTTCCAGGAATGTTTCCAACAACTGTATGGACGCTGGCAAAAGTGTGTAGTTGCCGAAGGGAACAGTTTTGAAGGACATGTAATGTAAATAATTGTATTGTTACTTAGGGCAACAACAAATTGATTCCACTTTGCTCGGTCGGTGGCCATCCTTAGTACAGTGCCCCAACTCTGGTTCATTTTTTGCATCTCAGCCTCCACAGTTGTGACGGATCTGAATGGACAACCCTTTTCGTTTCTCTTTAATACCATCGCGGGCCCTCACTATTTGGACTCAAGCGATTAACACGTTGGATTTCCATCGCGGGCTAATTAAGTATGCACAGTCAAACACGTGGAAGCCAAGCGTCTTTATTGCCAGTGTCCGATTTGTAGTCTAGCCACGCCTCCTGTCTTTGGACTCATGCAATAAGAACTCAGATATGTAGATGCTTAAACTGTCTTCCTTTCAAAAGGGGTTACCTGCTGTCAGGATTACGTCAGCACTTCAACTGAAACACGAGAAGGGCGGGGCATATGAGGTTTTGTAGTTTTAGAAGAGACAACGGTTTGTTTATGACAGGTAGGGGCGTTAACGCTGGTAGCGACTGCGTTTCCTTTGATGTACAGGAAACGCAATTTGCTCACGTAGAGATAAGATCTAAATGCAGGCGCCGGGAAGCGGGGGGGGGGGGGGGGAAGGCGCGATTTCGGACTTCCATTCAAGAAATCGACCAACAAACTTCCCAAAATCGAACAGAGTTGTTAAACTCCACACAGGAGATGAAAGAATAGCCCTCTTAAATATATAGTCGGGAGCATCTAATTCAGTGTTAGTTTGCAAAGCAAGAGTTCTGGAATTGTCTAGCGCGTAGTTTCGGAATCAAAATTTATCAGACTTCCTACAGACATTCGTGGAGAATTAAAATTCTAGTTTCTTGTGTTTTGCGGTAAAAAATATAGTTATTAACATCTAAATGATTTAATCGTATGATGTTTCATTTTATTTCACTGCGATTCTGTGTGTATTGGAAACGTATTAAATAAACATCTAGAAAAACTCTCCAGACATAACGTAAATTTAATTACCCGTTTGTTCCCCAGTTAGAGATGTTTAAAATAATTTACAAGCCGTTAGGCGATTGATAACTGATTAATGCAGTTTAGTTCTTTTTATACGTGTGTATTTTCTAACGACTACACACTCGCGTGGAGATTTTTTTAAATATATATAATTAAACATCGGTGTGGTTAAAATAGTCTTACCTGTAAAATTAACGTGCGTCAGAATATGTTTGGTATTTTTTTATTACATGTTTTCTATTTTTTTCACATAGGCTGGACAATATCTTTGCGTCCTAGCATTTCATAGGGTCCTACTGACTGTGGTTCTTACACCGTCCAGAGATTACTGAACAATAAATAAAATCTTCGTGTTGTGACCCCTATGCGGTCTACCTCTCCATTCATGAGAGTAGACAACCCAAGAACTTTAAGTCATAATCTAATTATTTTTTAAAGATAACTGGAGAAGAACAATTGCCGAAAGTGATACTATAAATATTACTGCTCTGCTGTGGCAGAATTCATATCATTATTTTTCCAACTGACAGTAAACGTCTTTTTTTCTACTGGATTTTACCCCAAAAGGAAAAACTATCTGATCAGCCTCTGCCATCACTCTGTGTTCATCACGCTATAGAAGTCTCTTTAGCCATCAGCGGCGAGACCCACGGGATCAATATATTCCTATATATACATCAGTAAAATCCTAAGAACAGTGCCATCCCATAGAACCTTTTTAGTAAACAGCAAAAGACACTAAGGCTTCGATTTCAGCGACTACGGGAATATAGCTGAATGCAAAACCCGCTAGCCTGGGGCTGAAAAAGGAAGAAAAAGACTCAGAGTGTTTTGAGTACTTGCTAGATGTTTTTTGTGTTATTCAATGGAATGCCGGATTCAACGATCGGTAAGTGTGAAAGGGTGGTGGCCACTGCGAGCGTGTATTGAATGAATGAACAATTAGATAACCTTTAATTATCTTTTTTTTTTCTTTGGTAAATATCAGTATATTTGATTTTCTTTGTTTTTTTTATGTAGGGTTGTTTACATTTCTTTCCTCCCATCCCTAAATCTGCTTAGTCAAGGGATAACATTGAGAAAAATAGGAATCTGTTCCTATACCCCATACTGAGTATTGTATACCCTCATCAGAATAAAATTAATCTCTCTTTGTGTTAATTATTTCTCTCTTATATAAATTGTCTTTGCACTGGGGTTTTGCCTATTCAAGAGGGAAGGGCCTATTGGGATACTATTTTCTCTTCTCCCCCCCCCCCCTTTTGCTGTTTTTCTGTAACTATGTTTTTTTTAATGTAACCTGCTCGATGTTGTGATTTTGGTTTAACGATAATAAACTGCATAAACTTTAATTACAGTGTTGGTCGACCCATTACCCCATATCTGTTATACGTAGTTTATATTCACGTCTGTGCGTTTGTATCACCAAATTGGTGTGTGTACATGGGTGTAGGGTACCTGGCAAAAATTGTTTAGCCAGGAGAGTAAGGAGTCTGCAGATAAATAAATGTCGTAAGATAGGCTGAATTGGAGAAATTACACGATTCAGAGACTGTCCTTCCTCTTACTCCAGCACCCTGGTGAATCAACTATATATTCCTTACCCCTTTCTATCACAGAGTCTTCACTATCATCCTCCACTCGGACGGGACCACTATTTCTAAGACCTATCTCAAAATAAATTACGACATTAAATGGGTTGCTCGCCGGGATTTTGAGCCAGATCTAGAAATTAGTACCACTTAACGGGTAGACCCATTAGGATCTGATCTCAAAAGTCTGAGTCTAACTCTAGATAGAGTGTGTTTGTGAGTTTGTCTTTGTGAAGATACGGCATAAAAATAATTACACCCCTAGACAACGCTTTTAGTACTGGGTGTCGACCACACAAACATATAGGATTGGCTTTTTTTCTTTCCACGGCAGCAGAGAGTTCCGTAAAATTCGTTATTTTAAACACTCTTTGGCAGATATTTGGAAACATTTTTTATAAAGATTGCTAGGACGCGTGATTGTGTAATAGTCACAAAGGTTTTTGAAGTTAGCAGAGTTGAGCTAAGCTAAGGACGGCTTATTCTGATTTTTTAAGTCTAGTTAATAACGTCCCTTCTCTATAACTGACTTCGGCGGGCGAGTTTTGTGGTGGATATTTCGTTTTTAAGGGAAAAAAAAAATTTCTCCTTAAATTTTTAAAATAAATATAATATTTTTTTTTAATATTATTTCTCTACCGATAGTAAAAGTAGATTTTTCTAGTTGTTAGCTGACCTACCATTCATTTGGCTTAGTCGACTGTATTAGGAGCTAGCGCCAGGTAATAACAGCGAGAGGCTAGACAAACGGATAACTGAAGGAGGTATCTCAGGTAATTTAGTTTTTTTTTAGTTTTTTGGGGGGATTTTTCTCGCAAGCGGCAGAAAGTTTTTTTCTCCTTCTTTCTCTTTCTTTTCTTGACTTAGAAGCATTCATTCTTTGACATGGCCGAACGTGCTAAACTTAGGGCGATGCTTAGAGAAGAAGCAAGGGAGACAGAATTGCAGGGAGAAAAAGGGACCGCGTTCGTCAATGAAGATCTTGACAGGTATGTGTTAAGGTCTGGATGCGAACTTTTTATGGTCTAAGGGAACTTACTGGCTGTATTATTTTTTGGTGCAGAACTGATTTAGTTGTTATCTCCCTTGGGCTGGTATTGGCTAGCTATTTGCCCATATAAGTTTCTGTTCGTAGATTTTCCTAGAACAGTCCCCTGAACGTTCCTGTTGTGAACTAAACTCACGTCACGCGATGATCCGCGCATGCGCCAAGGTTTTGGCGGGTCCGGCAGTCTGTATCTGGACACAGTCGCCTGGGCGTTTCTCGGCTGAGAAGGTGGTCAGCCATGGTTCTCTGATTATGAAAATGGGAATAGAGTCCTTTTGTGTGATAAATATGTTTGGGAGTTTTCCCCTGTGATATTTCTGTTACTTTCTGAGAGCCAACGAGACGGCTCATGTGTAGGTGGTTAATTCTGATGTCAATAAAGGTAAAAGATAATTTTTTACGCTATTTTTGTAGCCAAGGACTTAGTATTATTGAGGTGACTTACTCCCGGTGCGGGGAAGAGTTCAAGAGCAGAGAACATTAGTTATTGTGGAGCCCGCCACTTATGCGGCCTGTTTTGCCTAAGATTTACCTGACCTGTTTGTCAGAAGAAGAGCAGAGAACATTAGTTATTTTTGGAGCCCGCCATTTATGCTGCTGATATAGGCAAAGATTCACCTAACCTGTTTGTCAGAAGAAGAGCAGAGAACATTAGTTATTTTTGGAGCCCACCATTTATGCGGCTGATATAGGCAAAGATTCACCTGACCTGTTTGTCAGAGGAAGAGCAGAGAACATTAGTTATTTGAGAGCCCGCCATTGATGCGGCTGATATTGGCCTGTTTTGTCTAAGATGTATCTGACCTGTTTCGTCAGAGAAATATATAGGACATTGAGTATTTCGGAAGCCCGCCACTTATGCGGCTTAATTATGCATGATATGCTTGAGCAATGTCCCCGTCAACAGTGTATTTTGATGTCTACGTTACTGTGATGTATTAAATCGTTGGAACTGTACACAGCCGTGTCGACAATCCTTGAATTTCATGTGTACTTTGGTGTGTGTGATCATCACCACATTGCATTAGAACTACACCCATTCGCGTCTACTGATTTGTCTACACACCCACACACCACGTCGACTTCCTGTAATCATTCATCTACCAGACCACTCTAAACAACGACACACAACAAGCCGTTTTCGACCTCTTCCTGGCATTTACCAGTGGTAGCCTGTGTGGCGTTGTATCTTCGACCTTTAACAGTGGTTTGCCAGCTTGATGGGGCTTTCATCAACAGCGATGTTTTCATTATTATTTGGAATTACCCAGCGTTACCTGAAGGTTTTTTTCAACACCTTACAACAGTGGAAATCAGTCCTTATTTCCTGTTGAGTGTTATGCCAAAAGAAATCAACAGAGTTTACAGTTGACAGTGTTGACAGCGCGGAGTTTTGTGCACAGTTCTGTCAAGTCGAGTTACAATGTTGCCGATCCGATTTTTTACGAGCAAGTTCAACACGTCAGGGATCTAGTGGTGAAAAATACATGTTCCTCGAGTCTCAGAGTTCCCGTACCCTTCGGCGGTGGATCCTCTTGTCGTTGGACGGTGTTTTCTACGAACTTCTTTGTTGCTATCCAGGAGGCCAAGTGTTTTCATCTTAAAAGATAAGTGGCTGTTAATGTTTGTAAACTGTGCCTTTATGTGTAGTAATTGAGCCTTCCTCATATATATAGGCTATTTATATATTCCTCGTTTCTATGTTATATATGTTCTTTTTCAGCGGGCAGGTTGGGCGGAGACTGCCGTAGGATACATGCCACTTTACCGAGGGCCTACGACAGCGATCTTTAGGGACTGTTTGTCTAAGTCCGTGTCGTAAAAGATCCCTTGTGATAATCACGGGCATACTCTGTTTACGCCAGATTTAGTCATTATTATTTTTGTTTAGGTGTGACGTGATGTGTTAGTGTTGTTTACGTTTTTTTTTTTCTCCGTTCTTTAGTTTTGGTTAATTTGTTTGTATTTGTCTGTCTCCCCTTTTCTATCGTTTATTTCTTTACACCTTTTCGTTTATACACCGTGTTGTCATTGCCTTATTGTTATATATTCGCAGCTGTCATTACAAGTTTTGTAACATTTTGCTTTAGTTTCGCTTTATTGTTCTTTTGATTAGTGCGAACGTTTTCATTTGTGGTTTACATTTTGTTCGTATTACTTTTGTGTGTACTGTATATGTGTTATACACTGTCTATAATATTATGCACAATATGTATACAAGTGATTAATTATATTATTGATAAGTAATAATTATACAAGGTCTTGTGCAAAGACTTGTCACCCACTGAGTTGGGATAAAGTGAGTTTCTCATATACGATATTTACACAGGTTATTGACCTCATATAATTAGACATAATGTCTACGTTAGATTACTTTATTGAGCAAGGGAAAGCCATTGGCAAGATTGCAGAGAAATTAGAGGAATTTGCACTTGCAGAATATTGCAAGGCACAGAAGGCTCAAGAAAAGAAAGACATGTGTAAGAAATTAAGAGTTAAAGCCCAGGAACGCGAAAAGTCCTATAATGAAACACTTACTGTTTTTGTGAGTGATATTGCGATGCTCAGTCGCCAACTTGAAGAAAAGAAGACGGTATTTTCAAAGGAAATGTATGAGCTTAAGAATAGCCATAATATTAAGGTTGAGGCACTTCAACTGGAATTGAATCAGTTGAGGGCACAGGCTGCTCAAGTCCAGGGTCTTGAGGCTAAGAAACGTGAAGAGACAAATACAGAAGTGCTTAGTACTCTAGTAAATAATAATACAGATCTCAATAATCAATTTAAAGAAAAGAATATTGAATTGGCTGAGAAGATTGATGAACTTATGACTAGTCATCATAGTGCTATGGAAGCACTCAAACTTGAACTTGTTCAGGAGACAGCAAAGACTTTACAGAATATCCAAACTCACCAACAGGAAATTGAGAGACTTAAATTGGAAAATACATCTCAGAAGGAAAGATTGAGAATGGATCTTAGAGATAGGATTGCTAAAGAAAAGACTCTAACTTCTCAGTTAAACGACGTAAGGTTAGATTACAACAGGCTTCAGGTTAAAACCAACGAGACGATTCATAAAGCTGTTGCTAGGGAGAAAGCTGTTGCAGAAGTAGAAATTGCAAAACTTCGTAACAGAATTGATGGATTGTTAGATATTGTTTTGTGCAATAAGATGTTGTCCACTGCCAAGGTGGATGGAGTTAGACATAAAGCTGATGGTCAATATGTTACATATGCAAAGAGTCAGGCACATACACTCAATGCTAACAGTAACACTAAACATGGTGTAAACAAATCTTTTCGTGGCAAATATAATTTCCCACGTAATAACGATACTGCCTCTAATGGGAGTGATCTTGGCGTCAGGCCAACAAAAGTAATCCTATTGTCAGTCCTTTAGATCACGGTAAAAACTTTGATAAATGTCATGACGAGGCTCTTCAGACAAACCGTGCATCGACTTTACAAATTTCTGATGAATTGGTGACATAGGAAAAAACTATTAGTACTTGTTCCCAAAATGAGCCCATTATGTGCGGAACAATAAAGATTCTACCACTCCGGTTATTCATCATACCCAGCACAAGTAGTATGATCCATCTGTTAAGAACATTGCCACAGGCAAAAATAAAATCACTTTTGCTAGGAGAGATAATCGTGATTTTGGACAGCGCCAAGGGCGTTCATCACATGGTAATTTTCCTTCTTCAAGAAATTGGAGACAGTTTAACAGTCCTCAACATTTTGGTTCTAACAATTATGGAAATTTTCGAAGGGGTAACTTCAATAGAAACTACCAACCCTATAATAATTTTTCTTATAGATCACAACAAAATCCATCTAAAAGGTATTTTGATCAAAAGAGAAATAACAATCGCAACTATACTAACGGGGTTCAAATCAGAACAATGGTTCCAATAGAGATAATACTTGTGATAGACCGCGATATGACGGTAGATCAAATAATAGATCGCATTACCATGCTAACTTTGCTCAATAGAGCCCCAAGTTACTAGTAATCAAGGTAACAATAATAAGAGTGTCTCTAATGCTACTGCTTGCTCTGGTTTTGATGCCGAGAGAGCATCTCAGTGCCCAAAGTGCACAACTTTGTTTCAGCCTACAGCGTTGACTACCTTGAGTTGCGGCCAGCCTCTACCTAATCCTCCTACATTGTCTACACGGAGGAAGGTTTAATTATATACAAACAGGAGCCGTCAGTCTACACGGCCTCATTTAATAGATAGAATATTGGATTAACTGTTGTATATTATAAAATCCTAAGGTTATCAAATAGAATTGTGTCATTTGTATTTTCTCACAGCGAATCAGTGCTGTTATATGGAGAGTCTCTACAGTTTACCAATTATGTCAAGATTTGACGTCCCTGTTTACCATTTGGCATTTGACGCTACTTTAGATGTCTGTGGTGCCCTCTTGAGTACAGAATGTTCTGGGACTTCGGAAATCATCTCCAGATAATTAACATGGTTATACTTTAGTATACGACATGATGTTAAAAGATATTAGATTATGATATGATATAACCTTTTGATGATAATATATTGGTGTCACTATACTGTATACTGCTGTAGATTACTATGTTATAAGTATAATATGGTAATGACACCTCTATTTTTGTAATTTATCTTTGCGAGACATGTTGATATTGTTGTGTTTGTTGACATATATGACGTCATATGAAGGTAATTTTTTCTAGCATTGTAATGTTGCCAGCACTTTATTGTGCTATTGTGGCAGCTCCCTTTTTTATTTAATGGTATTACTTTGTGAAAATAGTTTCTTTAACGTTGTGAGATAATTTTTTCTTCTCACCAGACGCTCCATTGTGCGTCAGTATAGCCTGACATTGTGGCGTTATATATTTTGATGCCCTTCACCAGCGCATCATTTATACGTT
This sequence comes from Oreohelix idahoensis, assembly GCA_024509875.1. NCBI lineage: Eukaryota > Metazoa > Mollusca > Gastropoda > Stylommatophora > Oreohelicidae > Oreohelix > Oreohelix idahoensis. Next base: position 99,829 of record JAMPIV010017840.1, on the reverse strand, counting down.
ATGAGCATGTTGTCTAGGTTATCATGCTCATTATTTTCTTTGGGGTGGATGTAAATTTAGATTGTCATGTACGTTGTTATATTATTATGGTATTCATTTATATTATGCATTTGATTACCATGTCTTCATTTTGTCTTCTTCATTCTTGGGTATTGCTTCTATTCATCTTTTCTCTTTCTTTTCGTATCCCCATCTTGTCTCTGTTCACTCGTCACTTTTTACCTTTTTCTCATGATATCTTCGCGTCCTATCTGCATTCCTCTTGTATTTGTGATTTTTTATAGGCTATACTTAAGTGCAGATATTTGTATGCTACCGCCCTCATTCGTTTTTTTCGATTCGGTGTAATCTTTTTTTTTTTGATGTTATCATTTTTTTTTTCCTGGGGGGTGCGGTAGTCTGTTTAGGTCTGGATGCAAACTTTTTATGGTCTAAGGGAATTTACTGGCTGTAATATTTTTTGGTGCAGAACTGATTTAATTGTTCTCTCCCTTGGCTTGCTATTGGCTAGCTATTAGCCCATATAAGGTTCTGTTCGTAGATTTTCCTAGAACAGTCCCCTGAACGTTAAAGTTGGGAACTAAACTCACGTCACGCGATGATCCGCGCATGCGCCAAGGTTTTGGCGGGTCCGGCAGTCTGTATCTAGACACATTCGCCTGGGCGTTTTTCGGCTGAGAAGGTGGTCAGCCATGGTTCTCTGACTATGAAAATGGGAACAGAGTCCTTTTGTGTGATAAATATGTTTGGGAGTTTTCCCCTGTGATATTTCTGTTACGTCCTGAGAGCCAAGGAGACGGCTCATGTGTAGATGGTTTATTTATGATGTCAATAAAGGTAAAAGATACTTTTTTACGCTATTTTTGTAGCCAAGGACTTAGTATTATTGAGGTGACTTACTCCCGGTGCGGGGAAGAGATCAAGAGCAGAGAACATTAGTTATTGTGGAGCCCGCCATTTATGCGGCTGATATAGGCAAAGATTTACCTGACCTGTATGTCAGAAGAAGAGCAGAGAACATTAGTTATTTGAGAGCCCGCCATTGATGCGGCTGATATTGACCTGTTTTGCAAAATATGTATCTCACCTGTTTCGTCAGAGAATTATATAGGACATTGAGTATTTCGGAAGCCCGCCACTTATGCGGCTTAATTATGCATTATATGCTTGAACAATGTCCCCGTCAACAGTGTATTTTGATGTCTACGTTACTGTGATGTATTAAATCGTTGGAACTGTACACAGCCGTGTCGACATTCCTTGAATTTCGTATGTGTACTTTGGTGTGTGTGATCATCACCGCATTGCATTAGAACTACACCCATTCGCGTCTACTGATTTGTCTACACATCCACACACCACGTCGACCACCTGTAATCATTCATCTACCAGACCATTCTAAACAACGACACACAACAAGCCGTTTTCAACCTCTTCCTGGCATTTACCAGTGGTAGCCTGTGTGGCGTTGTATCTTCGACCTTTAACAGCATGACGCGGAGAAGAAAGTAGCAGAAGCTAGGGAGAAGGAAGCACAAGATAGAGCAGAAAAGAAGGAAGCGCAAGATAGAGCAGAGAAGAAGGAAGCGCAAGATAGAGCGGAGAAGAAAGAAGCGGAAGATCATCAATTGGAACATAATAAAATTGAGGCAGAGATGGAATCTCGCAGGGAAAGAGAGAAGAAGAGACAACGTGAGGAGAGAGAGAGAAGGAGAGACAGCATGAATTGGCGTTTAAGGCTTTAGAGAGTCGGGGTGCTTCTACTTCCAGTAAGAGAGCCGTCTTCACCCCAGTCTCAGTTAACTGATCTCTCCAGCACTCAATCTTCCCAACTAACAGCGATGTCTTTTGCCTTAGAATCTTTCCTGAGCCACAACGAGAAAATTAACATTTTCCTAGAGAAATTTGTGAAAATGGCGAATCTGTATGGGTTAGAGAGTTCCAGGTGGTGCCTAAAACTTTCACAGGCCCTAAAAGGTACCGCTTATGATGTCTACGTGAAGCTGGGAAGCAGCCAAGACAACTACGACATGTTAAAGAAGGCTTTACTACTGGAGCGGTTCGATATAAACGCTCCAAAATTTCTGCAACTGTTCAGAAACAGCCGGAATTAGAGCACTAAGATATTTCAGCAGTTCTCTTCACGTCTGACGGGCTATTTGATTAAGTGTATGGAACTTTCCGAGCTTCCCTTTTCATACGAAGGACTTCTAGAATTTGTCCTTACAGAACAAATAAAAAACATGATGTCGAACGAAACCCGCAGATTTCTAGCAGAACAGGCGCAGTGAAGTTGGATGACATCCTCAATAAGGCGGAACGTTACGTAACCGCGTTGGCCGAACTTCCCAGCACAAAACGTAAACCTACAGATGAGCCTTCTCGGAAAAATAATCTATAGCAGTCTCCTCATTCTTTCAATTCTTCCCCGCACTATAACCAACGAGATAACGTACCCAAGAGACCTCCTCAGGAGAAATCGAAATTCTACAAGACGCGATATCCCACCAACAACAACAACCCTGATCAACCTGCAAGGCCGGCATGGCAGCGCGGCCACCAAGGTCAAGGCAAGGGAAAGACCCCTACAGCAGGGACGTCTGATCAGGGCAAGCACACAGGGCCAAATCGCATCGGATGCTTGCAAACAGCCTCGCAAGGAAGAGTCAATGTCAGTGATTCTCAACCTGAGCGGGAGAGGCCCTCCACGCGAGGAACAGTTATTTTGAACGGTACCTCAACAACTTGTCTTTTTGACACTGTATTATCTTTTGACTGTATTGTCGCCGGGCACCTAGTCAAACCCGGTCAGGAGACAGAGGACACCGTCAAACTATGTGGAGTTTTCAAGAGTGATGCACCCAGGACGCTTCCTATGGCACTGGTAGAAATACACTCTGATTTTGTCAGAGGTGTTATTAAAGCGACCATTATGGATGATCCTATCTACCCAGTTATCCTGGGATGTAGATATGTGTTTGTTGGGAGACCAAAAGAGCCGACTGTGCTAGCAGTAACCACAAGAGGGCAAACCAGGAAGGAACGGGAGCCTGCGCCAAATTTGTTACCGACGGAACTAAAAGAGGCACAACAAAAGGACCCTACTCTGGATCACTGCTTCAGAAAGCTGCCCATGGCTAAGGACCCCAGACATCACGGAGACATCTTTTCGAAAGATGGCATATTGTATCGTAGAACGGGCGACCCTGATCAAGGGAAAAACCAGCTCCTAGTACCGACGCAACAGAAGCCAGATCTTAGAAATGGGGCACTCTCTTCCCTTTTGTGGACATATGGGACAAAACGCCACTATTCAGCAAATATCGACTCACTATTGGTGGCCAGGAATGAACTCTGAGATTAACAGGTACATGAAATCCTGCACCCAGTGTCAACGTGTGGCACCCAAGCAATGGACACCCTTTGTTCCCATGGGTGAAACGCCAGTAGTGGGGACACCATTTCAACGGGTTGTAATCGACATTTTAGGACCCTTAGAAAGGACTATAAGAAGGCACAGGTTTATCCTGACCTTAGTCGACACTTGCACTTTGTGGGCCGAAGCTATACCGCTAACATGCACGGATTCCAAGCATGTCGCAGAAGCCCGCAAGCAGATATTTACACAGTTGGATTTCCCTCAAAACGTTTTGACGGATAACGTATCCCAATACCGTAGCCTGTTGCACAACTTCGATAATACGTTGCCTCATACGACATGCCAGAGGGTGTAGTCTTATTCTGTCTTTGTCTCTTTTGAACCCCACCCCCCACACGAAACACACGCGCGCACCCACACACACACACACACATATATATATATATATATATATATATATGACGTCAAGAATGATTCCAAATGTTGTTAGTATTTTTGGTAATACCTCTAGCGGAAAACTCCATAAGCAACATTTGTCTAGACTGAACGGCAAAGGTCTTGAGCGGTGTGGCCTCTCTCTTTTTTCTACCACTTGTAGACGACGAGCATGTGCGATCACATTCGGTGCTGTTGGAGTCAAGCAGACAGATGTTGACAGAGCAACTAATATAGACCATGCTGTAGCCAGCAAATGTGAAGGCTCTGAATTGCATCCCTTCTCTGCGGTTATCCAGGGTGTAAATGGTCAGGGAGTCATCTACTGGGCACCTGGGAGAATAAATGAATAACTTGTATAAGGCATACTAGGCTAAGCAAGTAAGCGGATAAAACAAACGTAGGTATGTGCTAAACAAGCAAAATATGATACAACAAGTAAGTCAGTTGCCAAAACATGGTGGAAAACAATTTTGGTATTTGGTGCTTTTTCTGCTGATGTCTTCATGATGGCACTAATTCTCCTGCGGTTATTTATCTGGATGATTAATATGAAATTAATATGAAACAAATATAAAGGTATGTTATCAGGCACTCGCAGGAAATAAAGAAGTAGAACACCAGACAACAGAAAAACAACAGACATGAGTGGCTTACCCAGGATTTGAACACTGGACCTTCCGTGCGACAACCCCGCCTAGCCATGCAAGCGAATCACACTATCCGCTCTGCCATCTACGCATCATCAAAAATGATGTTTCAATGGCAGGTCAATAGTGCGAACCACAATACACGACACCAGAAGTCCTCCATGGGCAGTTCAGCCTATTAATGACGCAATCACTTCTGTTGTATTTCTATCAAGCAGTATAGGCCGAATCCAACAAGACCCTTAGGACCTTAATACTGTGTCCAGTAAATGATAGTAGACTAGAACAGTGAGAACAGGATAGTGGGTAGGTTTGGTATTGTACAAACATTTATTACAAATAAGGGAGGGAAACCTGAGGCCTGTAAACAGTAAATTAATATGAAATTAATATGAAACAAATATAAAGGTATGTTATCAGGCACTCGCAGGAAATAAAGAAGTAGAACACCAGACAACAGAAAAACAACAGACATGAGTGGCTTACCCAGGATTTGAACACTGGACCTTCCGTGCGACAACCCCGCCTAGCCATGCAAGCGAATCACACTATCCGCTCTGCCATCTACGCATCATCAAAAATGATGTTTCAATGGCAGGTCAATAGTGCGAACCACAATACACGACACCAGAAGTCCTCCATGGGCAGTTCAGCCTATTAATGACGCAATCACTTCTGTTGTATTTCTATCAAGCAGTATAGGCCGAATCCAACAAGACCCTTAGGACCTTAATACTGTGTCCAGTAAATGATAGTAGACTAGAACAGTGAGAACAGGATAGTGGGTAGGTTTGGTATTGTACAAACATTTATTACAAATAAGGGAGGGAAACCTGAGGCCTGTAAACAGTAAATTAATATGAAATTAATATGAAACAAATATAAAGGTATGTTATCAGGCACTCGCAGGAAATAAAGAAGTAGAACACCAGACAACAGAAAAACAACAGACATGAGTGGCTTACCCAGGATTTGAACACTGGACCTTCCGTGCGACAACCCCGCCTAGCCATGCAAGCGAATCACACTATCCGCTCTGCCATCTACGCATCATCAAAAATGATGTTTCAATGACAGGTCAATAGTGCGAACCACAATACACGACACCAGAAGTCCTCCATGGGCAGTTCAGCCTATTAATGACGCAATCACTTCTGTTGTATTTCTATCAAGCAGTATAGGCCGAATCCAACAAGACCCTTAGGACCTTAATACTGTGTCCAGTAAATGATAGTAGACTAGAACAGTGAGAATAGGATAGTGGGTAGGTTTGGTATTGTACAAACATTTATTACAAATAAGGGAGGGAAACCTGAGGCCTGTAAACAGTAAATTAATATGAAATTAATATGAAACAAATATAAAGGTATGTTATCAGGCACTCGCAGGAAATAAAGAAGTAGAACACCAGACAACAGAAAAACAACAGACATGAGTGGCTTACCCAGGATTTGAACACTGGACCTTCCGTGCGACAACCCCGCCTAGCCATGCAAGCGAATCACACTATCCGCTCTGCCATCTACGCATCATCAAAAATGATGTTTCAATGGCAGGTCAATAGTGCGAACCACAATACACGACACCAGAAGTCCTCCATGGGCAGTTCAGCCTATTAATGACGCAATCACTTCTGTTGTATTTCTATCAAGCAGTATAGGCCGAATCCAACAAGACCCTTAGGACCTTAATACTGTGTCCAGTAAATGATAGTAGACTAGAACAGTGAGAACAGGATAGTGGGTAGGTTTGGTATTGTACAAACATTTATTACAAATAAGGGAGGGAAACCTGAGGCCTGTAAACAGTAAATTAATATGAAATTAATATGAAACAAATATAAAGGTATGTTATCAGGCACTCGCAGGAAATAAAGAAGTAGAACACCAGACAACAGAAAAACAACAGACATGAGTGGCTTACCCAGGATTTGAACACTGGACCTTCCGTGCGACAACCCCGCCTAGCCATGCAAGCGAATCACACTATCCGCTCTGCCATCTACGCATCATCAAAAATGATGTTTCAATGGCAGGTCAATAGTGCGAACCACAATACACGACACCAGAAGTCCTCCATGGGCAGTTCAGCCTATTAATGACGCAATCACTTCTGTTGTATTTCTATCAAGCAGTATAGGCCGAATCCAACAAGACCCTTAGGACCTTAATACTGTGTCCAGTAAATAATAGTAGACTAGAACAGTGAGAACAGGATAGTGGGTAGGTTTGGTATTGTACAAACATTTATTACAAATAAGGGAGGGAAACCTGAGGCCTGTAAACAGTAAATTAATATGAAATTAATATGAAACAAATATAAAGGTATGTTGTCTGGTGTTCTACTTCTTTATTTCCTGCGAGTGCCTGATAACATACCTTTATATTTGTTTCATATTAATTTCATATTAATTTACTGTTTACAGGCCTCAGGTTTCCCTCCCTTATTTATCTGGATGCCTTGGTTATGAAGCTATAAATAAATATCTTCTTCTGCTCTGATCCTTAGCCGCAGACTGTCAAAGCAGTCAGTGGCCATCACGTCTGGTGGCGTTTTGTAGGGCAGCAACAAATTGCTTCCACTTTGCTCGGTCGGCAGCCATCTTTCGTACAGTGCCCCAACTCTGGTTCATTCTTTGCATCTGAGCCTCCACAGTTCTCCGCCAAGTTGTGTTTGGTCGGCCTCTCTTTCGCTTTCCTTCAAATACCCATGTACAGCTGGGTAGATTTCAGCGTAACGCTGTTAGGCTTCTATCTCAGATCCCATAGATAAGTAATTTTCATCATCTCCTTTTTCACTACTCATGGAGCCAACAAGGCAGGTGGTCTCTTGAGGAAGTTTATGACAATGCATAAACTGTTGTAGTGGTGGCTTCTGTAGCAATCTGTTTTACATGATGAGCGTGCCAGCCATGTACACAACCTCATATTGGTTACCTTTTATGACATGCCTGAGGTCGTGTTCTTTCTTTGTCTCCGCAAAGACCCCCCCTTCCTCCCACCACCCTTTGAACTACACAGGTCTAATACAAATACGATATTCATTAAGTGTGCTAGCTGAGTGACACAAAAATAAATTGAAAAAAGTAATATGGTGTGAAAGCATTCATATAATAATACAGGATATCCCATAAGCCTGGCATCATAGTGCATTATTGACGTATGTAACAACATTATCAATGACATCATTCACCGTATGCTCGCTGACTCGGTATCGTGTCTGGATGTGTGTATTAGAAAAAAATAGTGGACACATTAAGTAAGCTCTGTGATTAAGCTTTTGGTGATGCCTTTTTTTAAGTACCCTTCCTATGATAACAGATTTATGAGACACCTTGTAGTACAACCGTGCTATTTGCACTTGGAGAAGAATAAGCATTCACAATTTTGCATGTATTCCGAGGAACATCTTGATATCTCTGAGGATAGGGAGATCTGAAGCCGGAATACTATGTAAACATGTCAGTGCCGGTTCAGGTGGCCGGGTTTATTAAAGGGGTATAACAAAAAAAAGTAAAAACGGGAAATAAAAACGGCTTGACTGAGTAGTTAAAATAGTAGTCCCCCTTTTGTTTGTCAGTTAGATAGACCTTTAGGTGCAAGATAATCTGTGAGCATAGGTGAACTTGATTCAGGCAGAGTCAACCACGGATCGAGTGCGTTGATGTTAGTTCAAGCCTGGTTTTGATGGTAGAAGGACCAGAGAGAGAGGAAAAAAAACACAATGAAGGAGTTTTCCTTTTTTAAGTGTGGAATCCTTTGAGATGTGCTACCAAAGCCAGTCTGTGGAAACAGAAACTCAAATTTAACTTGAGATGTTAGAACATATATGATTTATACTGGTGCAGAGTTTTCAGTGAACCAAGAGTGTGTGTTATATATCAGTGGATGGAGAGATCCACAAAGATAAAGGTATGTGTCTCTCGCCCTAAGAACTTTAGACCTCGTTAGATCAGTTCGGTTGAAATAGCAGTCTTCCCGGGGTTGTCCGGTCATTACAAAATGATACTTTAAAGCATCACCCAGACTACATGAAATTACAATGAAGTAGAAGAGATAAACAATAGACCAATGTAAAGAGTTCTGGCTGCCGGCATTTATTGTGCTGATTTTTTTCTGTGGGGCAGTATTAGTGCTCCGAGTCAGGGGTTCCACTAGCTCATCCCTGTAGCCAGCCCTAGCAAGTAATTACCTGAGATTTTATCTGGCAATGCAATGAAATAAGAGATAACAGATATTTCAGCTTGTCTTTCAATTTTCTACTCATTGAGAGAAATGTCTGGAAGATCTGCTTTCACTATGAAGTTGTTCAAGGAGTACCACAGCATACAGGCTTTATTGGGATTGACCTTGGAGCTGGTTTCCTAGCACCCTTTAGAAACTGCCCGTAGTGTCTCATGTAATATTTTCACCATTTCCTGCTTGTCTGAGCCAGTTCTGTAAATGAGTTTGTCATCTGCAAATGTTATTGCTCATTTCGACCATGTTTGAATGCTGGCTTTTTTTTGCTGGGTACATGTTAAACAGCACTGGTGACAGTAGAGAACCCTGGGGTAGCCCCAGACAAATGTGCTTTGGTTCTGATGTCCAGTGTTCTCAAGTGAAATGCCACCTACCTTTCCACTAATGTAGCTGCTATCCACCTTGCTGGTCAAGGGTTTACACCACATGCCATTACACATTTCATTAAGGTTATAAAGTTCACAACATTTCTTTGTTACACATCATACACAAATGTCCCAGCTTTACTCCTTGTGACTTTCATGAGCCTATAGCTACCCAGGGCATCACATGTTCAAGGTGGTTCATCATTTGCTTGCTACTATATCTTCAAGTAATTTACCTTAACGTATTCTGTATTGTGATAATCTGATAGCTGTTGAGAAGTGTGGTGTCTTTACCAGGTTTACAAAGTGGCCGTAGGTAACTATGCTGCCACTCTTCTGGCACCTCAGCATTTTGAATACTGGTGATGAAATCCCTCACCTCATTCATAATGCCTGTGTCATCCAGCTGTTTTAAATGGTGGTACTGTACACCATCAGGACTTGGGGCAATGTGTCTACTAGTTATTAAAGTGTACACAATGTAATCATCAGAAATGAGGTAGAAACATATCTCATGTCATATGTTTTGCAGAACAAAGTCCTTAATTTCTGGACTGGCCGCTTCATCACCTTTATCTGTCAGATTGATATACCGATTGAGTAATACATGTCCCTTTTCTATCAGTCTTCAGGCTTAAAGTTTCTGAGGGTAGTTCTTGCTATGTCTTTTGCTCCAAGTCATTTTGTCAGTCCTCTGTTTTAATATTTTTTTTTCATTACCAGTTGTCAGTGTTTATGTGACAGAATTAGCAGCACAAAAAGTTAATGCTATCAGTAAGCTAACTTCATCATAATGTGGAAAAGTTTATGTGACAGAATTAGCAGCACAAGAAGTTAATGCTATCAGTAAGAGATAACTTTATCATAATGAGGACAAGAAAATGCAGCTTGCTGTTAATTAGTCTTCTCTTTTTGCTCTTTGTGGAGCATGGAGCCACTTTTGCAGCTGGCACCCTTGTAGAAAACTTGTACTCTTACAGTAGAGGTCTTTGTAGTAACTTGTTTTACATGATGAGACCAACTGCCCGATGCACAACCTCATTCTAGTTGCATCTGAGGGAGCAGGAGTCCTATTCTTGTTCTCCTCAGAGACCCCCCTAGAACTACACTGTGGCCTGGTAATTACTTGTGATTTCTAACGATATAAAAACAACTTCATAGTCTTTTCTTTTGTTAGTAAAACCCCATGTTTTGTAAAGAAATGTCATGATTTCAGTCTTTATTTTAATACCTTTGCTACAACAGCTAGTCTTTGTAATAAAATTCTAGACTTTCTAATAAGATCAAAATACATAATAGCAAAACTGTTATCCTTGTTTAAAAAAAAAAAAATCAAAATCAAAATCAAATCCATGAAATAAGACAACAATTTCTGCTTCTCCTGTTGTCAATGGAAAGCTTTGTGAACTGCAGCAATGAACTAAGATGCTGTAAAAGGAAACTAAGATAAGATGGTAATAAGACAAAAAAAATATTTAAACCAATAAATGAAGGACTAGGACAAAGTATTCAGGAGAAACAAGACACAAAGAGATCTTGCTGAAGGTCTAAGATTTATACGAAGCTTTTAAACGAAGAAGTTGACTTACTTGTTCTTGATGAGATTTGCAACTGGAGTATAAGAATAGTAAGGTAGCACAGGATACGCGTCACAGTCAGTGATAACTAGCTTAGTTTTGTTGTCATAGTTGTTAATGGTTACGGCTGCATCAATCCACTGCCCAATTTCCACAAGATAAATTGATCCAACGGTTGCATAATATCCAGTGAAATTGCAGTTAGTATAGAGGTCCAATGACAGCTGAAATTCACAGACTTTGAATTAAAAGGCAGCCATTTATTAAATATTACAAATATGTGTAAATCTTTTCATTTACCACATACTGAAACTCTACCTTTTCAATCTAAAACACACTAAAGCCATTTTGCTTCACTTAATGGTATGATTTCTTTCAGTATAATACAAATTTAAAGACCTTTTGTGTACTATTAATAAATATTGAAACTTTATCTTGTCCCATTATTACATATAGTAAATTTTAACTTTCAACTTTACTAAATATTCAAACTATCACCTTTCACCTACACTAGTCATTAAAGATTCCAACTTTTCACTCTGCTAAAAATATCTACTTCTTCGTCATTTGCTGTCACATAAAGTAAAGCGAAGGATTCAGGCTTTCGAGCATAAATGTTATAGAAGAATTTTGCGCATTTGCTATAAAGAGCACAAAACAAATGTCTATGTTAGAGAGAAGATAAACACCTATGCAGGCCACCAAGAACCACTTTTGTCAATAGTGAAACATCGAAAGCTTGCCTGGTTTGGGCATGTAACTCGTCATGACTCCCTTTCGAAAACGATCCTTCAGGGGACAGTCGAAGGTAAACGGAGAAGAGGAAGGCAAAGAAAATCCTGGGCTGATAACATCAAAGAATGGGCAGGACACGGTTTTTCCACACTTGTACGCATTGCTGAGGATAGAGAGCAGTGGAGGACCCTGTCTGCTGATGCTTCCACCATGGCACCCCTACGACCCATGACGGGTTACGGGCTGAGATGAGATGATGAAAGTAAAGATAAACATAGCCCCGTAGCTGATAATGCCACAAACTTCCTCATTTGCTGTCACATAAAGTAAAGATAAACATAGCCCCGTAGCTGATAATGCCACAAACTTCCTCATTTGCTGTCACATAAAGTAAAGATAAACATAGCCCCGTAGCTGATAATGCCACAAACTTCCTCATTTGCCGTCACATAAAGTAAAGATAAACATAGCCCCGTAGCTGATAATGCCACAAACTTCCTCATTTGCTGTCACATAAAGTAAAGATAAACATAGCCCCGTAGCTGATAATGCCACAAACTTCCTCATTTGCCGTCACATAAAGTAAAGATAAACATAGCCCCGTAGCTGATAATGCCACAAACTTCCTCATTTGCTGTCACATAAAGTAAAGATAAACATAGCCCTGTAGCTGATAATGCCACAAACTTCCTCAAACTAGGTCCAGCTTTATGATGAAGGGTGACCAGTTTTCTTCCTCACTGACTCTGCCTTTTCTAACTCAAGAGCAGAATCAATTACCCATTTACAGCTGGGTAGACTTTAGCGTAATGCTGTTAGGCTTCTATCACCCAGTAACTTCACTGCAGTAAGACAACTAACCACTTAGCCGATCAGACTTGTCACATAGCTACATCTATCTTATAAAATCAATACCCTTCAGCTCCCTGAGGAGCATAGGCCTTCAACAAACATATGCCAAGTCTTCCTGTCCTGTGCCATCCGCTCAAGCTCTTTCCATGTTTTCCTCATTATTTTCACTTCTCTATCCAGTTCTCTTCTCCATGATTTCTCTTGTTCTCCATAGGTTTCCCAAAGCAATGAAAGCTCCTCTTGCTTTTTGTATTCTTATTTTGATATCACTGTCTGTCCCTCCAACTCTGTCTACATTACTGCCAAGATATGTGTACTATTCTACATCCTTTAGTGGTGTTTCTTCAAGTTCAAACTTGTTGTCAGTTCTTGCATTTATTCTCATAATCTTTCTTTTCCCTGTGTATTTTCAGGCCTACTTGTTGTAACCTCTCATCGAGAATTTTCATTTTGTCTTGCATCTGATTATGGTTATGGGACAGAAGAGCCAATCAATCAATAAATACCCTTTAGCTGCCTGAGGAGCATAGGCCTTCAACAAACACATGCCAAGTGTTCCTGTCTCGTGCCATCCGCTCAAGTTCTTTCCATGTTTTCACATTCATCATTTTCACCTCTATATCCAGCTCTCTTCTCCATGTGTTTTTTGGTCTACCTCTGACTCTCTTTCCCTGTGGATTCCAGAACAAGAACTGCATTGTAATGCCATCAACAGGTTTCCTCAATGTGTGTCCTATCCATCGCCAGCGTCTTCTTCACAGCTCTTGTTCCACTGGCACTTGTCTGGTTCTTGTCATCAATTCCACATTTGTGACTTTGTCATACCATTTCAGTCCTTCTATTCTACGCAAGCACCCGTTTATAAAAGTCTGTAGCTTTTTAGTTGTTGTTTTTATTGCTCTCCATGCCTCAGAGCCATACAATAGGACTGACTTGACATTTGAGTTGAAGATTCTTATTTTCGTGTTGGACTTGACTTCTATTAACCTCTATATGTTTCCCAATGCAATGAAAGCGCCTCTTGCTTTTTGTATTCTTATTTTGATATCACTGTCTGTCCCTCCAATTTTGTCTATATTACTACCACGATATGTGTACGATTCTACATCCTTTAGTGGTGTTTCTTCAAGTTCATTCTTATCATTTCTTGCATTTATTCTCAAAATCTTTGTCGTTTTCCTGTGTATTTTCAGGCCCACTTGCTGTGACCTCTCATTGAGAATTTTCATTTTCTCTTGCATCTGATTATGGTTATGGGACAGAAGAGCCAATTCATCTGCAAAATCCAGATCATCAAGCAGTTTAGTCAGATTCCACTGGATTGCAGTTCTGTTGTGTGATGTCGATGTTATCATAACCCAATCTATTACTAGTAAGAAAATAAATGGAGACAAGAGGCATCCCTGTCTCACTCCCGCTCTAATCCTAAACGGTTCTGTAAGTTGTCCTTCATGAAGAACTCTGCATATCATGTCTTCATAGGTCTTCCTTATTAAGTTAATGACCTTCATGGGAACTCCATAATGCCTCATAAATTTCCAAAGTGATTCTCTGTCTACACTGTCAAAAGCCTTTTCATAGTCCACGAATCTGATGTATAGTGGTGATTTCATTCCAGACTTTGTTCAACTAGTATTATCAATGTGGCAATCTGGTCTGTACAGGATCTGTTTTGTCGAAAACCTGCTTGTTCATCTCTCAGTTGCTTGTCTGTGGACTCTTTTAATCTCTCAATACTTTAATACTTTTCCTGGCACTGACATCAACTTTTTCCTCTATACTTTGTGCACTCTTGTAAATTTCCCTTCTTAGGCAACTTGACCAGATGACCTTCCTTCAATTCTGTTGGTATTTCCTCTCTCTCCCAGACTTCGCCAAGTTGTTTGTATAATATCTCTGTAGAGGAATCAATATCTGTTTTGATGCCCTTTGCTGGAATTCCATCTGAACTGGCTGCTTTTTCATCTTTCAGAAGCTTTATGGCTTTTTTTATTTCTTCTCTACTTGGTCGTTCACAGCGATTAGTAGCTCCCCTTCTGCTGGCTGGATGTCTGGGGGATTAGTTGGAGCTGGTCTATTGAGAAGTTCCGCAAAATGTTCTGTCCATCTCTTCATTTGATCTTGTATATTACTAAGCAATTTTCCATTCTTATCTTTAATGAGACCATTTACTTGCTTATATTTCACTGTTAGATCTTATGAAATCGTTGTTAGGTTTCATGAATCTTCATTGCTGTACAGTGATTGTCTCCAAGGAGTCTGTACAGGCCAGCTTCTGTCAGTCTGCATCACTCTTGATGGACATATTAACCAGTTTTCTTAACATCATAATTACCCTCAACTCTCCAAGGAGCATAAGCCTTCAACACATACACGCCAAGTCCTCCTGTCATGTACCATCATCTCAAGTTCTCCTTATCATATTCACCTTGTCTCCAGCTCTCTTCTCCATGTGCTTCTTGATTTACCTCTGCCTCTCTTGCCCTGGGGGGTTTCAGAGCAAGGACTGCCTTGCAATGCTATCAACAGGTTTCAATCTCTTGTTGTTCGGTGTAAGGTATTTTACAGAGACGTTAGTTTTAACTGAATGTCTCTTTGTTGTAGTTCTGGCCTTTATTACTTCCTCCTCAAGCTGTTGCAGTTCTTTGGTCCAGTATAGTTTGTAATTCTTCTTAGTCCCTAAAGGAATGTAATCAACAACAGCTGCTTACAGTGCCACCTTGTTAAAACTTTCATCCATTATTTTCCTTTTGCTGTTTCATGCACTGCTAGTTTCGCTAATGCTTATCTGTCAGCATTGGATGTCTGTCCCAATCTGCTCACTTGTAGTTCCATCACAGCAATAGTTTGTGCTTCTCCATCTGTAATGGTTAAGTGCTGGTCAGTCAATTCTGTGGAGAATATAATATGTTGAAAAGGCTATGTCTGGAGTACAGCTGATCTGTAACCTTTTGGATTAGAAACTGGGTTTGTCATTAAATATATAGAGCAGCTGGAGATTTGTGTTATTTTCCAGTCTTCAATCTCATCATCTTTACTATCTGTTTCTGACCATCCCCAACGTTCAGAACAGCTGTTCAAGTCATCAATAACAGTACAGGCAGGATTCTGCAGAGAGGCATTATTTTGTTTTCTTTACAATCATGTCACTGAGAACCGATTTGTTTTCTTCTAAATTCTTTCACTTAGAACCAATCTGTTTTCTTCACAATCATGTCACTGAGAACCGATTTATTTTCTTCACAATCTTGCCTAAATTAAAGTGAGTTATGTTGACCTTTTATACTATTTCAGCAGCCACATTTCACAGATTAGCTTTCTTTAGTCCTTGGCTGTACAAGTCTTCCTGTACAGCAGATTTGTTTCTCTTCGGGCCTAATGCCAATGCTTTAACCTGTCTGCCTTGGGAGACCCTGCTGGTAGTTGTGCTCACTTCACTAAAAATGAAAAGCCCGCGCATTACTAATGTTACAACTTGACCTGTGAGTCTCTTAATTCATAAATGTAATGACCAATGTAATATATACAGCTCTTTTTCTTCATGCTCTGTAGGAAGCATCATCATCTTGGTTAAAAGCTTCACCTACACTATCATTATCAGTATAACCACCAAAATCACTATCATTATCATTGCCAAAATCATTACTGTAATCATAATTATTGACACTAATAGAGTTGACTGTGCCCCATGTAGCTCCTGGGGGGAGGGTGGGGGATATCTGAGCAGACGAGAAAAGAATAGAAACAACCGCTACTTAAAGCATGTCGTAAGAAGTGACGATTATGAGACTATGCACAGGGCTGGCAAACTCATCATGTCAAAGACTTGCTACAGAAACTACTGCTGGCATGCACTCATGAATACTCTGGAACAGGCTTTCTGCTAAGGGGGTCAGATTCAGTGATGGCTCCTGGGTCAATGAGGAGGAAAAAGGGAAATGATAATGGAGTTTACTGTATCACCATTATTGGGAGACGTGCTGGTGTAATGGTTACCACCACACTGCGCTGGCGATCGGGTGATCCAGGTTCGAGCCCTGGCGAGGGAATTTGAAGGAGCGTCGTCGAACGGAACTTGGACTGGAATAATTCGAGCCGTGGCGATGACATCTGAAGCAGTGTCGCCGACCAGGGATTGGAATAACCTGAACGGCTCCTGAGCTGATTTAGCTCTAATGGGTACCTCTGAAATCTGCGAGTATCTGTCTGAATGGCGAGAGGACACCTGTCATTGAACAGGGAAAAAAGGGATACTCACGTAAAATCAGTCTCAGGTTAGACATATTAACCGAAGATTTCGCCTCGAATAAAAAATAAATAAAAAAATCACCATTACTGAAGCCATCACTATACATAAATACGGAAGCAATTGAAATAAAGCATAGGGCGACATACTGTCTGTCATCATAGTTTTATCACATATTATCATTTGTCAAAAAGCAGAAAACAGGGTATGGGTTAAGGTTACCATTAGGAAATATCTGTATGCATCTGCATCCTTAGCGTAAGCTGATGAAGTCACGATATATTTCACCACATTGATGGAGATGGATAGGGCGCACACTGAAGAAAATCTGTTGATAGCATTAATAGACAATCCATGTTCTGGAATCCCCAGGGTAAAGAGATATGAGGAAGACCAAAGAACACATGGAGAAGAGAACTGGAGACAGACATGAAGGGGATGAAGAAGATATGGACAGACCCTGAGCTGATGGCATGGGCGAGGAAGACTTGGCATAAGTGTGTTGAAGGCGTATACTCCTTTGGGAGTTGAACGGTGAAAAGAAGAAAATAAATTGCATGAATGTCCTCAATTTCATTTCAACCCACCGGTTCACATAGCTGTGGTCATTTAATGCACTGTGTCTTCACAGGTCAAAGCATACAAAATATGTTGTCCCACTACTTTCCACTACTTACTGAGAAGTTGTATTGATCATACAAAGTTGCATTTTTCTCCACAAAGTAGCCTTCCCAACGATTCGACACAACATATTTCTTGGGGATGACACAAACCAGGTTGTATCTGACCCAGTAAGAAATCAGGATATTAAAAAGTTAAAATACAGTAATAACTTAGAGCAAAACAAATCTGATTTAACAAATTTATGATCACTGTTGTACTAAGAAATAGACTTCAAATTTTCTTGTATTTATGAAGAAAAGTATACAGTTCAACATCTGATGGGTTAAAATTAGGATATATAGTGTCCATCATTTCAGATAATATGATTAATTGTCAATATTTCCTTTTTTTGCATTCTCTGTCCTGTCCAATTATAACATAAATGAAAATGTCTAAATTGTAGATGGATGGAGATGAGACTTCATACTTGCTACTGACGTTCAAAAAAGAAACAAATATATGGAAGAAGAGCATGTGAAAACTTAAGTTGTTTAGGATAATATTTAATTTACTTTTTATTTGACACCAGTAACATGTATTACTAGAATCTATCTGCGGTTTTACAAAAGAATGTTAAAAGTACCATGGACAGTTAAAAAGAGTAATGAGGATGACCTGAAAGAGGTCAATGTGCAAAGGAAACTTATTTCACGTTAGATAGAAGTAATCCACTTTTTTGAGCATGTTATGAGAAGAGGAAAGCTGGAATATATCGTAACAACAGGTAAGACTGAAGGAAATAAGAGATAGATGAAGACAAAGAGAGCAAATACTGGACAGTTTGACATCGTGGCATGGAAGGAAGTCAACAACAGAATTGTTAAATTGTACTGGAGACAGAAAGTTGTGGAGAGACATGATCTCCTACACCACTCGGCATGGTACCTGAAGAAGAATCTCTCTAAACCTTTGTATTCTCACCATACCCCCACTAACCGATACATATATATTAATTTGTGATCTTGTTAAATACTGTTTGAATATTTTCTGCAGTTCCATAGGTCTGTATGTTTGTTACACCTGTTCAATAGTTATGAGTGAATTGTAAGCCTGTAAAAAATCTAATAGTGCGATTATATCTGTGGTTCATACCTAATTTGATACTTTTTCAAAAAGGATCTTTGAAACTGATAATACATTACAGCAAAACTGGGACAGCCTTTTATGCTCTTTGTCTTGAAATGTGGTGATGACTAGCATTGGTGATCTTAGCTCTTCACAGTTTCCAGTCAGTAGATCTGGCTATCACTTCTGTTGTTGACTAATCCTTGCCATGTTGTTCAACTGCTCAGTATCTTTTATTGTTGTTGTTCTTTTGTCTTTCTTTCCCATCAATGTAACCACTTGTCACAGTGTTTTCTAACTTCCTCTTCTCATAACATGCCCAGGAAAGTTAACAACATCTTTCTGTTGTGCCTAACAAATGACTTATTCACATTGGCCTCTTTTTGGGCGTCATCGTAAATGTTTTTAGCTGTTCTTGACAGTTAACATTCTTCTTTTAAATTCCGATTTATGGAGTCACAATCAGAGGTGTTTCCTGACTTCCATTTTCCTTGGCCTGCTGTACGCTCATTCTCCTCCATGTTCTCTTATATTCTACCCTTCCTTCCTCTAATTTTTATCTCTGTAATCAAGTTATCCTCTCATGCATCTTAAGTAATAGAACATATACTGAGGGAGACTGAGGACCTATGAGTTTGCCCGGAGTGCAATGATGTCGATTCTATTCAACAATAACAATAACAAAGTAATAGAACGTAGCAAATGTAACATCAGCATGTTCACAATTACAATACTCTGTCACAATCAAGAAATATAAAAAATACAAGAAAATTAACAATAGCAGCGGCCTTAAACTCTATATAGCTGCATATTCCACAGTGATCTGGCAAAAGAAATTATCAGGTTACATGGGAGAAAGGGGCATATAATCAGCACTGATACAATTTTCAAAATGTCTGCAAAAGAAAGAGCAAGGACTGAGTGTATTTTTCAGGTCTTGTGGAAGCTCTTAAGATATGCAACATAGTAAGCTACGTTTTTATTGAAAATGAATTGGGGGGGGGGGGGGGTGTGCGCCCCGCTGTAAAACTGGTAACGGTAATATCAATCAATCAATCAATCAATACCCTTTAGCTCCACAAGAAGCACAGGCCTTCAACAAATACATGCCTAGTCCTCCTGTCACGTGCCATCAGCTAAAATTCTTTCCAAGTTTTCCTCAACATTTTCACTTCTGTCTCCAGTTCTCTTCTCTATGTGTTTTTTGGTCTACCTCTGCTTATATTTCCCTGGGAATTCCTTATAATGTCATCGATAAGTTTCCTCAATGTGTGTCCTGTCCATCGTCAGTGTCTTCTCATCTCTTGTTCCACTGGCACTTGCCTTGTTCTTGTCGTCAGTTCCACATTGGTGACTTTGTCATACCATTTCAATCCTTCTATTGTAGGCAAGCACTCATTTATGAATGTGTGTAGTTTTTTAGTTGTTGTTTTTGTTGTTTTCCATGTTTCAGAACCATACAATAGGACTTATTTGACATAGGACTAGAAGATTCTTATTTTTTGCATTTGACGATTTCTCTTGATCTCCACGTTCCCCAAAGCAATAACAGATCATCATTTTTTCTGTATAGTGTTTTTGATATCATTGTTCCTCCAACTTTGTATATATTGCTGCCACGAAATGTGTAAGATTCTACATCTTTTAGTAGGTATTTCCTCAAGTTCAACCCTGTTATCATTTCTTGCATTTATTCTTATTATCTTTGTCTTTCCCCTGTGTATTTTCAGACCCACTTGTTGTGACCTCTCATCGAGTATTTTCATTTTGTCTTGTATCTGATTATGGTTATGGGACAGAATAGCCAAATCATCTGCAAAATCTAGATCATCAAGCTGTTTAGTGAGATTTACAAATTAACAGTACACATGAAACAGGGGACGTTTTGAGGTTCATCCTCCGACAGTCACAGTTACAAACAAGCGACAGAGACAAGAATTATAGACAGGTCAAAGAAAAATACAACAGACACTGCAAACACATAACAGGATGACAAACAAAGATAAGAAAAGCTATACAAGTAAACAACACTGTTAATGATCGGACAAATAAGAATAATAATGCATGAAATATACAAAACCAGAAAGAAAGAAATATCAAAGCAAGAAATTAAACAATCAACACAAAGCAATAGGAGATAATTAAATAACAGAACAAGTGAAAGAAGTTCTGATAAAAGTATCAAGTAAGCTGTAAGATCAGTGGAATAAAATTGTAGTTTCATTGCAAAACGTCAATGGAAGTATTTTTCTTTGACCTGTCTATAACTTTTGTCCTTGTCACCTGTTTGTAACTGTGGCTAACGAAGGATGAACCCCAGAACGTCCAGCGCTTCTTGTGAACTGTTAATTTGCAAAACTGATTCCATTCCATTTTATTTTTTTCTAATTTATATATTTAATTCCTTTCCAGTTTTACAGCAGCCCCTTATTTACTTAGTCAGATTCCACTGGATTCCATATCTGTTGTGTGATGGTGACGTTTTCATAAACCAATCTATTGCTAGTAAGAAAAATAATGGAGACAAAAGGCATTCCTGTCGCACTTCCGTTCTTATTCCAAACTTTTCTGTAAGTTGTTCTTCTTTAAGAACTCTGCATGTTTGTCTTCATAAGTCTTCTTTATTAAGTTAATGATCTTAATAGGAACTCCATAATGCCTCATCAATTTCCAAAGTGATTCTCTGTCTACACTATCAAATTTCTTTTCTTAGTCCACAAATCCAATGTATGGTAGTTAATTCCATTCCAGACTCTGTTCAACTATTATTCCCAATGTGACTATCTGGTCTGTACAGGATATGTTTTGTCAAAAACCTGCTTGTTCGTCACTCAGTTTTTGTTTTTTGTCTATGGACTCTTTCAATTTCTCGAGGATGATCCTGTTTAATACTTTTCCTGGTACTGATAGAAACATTATTCCTCTATAATTTGTGCACTAATTTGACCGGATAACCTTCCTTCCTGGAATTTCTTCTCTCTATCAGACTTTGCCAAGCTGTTTATATAATATCTTTGTAAAGGTATCAATGTCTACTCTGGTGGAATATGCTAGAATGCCATCTGGACCAGCTGCTTTTCCATCTTTTAGGAGCTTTATGGCTTTCTTTATTTCTTCCCTAATTGGTCGTTCACAGTTGATTTGTAGCTCCCAAATTTTGCCAAGTAGTTTGTATAATATCTCTGTAGAGGTATCAATGTCTACTTTGGTGGCATCTGCTAGAATGCCATCTGGACCAGCTGCTTTTCCATCTTTCAGAAGGTTTATGGCTTTATTTATTTCTTCCCTAATTGGTCGTTCACATTTGATTTGTAGCTTCTTTTTCTGCTGGCTGGATGTCTGGGAGATTTGTCTGACTAGTCTATTGAGAAATGTTCTTTCCATATCTTCATTTGTTCTTGTATATATTACTAAGAAATTTTCCATTCTTATCTTTGATGAGGCCATTAGCTTCCTTATATTTGCCTGTTAGTTTCTTTGTGTTGTTGTACAGGCCCCTCATATTTTCTTTGCCTGCAGCTTCCTCTTCTTCCCTTGCAAACTATTTTATACATTTCGTCTTGTGTCTTTTGATGTGGCCTCTTACTTCTTTGTTTGTTCCTATGTATACTTCATGTGCCTTGGCTTTGGATCTTCTGGTTTTGCTTCTGTTTAAATTTGCTTTTTTGTTTTTACTGTCTTCTATCTTGTTTATGGTTTCTGTGGTTATCTATGCTTTGTGCTGATGTTCTCTTTTTCCCAGTACCTTTGCACATGTCTCGCTCCAAATATTTTTGTATTTGTTGTCATTGATCATCCATATCTTTTACATCATCCAGCTTTGTTGGTTCACATCTAGTGTACGCATGTATGCGTTTAAGGGGGAACATTGCGTTTGTAATGATCATGTTTTGCTCAGTGCAGAATCCATTGTAAAAAGCAATCAAACAAATAAACAAATCAACAAGACTATTGCTTCATTAGGCATGTCGTATCAGGTGGCTTCTGTGAGGTTGTGCAAGGGCTGGCAAACTCATGGAATAAACATTTACTACTAAAACCACTTCTTTGTTTGCTTCTATGTACACTTCATGAGCCTTGGCTTTGGAGCTTCTGGTTTTGTTTCTGTTTAAATCTGCTTTGCTGTTTTCCTGTCTTCTATCTTACTAATGGTTTCTGTTGTTATCATTGCTTTGTGCTGGTGATCTCTTTTTCTCAGTACTTCTTCACATGTTTTGTTCCATATATTTTTTACTTGTTGTCATTGGTCTTCCGTATCTGTTTCATCTTCTAGATGTTGGAGTACTTGGTATTTGTTGGATACTGTGATTGAAGATGTTTCTCTTCTTTCCTGATTTCTTAGATATCCCACATTATACAGTTGTCGATAGCTATGTTCTGCTGTAAATTTCTTGAGTGTTAATTTTGTTTTCGCTAACAGAAGATGGTGATCTGAAACTACATCTGCTCCTCTGTCGCATAGAGATTTATGATCAGTAAATTTTCTATATTCTTTTCTTTTCTACCCGTGCCCTCTACTTTATTATCGCTCTTTTATCCTTTTCTTGTTTTTCGCACTCGTTAGTTTGCAACAAATATGTTTTCCCATTCTGACTTTACCGTTTCTTTTCTTATACTTAGAAACGCATTTTATTGCATAATGTGTCAGTCCCCGGGATGTGAGCGTGTAGTGTGATATTTCGTCTAATCAGACATGATGGCAGACATATCATCTACACTTTCACCTGACACAGCGTTTTTTGGGCTGAGTTCTCGGCATAAGGTGTGAACGGCGCCCTCATTTGTATTGCTCAGGAAGGAGAATAGTTAGACTGAGGTATCAAAGACGCGTTTTGGCAGTTATGACAGCGTCTAAGTTAAGTGTTAAGAGAGGGGGGGAGGAAGGGGGAGAGGGAGACCGGCGCTATTTCGGATGTTCGAAATAACGTGGGATCCTTTGTCCGTTTTCATATATCTACCCAGTAGCTGAAACCTCACTTCATTCAGTCCTCGTAAATCTGCAGTAGACAGATCACTCGTGCTAGAAAATATCTTGTATATTGCAAAGTTCTGAGTTTCTTGGCAACATTTTGCCGAGTTCTAGACTACCATTATATTGAAGGATTCTAGTTCGTGGTATTAATCTGTAGTTCTGTCTGGAGGTAAATATATATATCTAGTAGAATTGAGTGATTCGGTGATAACCGCTTATTTCATTTTACTAGTTAGATTTCTGTGCAGAAGAAATTAATTTATAAGTCTGTTATATTCGCTAGTCGACATGTTACTGTGGAAAGCAGAATAAATTATAATTTCTAGCTTAAACTCATGCAGCTATAAATAAATTTTATTAAATTGCTAGTAATTAGTCGAGTGTATTTTAAACTAACTTATAACTGCACTGATTCATCATTGAGTATTGACGAGATACGTACGTATTTCTAATTCATGACGATTTATTTTATGAATATAACTTATATCACAGGAGATTTAAAAGATAAAAAACAAGCTTGCAGTTTATAATGTAAGTTATAACCGAGGAATAGTATGTATAAGTATTTTATATGTTTGTTTTTCTTTATTCAGCGAAAACTGGGGTAGCCCAACTCTACCAGCGTTTAAGTACTGATGAGAAATATCTGTGAAGAACTAAACATTCTTTTAATTAAAGACGTGTGGGTGTACAAAGTAAAACCTGTCTGGCATTGTGTTTGCATCCAGTACGACAGAGTACCCATTTTCACAAACTTTAAGACAAATTGAATAACTGCGCCTACCGAGCCAGATTAAATTCTTCCTGATAAAACATCAAGTACATGCAGCCTCTGTGGCGAAAAATATTACCAGCATTAACTTTCCGACGACTTTGACAAATGGTGGTGTGAACAATAATTATTATTTTTTTTTTTTGAGAGAGAGAGAAGTTACCAAGCGGTCTTTTTCCTAAATACGGGAAACCTCGTGATTCTGACATTTGTGGGCCCGCTGAAACTAATTCTTACCTGAACTGAGTAAAGTGACAATAACTAAATCTGAACAGAATATCGCATGAAGAGGACGCTCCCCGGACCCATTGGATGAAACCAAGATCTGCAGAGCTGGGTATCCGCTTCATCAAACTAAAGGCAGATTTACGTTGGGTGTGTCATAAAGTGCGCCAGATGGCGAACACATTCCAGACATTAGGTAAGAAAGTGAGACAGTGATCCCTGCTGAAAGAACAGAGTGAGAATAGACTGAGTGATTTTTTTTTATATATGCACCCACTTTGTAATTTCTTTATGCAAGTTTGTGCTAACAATATTTTCCTCAGGATAGATCAGAGTATCAAAGTCTGTTCATACCTTTAAAGGGAAATCTTAGATCTAGCATATGTATTCGTGACTCTTTGTGGCTATCACTTTTCTTCTAACAGGACTGTGGGCTATACATCGAGGGAAACGATCATACCAATGGGTCTATCATTCTTGTAGAAATTCATTGACTTTATGGCTATCTGTATATGCTTAAATGTAATATGTGCTGTGATGGAATTTTATTATGATAATTAAAATTCAATTAAACTTAATCAGTGTGGCGGTCAGTTCGTTCCCAAATATCTATATTTTCATTTATCATAGTTTCACGTTTGTGCGTCTATTGTCATCACTTATGTGTGTGGGTATGTGAGGAACATATATATTAATATATATTATATTAGATTTGTCTGACTAATCTAAGAAGCTTCTCGAGTGTCAGAGACAGAATCTACTATATTTCCTCCACCTCACTCGTGAAATCTATTCCTATTTTATCATATCCCACTGAGCTATCACTTATTTCTATGTCTATTCAGAAGGGACCAAACTAAGTCTTAATCACCTATCGCAAATCTACGACAAATGTGGTCTCGTGTGTAGGATTTTTTTGAACTTAGAATAGGAAGACGAGTACGACTAATGGTTGCTCGTTTTCGGGAATTGAACTCAAAATCCTGAGCAAGTACGACAAATGAGGTCTCATCTATCGGGATTTTGAACTTAGAAGAGGCAGACGATTCGACAAATAGTGTTTGCTTGTCTAGGAATTGAACTCTAGTCCTGAGCAAGCACGACAAATATCAGCTCGTCTGTAGGATTTCTTTCTGTATTTTGAAATAGAGTAAGAGCGTGATTGTCTCGTGGTATTGTGCATCTTTAAAAATAACTATTCCCCTAGACCAATGATCTGTTTATGGGCGTGCTGACCACACAATTAATAATTGTTTTTCCACAGCATTTTTAGTAATATACATTTGAGTTACAGGTTGATTTTGTCGGATTATATGTTAATTAATGATTTTGTAATACTAAACGCTGGTAAAGTTTGTGATTGTCTAACCTTCACTGGGTTTGAAGCAGAAAGGTGTTTGAACTAAGTTAAGGAGTGCGTTTCGGACTATTTCGTCCAGATTAATTGCCTCTCTTACCCGATCTGACTTCAGGGGGGAACTTGTAGTGGACTTAAAATTAAAGGCATTTTTTTCTTCTTATAATTTTTGCAATAATTGTTTTGTTTCCACTGTAGCAACTTATTTTTCAGTGAGTAATCTTAACTACCATTTATTTGGCGTAGTCATCTGCATTAGGTGCTTTATTGGCCGATTAATAGCAGCGATAGTTAGATAATATATATAGGAGGAGGTATCCCAGGTTAAAATATATCATCTTTTGTTTGGTATTTTCTCGTAAGTGGAAGAAACCAGTGTATCCTTTTCTTCTTTTCTTTCTCGACTAGTCCCAGTCAGCTATTTACTATGGCCGAGAGTGCAAAGCTTAGGCAGATCCTTAGGGACGAGGCAACAGAAGAAGGTTTGGATGGTGAACAAGCGAAAGCTTTTGTCAGGGACGAACTTGAGAGATATGATGCGGAGAGGAAGGCAGAAGAAGCTAGGAGGAAAGAAGCGGAAGACCGGCTATTACAGCAGAAGAAGATGGATGAGGAAATGGAAATTCGCAGGATGCAGCATGAGGAAAGAGAGAAGGAGAGACAGCACGAGTTGGTGCTTAAAGCTCTAGAAGTCCAAAGCCGTGGTGCTGCCTCTACCTCCAGCAATGGAGAGTCTTCTCCTCATTCCTCTTTAACTGATCCTTCTAACACACAATCTACTCATCTCACTGCTATGTCTTTTGCGCTAGAATCTTTCCCTTGTCCTAAAGATTGACAGGTATCTAGAAAACTTTGAGAAAATTGCAACTCAGTACGGTTTCTTTCCCTCCTGTCTCTTGTTTGTCTGTCGATGACAAAGGCCTTGTGGCCGCAACGTAGGTTTTTCTTGTCCTTTCTCCTTGTAAGACGTATTACTATTTGTGTGTGTGTGTGTGTTTTTCCCCCATTCTACGGTTTAGAGAGGTCGCGTTGGAATATGAAGCTTTCCCATGCTTTAAAAAGTTTTGCGTATGATGTTTACGCCAAACTGGAGAGCAGCCAACAAGACAATTTCGACGTCTTGAAGAAAGCGTTACTGGAGCGTTTTGAAATTAACGTGCGCAAATTTTTGCAACTGTTTCGCAACAGCAGAAAGGAGAATTCTGAAACTTGTCAGCAGTTCTCCTCTCGTCTAAGGGGATATCTGACAAAGTGCCTAGAGCTCTCGCAGCTCCCCTCTACCTAGGAAGGTCTTGAGGAATTTGTTATAACAGAACAAATAAAGAACACTTTGTCTGCGGACACCCAAAGATTTTAGCTGAGCATGGTGCAGAAAAGCTTGAAGACATCTAGGAAAAGTCTGAGCGTTATCACAATGCGCTGACCGAACTGCCGGCCACAAAACGTAAACCGACAGAAAATCATTTTCGAAAGAATAATCTAGACCAATCTTCTCATGCTTCTAATCAGAATAACCCCAGAGAAACTGGACCCCAAAACCCCCCTCCTGAAAAATCCAAGTTCTACAAAAACAAGTACCCCAACCACAGTAAACAGTCTGATCAACCCAACCGTTCTACATGGCAGCGGGGCCAGAAAGGACAAGGTGACAAAATGAGAACCCCTGCGCACAGGACTAATGATCAGGGCGAGCACACTGAGCCTAAACGCATAAGATGCTTGCTAACAGTCTCGCAAGGCGGAATTATTGACAGTGATTCCCAACCTGAGGGAGAGAACCCCTCAACGCAAAGTACTGTTATTTTGAACGGTTCTCAAACTTTTTGTTTATTTGACACGGGGCTTTCTTTTGATTGCATTGTTGCCAGGCACCTGGTCAAACCCGGTCAAGAGACAGGAGAGACCGTCAAACTTTGTGGAGTTTCTAAGAGTGAGGCACCAACAACGCTTCCCATCGCATTGGTGGAGATACACTCTGATTTTGTCAGAGGTGTGATCAAAGCGGCTGTTATGGATGACCCGATCTACACAGTCATACTTGGCGGTAGGTACGTGTTTATTGCGAAACCGGAAGAGCCGATTGTGGCAGCAGTAACTACAAGAGGGCAAACCAAGAAGGAATGGGAGCCTGCGCCTAATTTGTTACCTATGGAACTTAAAAAAGCACAACAAAAGAACCCTACTTTGGCACCCTGCTTTAGGAAACTGCCCATGGCTAAGAAACCCAGACTGCACGGGGACATTTTTTTCTAAGGATGGCGTACTTTATCGCAGAACGGGCAAGCCTGACCAAGGTTACAACCAGCTCCTAGTACCGAAACAGTACAGAAGCCAAATCCTAGAAATGGGGCACTCTCTTCCCTTCAGCGGAAATATGGGACAGAACGCCACAAACCAACGGATAACTACTCATTATTGGTGGCCAGGAGTAAATACTGATATTATCAGGTATGTCAAATCCTGTGCCCAGTGCCAACGTGTACCACCCAAGCAACGGACACCCCCAGTCCACATGGGTGAAATGCCAATAATGGGAACACCATTTGAACGGGTAGTGATCAACATTTTAGGACCCTTAGAAGGGACTAAAAGAAGGAACAGGTTCATCCTCACCTTTGTGGAAACATGAACTTTATGGGCAGAAGCTATCCCGCTAACATGCGCGGATGCCAAGCATGTCGCAGAAGCCCTAGTGCAGATTTTCACTCGGTTGAGATTCCCTCAACAAGTGTTGACGGATAACGGATCTCCATACCGGAACCTGTTGATGGACGAGATCGTGAAGATCTTGAGGAACCAACACATCTACATAAAGCCTTATACTCCTGCCGGAAATGGGCTCATGGAACGTGTTAATGGAAACCTCAACATGATGTTAAGTAAACTGGCACAAGTGAAACCTGAAGATTGGGATCTTTGTATTCTTGCATCTTTATTTAGATACAGAGAATCTCCTCATACTTCCACAAGATTTCCGCCAGCAACGCTTTTATTCGGCAGAACCATTAAGGGGCCACTTGAAGCCTTACTTCGGTCGCTGACAGACCAGAAGGCGGATGAGACAGTTGTCTCAGCAAGTAAATATGTGTCGGTTTTAAAGGAAAGGTTGAAACAAGGATGGGACCTAGCAACGACCAACTTTAAGCGAGCACGCACAAAGCACGCTAACCGATACAGGAAAGTCGCGAAAGAAAGAGAACTGGAAGCAGGAGAGAAAGTTTTGGTGTTACTCCCTACCGGGAACAACAACCTGAGGATCGGATGGCAAGGGCCGTTTACCGTCATGAAAAAGATTTCTGTGGCTAACTACCAGATCTCTATTCAAGGAAAGGAGAAGGTTTTCCATTTAAATATGTTAAAGAAATACTTGGAAAGACCAGTGCCGACCTCCGAACATCTCCTGACGATCGTCAAAATTGACGAAGATGACGATAGTGGCAGGGAAATTCCACTGCACACACACGAAATTTTTCAAAAATGTCAAAAGCGGCGACGCTCTTTCAAGCACGCACGGAAGACATTCCAGAGAAAGGAAACTTTGGGAGTAGACTTGAGTAGGAATTGGAGAGAGACGGAGGGGGGAGATGAGAGGGAAGACGACAGACACCCTGAAGCTACAGATATAGGAAATTTATTTCCATAACGTAAACATGGAGTGCTTCCATATCTTAAAGGGAGGACGTTCTGTCGCATAGAGATTTATGATCAATAAATTTTCTATATTCTTTTCTTTTCTACCCGTGCCCTCTACTTTATTATCGCTCTTTTATCCTTTTCCTGGTTTTCGCATTCGTTAGTTTGCGACAAATATTTTTTTCCATTCTGACTTTACCGTTTCTTTTCTCATACTTAGAAACGCATTTTATTGCATAATGTGTCAGTCCCCGGGATGTGAGCGTATAGTGTGATATTTCGTCTAGTCAGACATGGTGGCAGATATATCATCTACACTTTCACCTGACACAGCGTTTTTTCGGCTGAGTTCTCGGCATAAGATGTGAACGGCGCCCTCATTTGCATTGCTCAGGAAGGAGAATGGTTAGACGGAGGTGTCACAGACGCGTTTTGGCAGTTTTGTCAGCGTCTAAGTTAAGTGTTAAGAGAGGGGAGGAGAGGGAGACCGGCGCTATTTCGGATGTTCGAAATAACGTGGGATCCTTTGTCCGTTTTCATATATCTACCCAGTAGCTGAAACTTGACTTCATTCAGTCCTCGTAAATCTGCAGTAGACAGATCACTCGTGCTAGAAAATATCTTGTATATTGCAAAGTTCTGAGTTTCTTGGCAACATTTTGCCGAGTTCTAGACTACCATTATATTGAAGGATTCTAGTTCGTGGTATTAATCTGTAGTTCTGTCTGGAGGTAAATATATATATATCTAGTAGAATTGAGTGATTCAGTGATAACCGCTTATTTCATTTTACTAGTTAGGTTTCTGTGCAGAAGAAATTAATTTATAAGTCTGTTATATTCGCTAGTCGACATGTTACTGTGGAAAGCAGAATAAATTATAATTTCTAGCTTAAACTCATGCAGCTATAAATAAATTTTATTAAATTGCTAGTAATTAGTCGAGTGTATTTTAAACTAACTTATAACTGCACTGATTCATCATTGAGTATTGACGAGATACGTACGTATTTCTAATTCATGACGATTTATTTTATGAATATAACTTATATCACGGGAGATTTAAACGATAAAAAACAAGCTTGCAGTTTATAATGTAAGTTATAACCGAGGAATAGTATGTATAAGTATTTTATATGTTTGTTTTTCTTTATTCAGCGAAAACTGGGGTAGCCCAACTCTACCAGCGTTTAAGTACTGACGAGAAATATCTGTGAAGAACTAAACATTCTTTTAATTAAAGACATGTTGGTGTACAAAGTAAAACCTGTCTGGCATTGTGTTTGCATCCAGAACGACAGAGTACCCATTTTCACAAACTTTAAGACAAATTGAATAACTGCGCCTACCGAGCCAGATTAAATTCTTCCTGATAAAACATCAAGTACATGCAGCCTCTGTGGCGAAAAATATTACCAGCATTAACTTTCCGACGACTTTGACAAATGGTGGTGTGAACAATAATATTTTTTTTTTGAGAGAAGTTACCAACCGGTCTTTTTCCTAAATACGGGAAACCTCGTGATTCTGACATTTGTGGGCCCGCTGAAACTAATTCTTAAGTGAACTGAGTAAAGTGACAATAACTAAATCTGAACAGAATATCGCATGAAGAGGACGCTCCCCGGACCCATTGGATGAAACCAAGATCTGCAGAGCTGGGTATCCGCTTCATCAAACGAAAGGCAGATTTACGTTGGGTGTGTCATAAAGTGCGCCAGACGGCAAACACCATCCAGACATTAGGTAAGAAAGTGAGACAGTGATCCCTGCTGAAAGAACAGAGTGAGAGTAGACTGAGTGATTTTTTTTTTAAATATATATGCACCCACTTTGTAATTTCTTTATGCAAGTTTGTGCTAACAATATTTTCCTCAGGATAGATCAGAGTATCAAAGTCTGTTCATACCTTTAAAGGGAAATCTTAGATCTAGCATATGTATCCGTGACTCTTTGTGGCTATCACTTTTCTTCTAACAGGACTGTGGGCTATACATCGAGGGAAAAGATCATACCAACGGGTCTATCATTCTTGTAGAAATTCATTGACTTTATGACTATCTGTATATGCTTAAATGTAATATGTGCTGTGATGGAATTTTATTATGATAATTAAAATTCAATTAAACTTAATCAGTGCGGCGGTCAGTTCGTTCCCAAATATCTATTATTTTCATTTGTCATAGTTTCACGTTTGTGCGTCTATTGTCATCACTTATGTGTGTGGGTATGTGAGGAACATATATATTAATATATATTATTTTAGATTTGTCTGACTAATCTAACTCTGTTGTAGATGATAGGCTGACTGAGAGAAGCTTCTCGAGTGTCAGAGACAGAATCTACTATATTTCCTCCACCTCACTCGTGAAATGTATTCCTATTTTATCACCTCCCACTGAGCTATCACTTATTTCTATGTCTATTCAGAAGAGACCAAACTAAGTCTTAACCACGTATCGCAAATCTACGACATCCTCTATGTACCTTTACTTCACGTAACGATGATCTAAACTTATTTATGCTTGTGTGATAAATCTGATTCTCAGTTCTGTGGTCTGGTGATATCCATGATGCTTTACGTATTCTTTTATGTGGAAATATGCTTCCTACTATAGCCAGTTTATTTAAAGCACAGAAGTGTGTGAATAGTTCCCATTTTTGTTCATCGTACCTAATCAATGTTTTCCCAGTATTTCTTCAAAGCCGGTGTTGTCTGTTCCTAAAGTTGCGTTTAGATCCTCCATCAAAATTGAGATGTCCTGTCTTCTCTTTTTACCCAAGACATTTTGTAGTCTGGTGTAAAATTCTTCTGTCACAGATTCTTCTTTATCATTGATTAATGCAAAACAGTGGATTCTGTTTGAATTTATTTTCTTTTTGGCTGTTTTGAACATTACTGTTATAATTCTGGGTCCCATTACTTCCCATTTTATAAATGCTTTCGATGCTTCCCAAAACAGCATTACAGCCACCCTTTCACTGTGGTGGGCACTTTCTTCCTCATGTCCTGAGGAGAACACCATTTCTCCTGTGATCAGTTTTTTTCTCTCTTTGCCCTTCCACATTTTTTCGCAGAGACCCAGGATAACAATCCTATAATTTCTACATTTCTGCTGGAACTTGTACAGTTTTCCCATGTTCATTTAGAGTGCAAACATTCTGCGTGCAAATCGTCGAGATTTTCCTAGACGAAATAAAAGATTGGTCGGCAACCCAGACTCATTTCGGCTTTCTCTGGGTTGCTTCATGCACCTCTTTTCCAGAGGACCTTCTTCTGTCTTGGGCGGCTGAGTTGATTTATATTCTATATTTGTCTTATCCATAGTGCTTGTTGATGTTTTTGTGGAAAAAAATTTTTTTTAACGGTATGGGTAACTAGCCCCATGCCCAACCTTCCTTAGCCGCTTTTAGCAGCATACCTGGTAGGGAACCATGTTACTATTCTTTGCTCCCTTTTTGGGCCCCGGTAACACATGGGTGTAAGGAAAATATTATATTATTTTTTTAAAAAGACAATGGTATGGAATCCGTTTTACAAACACACTAATAAATGTGTGAGTTAATGTAAGAGTCAGAAAGATAAATGAAACGACTGATGCAGACACAGAAACTCTGATGATAACTGCTTGGTTAACATTATTGCTTACCTGTAGTCTATATATTTCGTTATTATAACCAGACCTGAAGTCAGCATAAGTCTAATTTTGTTAGTGTAGATTAAATGAGTAGTGTTTTCCTGTGGGGAGAACATCATAAGAAAATTAGTCTATTTTGTATGTAAATTTTATACATATTTATTTTTTTGAGTAGGAAGAGAGACTCCATCCCCAGGTAAACATAATTTAGTGAGACCATACTCACAAACATTGGTGTAACCATAAAACAATAGATATAAAAAATATAATTCAAAATACTAATGAAATGACATGTGCAAGTGAACTTTAGTTCTTCTTTGTACACAAGTTCTTCTTCTTTGTTCACAAGTTCTTCTTTGTTCACAAGTTCTTCTTTGTTCACAAGTTCTTCTTTGTTCACAAGTTCTTCTTCTTTGTTCACACGTTCTTCTTATTCATTCACTAGTTCTTCTTTGTACACAAGTTCTTCTTCTTTGTTCACAAGTTCTTCTTTGTTCACAAGTTCTTCTTCTTCATTCACAAGTTCTTCTTCTTTGTTCACAAGTTCTTCTTCTTTGTTCACAATTTCTTCTTTGCACACAAGTTCTTCTTCTTCGTACACAAGTTCTTCTTCTTTGTTCAAACATTCAATAAAAAAGCTTTCCATGGCTTCTGTATCCTCCATAAGTCATGTCTAATTCTTTTTTCCATTTTATTAGGAGTCCCTCACTGTACATCTTACTGTGGGCATTCAAAAATACAAAGACTGTCTTGTGATGCTGTCAGTGTGCGTCCCATGTGCGTCCTTTACGTAGCCAGAAAATGTTTCTTACTTCTTGGTGCTAAGGTTTTGCCTGGTTTCTTCCATCATTTCCATATTGGTTATCATGTCATTTAACAATAAATAATAAATGTTGTTATTTTATATATCATGTCATATAGTTTAATCTTTCTATTTTGCGTATGCACACATTAATGACAGTAACTTTTTTTTTTGGAGGGGGGAAGGGGGGTGTGGGGGTTTGTTTTCCTTTTTCGGGGCTTTCATGTTCCCACGTAGTACCCGGGGGTCTCTGGGAAGACAGAGCAAGAAGAGGACTGCCGCTCCCTCACACAAATTGCAACTACCGTGAAGTTTTCATGGGGCTGGCAACGTACATCATGCAAAACAAATATGCTACAGAAACTGGTGCTGCACAAGCACATGCTTATTTGCAAATTTCCTGCAACTCTAGCATTTGAGCTGAAATTCTTATTTTTGTGTTGGAACCATCTATTGCACTGTGAATGATTTTCAACTGTTCACCTCTATATCTTAGATTTTTTTTCCCCAACTCATTAGTCCTAACACGATAATCTATCGGCAATATTTATCTTTATCCCTGTCTATTTTGTTTCCAAGGCATGTTCCACTTACTTGCATTAACGTCCCACAGTCGCGAGACAATGCGATGACGACTAATGTTCCATTGATGTCGGAAGTAACGTTTATGCAACCACTCGGAAATTTGTTGTAGTGCAAGATGTCACTGGCAGTTATCTGGAAGTGAAAGATGGACACTGCAAAGAAAGTTTGCAGACTCCCGCCGGAACAGTTTACTTCTGGAAGTGTTATATTGACCACTGGAAATGCAGGAAAATTAAGGTAATATTAGAAACGTGTTGGGGTATCAATGTAGAGGTGATCATTGAAGAGCCATAAATTATGTGTCTGGACAAGGTTTCTTTGCAACAGCAAAAGCAGAGAAATTCAGGCAATACAGCAAAAAAAGATTGAGATCAATTGATTTGTGCATGCGTGCGTGTGTGTGTGTGTGTGAGAGAGAGAGAGAGAGAGAGAGAGAGAAAGAGAGAGAGAGAGAGAGAGAGAGAGAGAGAGAGAGATCTGTATAAGAGTGTTCAGGCTACAATAAAGATTGTGATGAGTTAAATCCTGAAGCATCAAAATACCAGCTAACAAGAAATCTGCTTGTACGAAAGATTCATACGACAGATGGGGAAGACATCTATTTCTCAAACAATTACTACAGTAAAGTTATAAGAGCATAGAAAGTAAGGATGATCTATTTAGACAATATCAAGTATTGAATTGCGAAAGTCAGCAGAAGATAAACAAAGCAACCTGCAAGAAGGCAACACCCACAGAGATTTATAATTTTTGTCACCCATAGAGATTTATAATTTTTGTCACCCATAGAGATTTATAATTTGTGTACCTGTGAGAACGTGCCAACAATAAGAAGTAAAAGAATAACACGTCAAATAAATTAAGAGAAAGAAGAAGAGGAAAGCAGAAACATGAGAAAGAAGTGCAACAGAAAGAGAAGGGGCAGGTGACTGAGTTTAGCAAAATAAAGATCTCTTGATTCAGTGTTACATCAGTGAATCTATGAACCTTCTTACAGTCGTCATGAGATAAAAAATAATATAGATTACACCAGCGAATCTAAGAACGTTCATAAACTCTCCATGAGGTAAAAGTATCATGAATCACATCAGCGAATCTATGACCCTTCATAGAGTCTCCATGAGATAAAAGTACCATCGATTATATTTAGAGAATCTATGAACCTTGATTAAGTCTTCGTGAGATTTAAGTGCCATAGTTTACTTCTGTCAACCTTCATAAAGTCTTCATGAGATAAAAGTACCATAGATTACATCAGTGAACTTATGAACCTTCAAATGTCTTCATGTGATATAAGTACAATGTATTATGTCAGTGAATCTGTGAACCTTCATGGAATCTTCATGAGATTAAAAAAACCCATTGATTACATCAGTGAATTTATGAATCTTCATAGAGTCTTCTTTAAATTAAAATACCATAGCTTACTTTTCAAATATGTTCATGAAACACTTTCCATTGGTAGGTGTCGTGAGGGCTTTCTGCAGATGAAAGAAAAAGAAAAGGACCTCTGCTCCGTTAAGAATACTGTAAAAGACTACGAAGGTGAGGTTGTGTACTTGGGAGTAACGTTTGATCGTGGGCTATCGTTCAAGTATCATGTCGAACTGATCATGCAGAAGTGCAAGCGACGACTGGCAGCCTTAAAAACAATGGCTGCTGTGCGCTTGGAACAGAGACTATTGTTTCTCCTGTATCATCAATTCGTGATTTCATTAATCGAGTACGAGCTAGGAATACTCACGCAGTCAGAGTTACAATGTGAATGACAGGAGCGCATTCAAAATGAATCAATGCGGCTAGTTTGCGGCTGTACGCATGATACCCCATTGTGACAATGAGATACATGCTCGGATTGCTGTCGATTAGATCCAGATATGCGATGGCCCAGGCAAAAGGCTATATACGGGTAACCACCGACAAAAGACACCCCCTATATGAGAACGTAGCTGACATCAAACGAGCAAGAATCAAGAGGGGGATGTCATGGATGACACAGGCAACGATAGGTCAGGTGACCAGGGTTGAAAATGTATCCAAAGGGGAAGGGTGGAGTATGTCAGAGGAGAACTGGATAAACTACCAGCAGGTCATCACTAGCCTTGGCAGATAGTGCTCATCTTGGGGGCAATGAAAAAACAGAGCTGGAGATTAATCAGCTGATAAGTGATAATGCTGGGGATGATAACACCATTGTGTACACTGATGGGTCTGTAGTGTGTGAGAAATCAGAATGGGGCTTCTTTGCGAGAATAAAGGGCAGTGTCGTCGCTGAACAGGGTGGAGCCTACATGACAACAACCTTCAGCATGAGAATGGAGGTAGAGACAGTTACTGCAGCACTGAGGTGGCTGTCTGAAACTTCATCAACCAGGGCAGTTATATTGTCAGACTCTCAAGCCATGCTTCGGAAAGTTCAGAACGGATGGCTGCGGCAGGAATGGAAAACATCAATAGAATCATCAAGTCTTCAAGAACTGGTGTGGATCTACTGTCCTGGTCATGCAGGGGTACGTGGCAATGAGAGAGTTGACAGACTGGCCTCGAGAGCACCCAAAGTGGGGACACTGGACATGGATAAGGGAGAGATACTAAGTGTAATTAATGATCGCCTGCTGATAATAACACTACAATGGATGAATCAACAAGCCTGAGACTGTTGGAGTTTGGAATCAAACGTGGGACTAGCAGAAATGGACATGAGAGAGGATGCATCCGTCGTATGTACACCCATTGTGCTACAGATACAATTAGCATTCATACCCTTCGACATTTGCTGAGGAAGACTGGGGACCTGTTGGTTTGTCCAGGGTGCAGTGAGGTCAATTCTGATTAACAATAACAATAACTTGGCCAGCACTTCATTGTGCAAAACAAACTATTACAGAAATCACCACTGCAAGAGTGAAACAAATGGTTTGGAAAATCCATTAGTTTAAAGAAGTGGTTTTCCCACACCCCTTGAAAAGTAAACATGATACTTATTAATTAATTAAATAAACTGTATTTATATGCAACACTTTTGATATTCAAAGCACACAGTTGTATCCTTCCACATATGACATAATGATAACCCTCATTTTGTCACGCTGTGGATAAAAAGAAACTGTTATTCCCTTGAATCTTTAAATCCACTTACCTGGATTGTCACATGTACATTGAACGCCTGCGATTACACCCAACGTAGACGCTGAACGTGTGCCTAAACTGGAACAGTCCTGAAGACGGTTCTCACTTCCCTGACAGTTAAAGCCAGCTACTTGAATGTTAGGGTTGATCTGATCTGGAACCGACTTAGTTATGGCAGCTGGAATTGGTGTGAATCCAGCATTGCTGATGGATATGAAACATTTTCAGCTTTTAAAAGCATTGTTTTGAAACCACTAATCAGCCAGTTCTGATAAATTTAAAAATTAGCTGTTAAAATAGAAAGTGTTGTGAATTTAGTATTTGCTTATCTTACCGGTCAGCAAAGAATAATAACGCTGTAACATGCCAGACATATTGTGCTAAGGAAGGTTAGCCAAGCTCATGGTTTTGTAAAACCTTTAAGCCAAAACCACATTTACAAGTCAACTAAAGCTAACTGAAATATCTTATTCAAGGAAGAAGGTCCCCTGGAAACTGATGGAGAGAACAAGATAAATATCAGTGGAACAGCAAGTGAGAAGATACTGGCTGAATTGGATACTTGTTGAAAAAGTCAGTTGATAGGATTAAAAGACAGTCTGTTTTCTGGAATCTTCAGGGTCGGAAATAAAACACAATGGGAGACCAAAAGAGCACGCGGAAAATAAGAGTTTGCTGCACACAGCAACAAGATTAAATTAGACAGAATTCAGCAGCAGGTTTTATGTACAATAGCAGGTGCAATCAGATCAACATCAATGGGAGCTATAGAGGTGCATTTAGGAATTCTACCCTTAGAATTACGGAGAAAGGAGATAAGAATAAATTACATGAACAGAGTTATGTTAGATAAGTCTCACACAGCACATACAGCTTTTACCAGTTGCCAACTAACAACTCAGGCCAATCCAATGAATAGAGGCCCTACAGGATGGAAGTGTATGGAGGAAATTGTCCATCTGGGTACATTAATTACATTAATTAATAACAGTTGTGAATACAAGCCAGTGATTCCACCCTGGGAGATCAAGTAACCAGACACGGACTACCACCTAGCAGAAATACTTAAGAAAACAAATAATATAGCAAATATACACAGCCAATAAATATACAACAGATATCAAAAGACAGCATTACTGTGTACACAGATGGATCCAAGGGAGAGGATGGCAAATTGAGGATAGGAATATATATTCCAATATGGAAAATGGCAAAAGAATATAGCATCACGGAAAATACATCAAGTTTCACTGTAGAGATGGTGGCAATACTAAAAGCACTTGAAATATTATCTAATAACCCTCCCAAAAAATTAACAGTTTTAACAACAATTAAAGCACTTAGAAACTTACGAGAATGTAGTAGACCTGATATAGCAGAGGACATATTTCTGGCTACTACATACTTATATTCCAGAGGATGTTCAGTCTTAATTGCTTGGGTATCTTCACATGTTGGCATAGAGAGAAATGAAAAGGCAGATAAAGAAGCCAAGAAAGGTAGATCTGAAAAAAGTCTACTAAATGTAGGGACGAGTCAATCAGAGATTAAGAGCTTAATTAAAGATTTAATAACAGATGAATGGAAAGCAGAGTGGGATAAAAATCTGAAAGGAAGACATGCATATAAGATGTTGAAGGCTCCAACAAGAAAATGTCAGATATCTAGGGAATTAAAAATTCAAAGTAATAAGAAACTTCTCAGACTACAGCTGGGAAAAGGCTATTTCAGAATAGAAGAACCTTACTGTGCAGGATGTCTTCAACACAATAATATAGAACATTTCTTGTTAAAATGTAATGATAGGTATGAACAAATGAGAATACCAATATTAGGTTATTTGCAAGCATCGAACTTACCTATAAATATAGAAGAGGTGTTAAGAATAGACAGACCTAGGGAACTGCATAATATAATCAAATAATATTTAAGACGAACAAATATAGTGGCTGGGAATGTGAAGGTCTGATGCTGTTCTAACAATGCATATGACTTTTAACACATGAAAGTCAATTAAATATCTGTTAGTCAGTTATATAACTGGAACCACCAGGCCTTTACACCCCTCCACTTTAATATTATTCTTGTTCAGAGTTTCTTCTTGATTTTGTTCGTTTTTTTTTTATTTTTTATTTTTTATTTATTTATTTATTTTTTATTTAACGTATAAGAATAATTGTGATTGTCCCTATTTACAATGATTTGACAAATGTGATGCCACTTTCTCATATCGGCGGTTGTTCATATTATTTGGAATTGAAAACAATATATATCCTAATTATAACCCATCAGAGGTTGAACGGGATATTTTTCTTCATTAATGTAATTATAAAAAAATTGTAAAAATAAATAAATAAAAAAAAACACGAACAATGGCCTGGTGACATAGGATGA
Source organism: Oreohelix idahoensis (assembly GCA_024509875.1). Classification (NCBI taxonomy): domain Eukaryota; kingdom Metazoa; phylum Mollusca; class Gastropoda; order Stylommatophora; family Oreohelicidae; genus Oreohelix; species Oreohelix idahoensis. The sequence continues at coordinate 60,115 of JAMPIV010017840.1, read as the reverse complement.
TAGAAAAAAACCAGTTTATATTTGTTTTCCTGTCTGACTATAAGTGAAGGATAGAAAAAAACCAGTTTATATTTTTTTTTCTGTCTGATCACAAGTTGTAGGATAGAAAATAACTGGTTTATTTTTATTGTCCTGTCTGACTACAAATTGTATTATAGAAAAATAAAACCAGTTTATATTTGTTTTCCTGTGTGACTACAAGTGTAGGATAGAAAAAAACTGATTTACTCGTATATTTGTTTTCCTGTCAGACTACAAAGCTAGGCTTTTTCATTCACGTATTCATTGTCCTACGGCTTCCCAGGGAGCATAGGCTGTAAATAAACATACACCAAGTTCTCTTGTTACATACCATCAAGTCCAGGTTTTTCTATGTCTGTCTCATTCCTTTTATTTCTGTCTCCAGTTCTCTTTTCATTGTGTTTAGTTTTTATCGCCCTCTACCTCTCTTACAAAAGACATTGCAGAAAAAGGATTGTCTTGTAATACTACCAACAGGTTTCCTCAAAATGTGTCATATCCATCTTCAGTTTCTTCTTCTCATCTCTTCTTATACTGGCACTTGTCTGGTTCTTGTCATCTTGCCATGGTGACATTGTCATACCATTTTAATCCTTCTATTCTATGTAAGCACACTGCCACTGTGCCATATCATTTAGGAAAACCTTCTTAGACCATTAAAAGAATACAAACTGACATAGCATGTTGATATATAAAAATCTAATGCATCGGTCGCCAGCCTTTTTAACACCACTGGCACCTTCAAGATTTATGAAGAGGTGATGGGCACTAACCAAGTATGGCAGCTCACTTACAATAAAAAGGTTCATTTTTACCACACACACACTATATATATATATAGACCTTTCAAAAGTTAAAATCAAATAAATGTGATTTTTAAACAACATCATTAAGAAAATCCATAATCTCTAACTCCAGTTCTGTAGTCTGCCAATAGACGAAACAATTAGTGTCATGTCTATCTCGTAAACGAAAGAATTTGGAAAAAAGGTTACAACTGGATCTATAAAGATAAATTGTTAAAGCAATCTTTGGATCTCATCTAGTACTATTTGGAGGTGACAATATGTGGTGACGAAATGAAATCTCCATCATTAATAATTGTCTTCATACTGGAGAAGTGTTCAAGTGACTTGTGTAATTAATCATGACTATGCAAGCCAAATTGTGTGTTTATTCTTTCATCCACAAATCTTCCGCGGGAACACAAATAAGCCTTGGTAGGACCGTGTTGAGTACCCCTGATCTAATGCACTTCTGACAATTATACTTCATGCCAGAGTCCAGAACAACGAAAATAGTGGACAAACAAGTGAAATAATTTGATAACATGAGGGAACAGCACAAGTTTCCACAGCTGACATGTTCTTGAGAACGTCAGCCAGCTAGCAGCCTATATGTACCTGATAATGGTAGATTCAGAAAGATACAGAAAGGAAAGAACAGGTCAGAAGGAGGATCAAAAGTCAAATCACAATCTAGACACAGGAGGATGACACATGATGAAGAAGTAATAAAGACAACGATGTACACCATTGATTTAGGGAAAGAGATTTACAAGTACACATCAACCATCTTACAAGGAAGGATCAGAGCACCATTTTTTGGGCTCGAACACAACATAAACCACTCAACAATCACTTGAACAGAATCCAACGATAATACACTCGAGAGTGCCAGATATGTACCCACTTCTATGAAACTGTTAACCACCACTTCTTCCAGTGCCCAGCACTCGATGATGTTACGAAAAATGCTCCTTCCTTCGTGGCCAGATAAGTGGAATACCTTATATGGAGCAAAATAACAACTTGCATACACATGCAGGTACCGCTACGTGGCATTGGGCTGAAGGGCGAGAGCCCAGATACCGCTGGATCCATAGCAACAACAAAAACAACTTTACAAGTAGATCAGCAGGCATGCGATTAATCAAAGGCATGACCTGAGTGACATTCAACAGTTCTTACCTCTCATAGCACAACTCCCGGCACACAACTTTGGCATCGGCCTCATCCCAGTTGTCATTGCTGATAAAGCTCCATGAGTTATTGACGAACAACTGAACATAACCATTGCCAATCCCTCGAGTTGTAGAGTCATCACCACCCAATATTCTTGTTAGATTTGATTTTGAGCTACCTGTTGGTGGTGACAAAAGTAACAGTGAGTAGAATGAAGATGCAGATAGTAACCTGACGCAAGCAGTCTAGCTATGGGTCGCTGACTGCATTCTTCACTGTTGACGCGTCTTAGGTCCCAAATATAAGGATCAATGATGTTGTGAGAATAAGAAATAGTCTGATGGGGTGCTCGTATAGATGATGGCAGATAATTGGTGGATTGGGTGTCATCCCGGACACACCTGGGCTCTCTCACCCCTTTCCACTTGTTCTTTTCTGTTTGTTTTTTTTTTAGATTTTTTTAATATTTCTTGTTTGTTTTTGGAAAGGGGAGGGCGCAAACATTCACACAATTTAGTTTTTATATACTCCGTTTGGGCTGAGTGGAAAAAAAAGGAGAGAGAGAGAGAGAGAGAGAGAGAGGGAGGGAGGGAGGGAGAGGGGGGGGGAGGGGGGGGGAGGGGGGGGGGGAGGGGGGGGGGGGGGGGGAGGGGGGGGGGGAGAGAGAGAGAGAGAGAGAGAGAGAGAGAGAGAGAGAGAGAGAGAGAGAGAGAGAGAGAGAGAGAGGAGAAGTCACTATATTTAGATATCGGAAATCAGATTTCATTTTCTTGAATTTACTACATTGTGTATCCTAATTATAACCCATTGTCACAGATGGAAATAGTGCAGCAGTAATCATAAACTTTTGCCCCTCCCCATCTAGTTTATATTTTTGCTACATGAACGAAGAATTCACCAGTGCAATTAACACGTGAGCCATCTGGCAATTAAGCCCTATGTGAAACAGAGAACGAAGCGCGGTGCACGGCGTAATAGATTCTTTGATCAGGGGAACACACGATATCTAGTCTGAGACGGACCTGGGATTGTAAAACTTTCAGGGAAGTAATTGCGTAGCTGATATTCGGCAAGGCAGAGATGATGAAAGTCAAGCCAGAGAGGCAGAGGCAGAAGAGGTGGTAAAATTACCTTTGATTCAAGAATCGAACGGCAAATTGGCTCGGGTCTGGCAGTAGGTGTGACTTTCGCATTAAAGAACGATAGAACGGAATTTATCAATATATACCATGTCTTTCCGATAGCCATGATCAGTTGCTCAGAAATCTATTTGAATTCACTAGCTTGTTATCTTAAGATTTCTCGTACAGAGTGAAAATTATTAGATTTTCGTGGAGTGTTTCATTTTTCTGATTGCGGTAATTTATATACTAGCCTTTAATTAATTTGGAGCCGCGGTAGCATAGTGGTTAGTGCACTGGCTTCCTAGCGCAGTGGTCTATGGTTCGATCCCCAGATGAGGTGGGAATTTTTTAGGCCACAAACGGCTCTTGGGTCGACCCAGCCCCAAATGGGTACCAGAGCAACTTCTGGGAAGGTTAAGGCGGCCGGCGTGATGCCGACCACATCACCCCTAGTGTGCCGACGGTCAAGATAATATGGGCCTAACACCATATTCCCAATATGCCTCAATGGGCGTGTAACGGGTTCCTTTACCTTTCTTTTTTTTTAAAGTAATTTAGTGTGTTTAAAGTTTTCATTATATTTCACTGAGATTTTCTGTCCTAATTAAATAACTTATAGCTAAATTTTCCAGCCGTAAAGTAAATTTAATTACTCGCTATTTCCCAGTAAGAGATGTTTTCAATTGACTAGTACATACATAAAATAACTGTCTACTGACAGTATATATTATTTACTTCTATCCATTTTATGTAATTTTATAAATGACTAGCGTTCATATCACGCGATAAAAAAGAACGATAGGATAGGCTAGGCACATGTGTTTTAAGTCTAATTTATAACAGAGTGGTGAATAGGTCCTATTTTAACACGTGTTAGATATGATATTGATAATTTGGTTAAATGTTTATATTTTCTTTTCCTAAAATATAGGCTGGTCAAACCCTGCATCCCAGGATATTTAATATTGATGAGCTTCTTGCTGTGACCTGTGCGGTCTAATTTTCCTCATTTTTCATGAGAGAAACCAGAATAGAAACATTAAATTATAATATTAACTGGACCAGAACTATTACCAGATTTACTTATATCAATCTCATCAGCCAGCTGTGGCGAAATATATTGTCATCAACATTTGCGTAACTTAAACCTAGCGTTTCAGCCACCAGAGGCTAGACAACCCAGGAACCATATATATGTTCTATTTATCCTACATCGTCGATCACCACGCATGAACCCTACTCCAACCAACTGAAGGCATAGATAACTTATTGTATCCAGGACAAATAAAAACACCGACTCTAGCGACTCCAGTGAAATTTGCAGTCAGCAAGTACGGTTCGTTTGGCAAAACTAAAATTTGACACTTAATAGTATTATTACTTATTAGTGTATTTCCTTGGAATGCCTGCGACAACTACTGGGGTACATGCATCTGAAAGTGGCCACTGCGTGTATGTGAATTGAATGGACAGAGAAAGAAACTTGTGTCTTTTGTTAACATCATATACTTATATGGTTTCTTCTTTCTTTTTTTATCTCAATAATCTGATTAGTCACGGGATAGATTACATTAGGAACCTACTCTTTTCCCATACTGACTATTTCATAACTTATTGTTACCTTTTGATCTTTTGGGTTAAGTAACCTCTGTTGGGATCGTCCTTTCTTTTCCTTTACCAGAGAGGAGAACCTATTTGTTTATTTTTCATTTTGTCTGTAAACCATGATCTCTTGATGCATATGATTTATGTTGTGATTTTCTATTAATAATAAACTTTATTAAACCTTTAGTTATCGTGTCGGTCAACCCCTATTCATTATATGTTATCCATAGTTTGTTTTTCACGTTCGTGCGTATTTGTCACAGAATTGTGTGCATGTGAGTGCAGTGTAACTTGTATTTTCATACAAGGAGAGAAAGTGCGTCTGATTTAAATATCGTCGTCCAGATAGGCTGGATTAGATAAATTATTCTATCCAGAGACTGTCCTTTCTCTTACACGATCACCCTCGTGATAAACATTATATCTTACCCTTTACTTTCACATTGTCATCACTATCACCTCTGCTCAGACAGGACTATAAACATCTATTACCTATCTGATAATTCATCCACGACACCCATCAAGCATTGAATGTGATACTTTGTCTTTTAAAAGAAAAATCATGTAAAACAACTAGCCACCAAAACAAAACAAGTGAATGTGAAGGTGAATGTGAATGATTGGTGCATACTTCCTACAAGGGGACCGACTGCACTGGTGGTTCCATGCTCCATAACCAGCGCAAAGGAAAATGATGATGATTAGTGATACAAAATAACTTAAGTGATATATTAGTGCTAACTGATAACTGATGATTGGTGACACAAAATAACTTAAGTGATATATTAGTGTTAACTGATAACTGATGATTAGTGTCACAAAATAATTTAAGTGATATATTAGTGCTAACTGATAACTGATAACCTTACACACGAACTCAGATAAAGGGTAAGGGTTAAGTTTTGCAAGATTAAACCTAACACTTAACCCTAATCTTAATCCTAACCCTAAAGACGTGGACGACTTAATTGGCTAGCATCCCATTGAACTTCATTTCAACCAAAACGTTGAAAGCATACAAAGTGCAAGATGTGTTCTTGTAAATGGTATAAAAATAACAACAAGAAATAGACAATGGCAACAGAAAAAAAAACTCACAGTTGCCATATGTAATTTGTTCCTGCAACCGTCTACCATTTGGCACATAAATAGAAGTCTGGAAGTAGATCTCGGTTAGGTTAACGTAGTTGGCTCCGTTTGGATCGTTGTTGCACGTAACAGCAAGCTCTTGATTCTGGTATTACAATAAAAAAATAAAAAAACTGCAGCAAAGTGTAGCCTATAGGCCTATTGCAAAATATACTTAGCTTTAATTCATTTAATAAATCCTTGATTCAATCATCAAGGCTAAGACTGCTGGAGTTTGGCATCAAACGTAAAACCAGCAGGGATGGACGTATGACAGGACGTAACCGGCGTATATACAACCAGAGCGCAACAGGAACAATTAGCATTCATATCCTTCAACATTTGCTGTGGGAGACTGAGCACCTATGGGTTTGTCCGGAGTTGAATGACGTCGATTCTTATCAACAATAACATTGATTCAAACTTTATTGTTTAATACAAAATAGAGAACAGGAAACGGAGCTTATGTGGTGTAAAAGCGACGGAATAACATTAAATTTTGCCAAAAATGCAATTTGTATAATGAAGTTCCATTGAGCGAATATTTCTAGTGCTTTTAGTATTGCCATCATCTCTGCACTGAAAATGGATGTATAGTCTGTTATACTATATCCTTCTGCCATTTTCCATATTTTAATATATATTCCTATCCCTAATTTGTCATCTTCTCCCTTGGGTCCATTTGTGTGTACTGTATGTAATACTATCCTTTGATATTTGTTAAATATATATGTGTATATGTGTGTGAGTGTGATGAGTGTGTGTGTGTGTGCGTGCGTGCGCGCGTGCGTGTGTGTGTGTGTGCGCGCGTGCGTTCTTGCGTGCGAGCGAGCGAGCAAAGAAGTATATATGTGTATTGGCTTTGTTTTTTATATTTTCTATATTATTTTGAAGTATTGCTGCATGGTGGTAGTCCGTGTCTGGTTTCTTGATTTCCCATGGTGGAATCTTAGTTACTTAGTCGTTCCCCTTCTACCGTGAGGTGTAGAGGTTTGGAAGAGAGAGCGCCAGACTATCCTATCGGCTGTCTTCCTCCTGGCCTGGTTCCATTCTAGTCCTCGATCCTTCAAAGATTGTCTAATGTTGTCCTCCCAGCGGACTCGGGGTCTGGATCCTTGGCTCTTTGTTTCCCATGCTTGTCGTGGTATCCGATCTTCTCCCATTCTGCAGACATGGCCAAACCATCTTAATTGGGACTGTTCTACTTGGGTCTGCAGGGGGTAGGATTTAAGGCCTTGACGTATTGTCTGGTTGCGTACCATGTCTCTTCTTGTTACTTCAACCACCTTCCTCAGATACCTCATTTCTGAGGTTTGGATCTGGCTTTTATGGGTTGTAGTCATTGTTCATGACTCGCATCCATATGTCAAGACTGAGACATAGGTGGAGCGGTATACAGCCATCTTCGTTTTCTTACCAACCTCTCTCTTGCTGAGGAATCCTCGATTTATGGCCTGAAAAAGTCTCCCAGCTGCTGCTTTTCGAGTGGCCAACTCTTCTTTGATGCCTCCCTTTCGGTCTATAATAGCTCCGAGGTATTTAAAGTGGTCGACCTGCTCCAGGACCTGTTCCATGGTGGAATCACTGGCTTGTATTCACAACTGTTATTAACTGATGTAATTAAAGTACCCAGGTGGACAATTAGTCAAACATAACTTTGTTTAGGTAATTTAACCTCAATTCCTTTCCCCGTAATTGCAAGGATATAATTCCAAAAGACACCTATAGAGCCCCCATTGATGTTCATCCGATCGCACTTGCTATTATACATACAGTTTGATGGTAAATTCTGTCTAATTTAATCTTGTTACTATGTGCAGCAGAGTCATATATTAGACTTCCATTATCTATTTTTCCTCTAATAAAAGATTTATAAAACATAAGCATTGTCTTAGGGCTTGCACCTTTTACATTACCTTTCAATTGAAAAAAAACACACACACACAAATAGTAATACGTCTTACAAGGAGAAGGACAAGAAAAACCTACGTTGCGGCCACAAGGCCTTCGTCAGGGACAGACAAACAAGAGACAGGAGGGACCTTTCAAACATCTTAACAAATTAGTCAATCCTCTGCAAGACTCCGCTAGTTTATCTATGTGTTTATTCCAGTTTAGCTGTTGGTCCAGTGTCATTCCTAAGTATCGAATGGTTTCCACTGTATTAATGTTTTGCTCTTGGATACTTATGTGTATAATTTTATTTTTAACAACCCTATCTTACGCACAAAATTGTTTATTCAGCTTCCGAACGACAAGGTAATTAGAGCGCTGGTCTCTTGCGGCAATGGTGCCCAGTTCGAATCACGGTACCCGTACGCTCCACTCTACCCAGCTGTAAATCTATAGAAGAACCTTGCTTTGCAGAGTGTCTTCAAGACAATAATATAGAGCATTTCTTTTTAAATATAAAAGGTATGAGCAAATGAGAATCTAAATATTAGATTATTTGCAGGCTTTGTGACAATACGGCTCGTTTGCTTTTTCGTAATTTCCTCTCATCGGCGTTATTATCTACTAGCAAAATCTCGTAAAAATTGACAGGTTTTTAATTGCATCCATCTTATCATTTTGATCCATAATAATAAGTTTGTAAATACTTTAAATTAAAATTTTGTCTTGAAGAAACAATCAAAAACTTTCATTTTAAGGTTATTTTTAAGAAAATGATGAGTTAAATCAGTTTCCCGAATAAAACTGGACAGAAGAGTATCTTGATTGTCTGTTGATTTAATCTGCATCTCCGCACCTTCCTGTCTCCAGTTCATGTACTGTTTATCAATTGTGTTGTTGGCTTCTTTCCATGACTAAACTGTTCATGCACACCGACATTTGCGCACTTTTCTATTTTCGAGAGAGTACATTAACTTTCAACCACAGCTAAGGGGTGCAACTGTGGTTGAAAGTTAGACAATAATTGAATTGTTTCCCTTATATGTGACCGACCGACGTACTAATTATAGTATTGGATTATTTTGACATATTTAACACACATAATTTCGTGCCTATCCTCTACTCAGAATTGTTACCCCTTTTTCCTACTATCATTGTTCACGTTTCGATGCAGGCAATCGCCCATCACTGAAAGATTAATTGAATCACTAACCGTGATCATACCAATACTGTCTCCAGGTAGATGCGAGCATGAAGTGTTTGCTTAATACCACATAATGACTTCCTACTCGACAGTAGAATTGACTTGCAATACGGGCTTAATTGCATAAACCATGATGTGTCTAGACAGGCAACCGGATTTGCGACAAGTCCTGTGATACAAGAGATCGGCAGAGTCTGATAAACTAAGTAATCAGACTTCCGAATTACTTGGGATAGGTGATTATAGATAATCGCAATCCTGGGAGACATTTTAAGGAGTGAGTGAAAATGTAATAATAGAAGACATGACAAAATACATGAAAATCAGGATTCCATATATGGAAAGTAGCTGTTTAAATTCTCAAAAGTATGAGCCACGTAGAAAATTCCATAAACACTATTCTATCATTACATGTACTTTGAATGCCAATGGTTTGGCACTGCAAGTTGTTATAATCAATCGCTCTGATTGGGAGTTGCCTACTAGTAGACAACAAGAGTGCGTCGGTGAAGTCTGAGATATAATGTAGGACTTTTTAGACACACAACACTGCATTCCCGAATCGTCAAGTAGACAGCTCGGACTGAAACCAGGAAACAATAGAAGTAAAGATTATAACTTTAAATAGGAACAGACTTAGACGTACACTTCTGAGCGTTACAGCAAGTAAACCCTATGTTCTTCATACATAAAGCGGACTTATACAGGACTTGCTCACAATGTCGCAGAGGGATTGTTAATAGAACTAAATAAATAATAATAATAAATTCTTTAAGCGCCAAACACGGCGCATAAGGCAGAAACCAGTGCTCTCTAAATACCCCGACGTGTATTCTAGGCTCTATATGAAGTTGCCAAGACTATTTACCTGAGCAAGAAGTCTATGATTTCTCAATTATTGAGTTGAGTAGTAACATATTTTTTATGCTTTGAATTTTACTTGTTTATACTTGCTAGTGGTGTTAAATGTTCATACTAGGCTGGCAACCTTAGCATGTGTAAAGGATACATTCGCGAACCACAGCAAGCACTAGTGATTGCTTCATGCTAGTTCATATGAAAGACCCAAAAGCAGAGGTAACCCCAGACTCCGAATGGAGCAGGGAATGAGTGATGATCACATCAACCTGTGCATAGTTGTATATTATCATTTTGTAAATGTATGTTAACTTAATATGTCCCTTAAGGTACAAGCCACTGCCGCTGTGCAGTCAAAAATGTGTCCTCCAATTAACTGACATACTGGTGATTTTTCATCACATGCCCTGAGTGATATGAAATACGCTCAGGGAGAGTAAAAAAATCTGAGAAAACAAACGGCTGACGGACAGCGAGAAAGGCGCCCGATTAACATCAGGAAAACAAAGACTTAGCAGCAGAATTTGTTCTTTTATTCCATCTAAAGTTTGTGGTACCAGTACGAGGTGACCCGACTATTTCTGGTACGTCCCGGAGAGATCATTTGCTGTACCATTTTGTGGTTCAAGAGCTGGATCGACATTTGTAAACCTGCATTCCACTGGCGGTGAAAATTCTTGTCTTGACCAGGAGAGGTTGCTTCCTGAACTGATCTGGAAAATTGCCCTCACCACAGAGACGAATCTACAGAAAAGCAGCATCGGCACTTTAGCATTTTGGCAAGTCACTATTTTAACAGGCCAAACACGACCGATCTTTATTTGTCTATATTCATCAAGCCTAAATAATTTCTGTGAAGAAACTTTTTTTTTTTTTTTTTTAAATCACCAACGAACATTTATTTACAAGTGTTAAAGTAATTGATCATTAAATTTGTATACGTTGATTTTGACAAATTCATATGTGAATTAATTATGACAGAGCGAAAGGCACATGTATGACTCGGAACCTCTAGTGTATATTCATATATTTAATAGTTTAATAGAGCAATGTGTGTGTTGCTAAGTTCAGTAGAGCAGTGATTGTGTTGCCAAGTTTAATAGAGCAATGTGTGTGTGGCTAAGTTCAGTAGAGCAACGTATGTGTTGCCAAGTTTAATTAGAGCAGTGTGTGTGTTGCTAAGTTCAGTAGATCAACGTATGTGTTGTCATGTTTAATTAGAGCAATGTGTGTGTTGCCAAGTTTAATAGAGTAATGTGTGTGTAGCTAAATTTAAAAGAGTAACGTGTGTGTTGCTGAGTTCAGAAGAACAATGTACGTGTTACTTACTTAATCGTTCCCCTTCTACCGTGAGGTGTAGATGTTTGGAAGAGAGAGCGCCAGAATATCCTATCGGATATCTTCCTCCTGGCCTGGTTCCATTATAGTCCTCGGTCCTTCAAAGATTGTCTAATGCTGTCCTCCCAGCGGACTTAGGGTCGTCCTGGGGGTCTGGATCCCTGCCTCAAAATTTCCCACGCTTGTCGTGGTAGCCGATCTTCTTCCATTCTGCAGACATAGCCAAACCATCTTAGTTGGGTCTGCAGGGGGTGGGATTTTATGCTTTGACTTTTTCATCTGGTTGCGGACCATGTCTCTTCTTGTTACTTCAACCACCTTCCTCAGACTGGATCTGGCTTTTGTGGGTTGTAGTCATTGCCCATGACTCGCATCCATATATGTCAAGACTGGGACATAGGTGGAGCGATATGCAGCCATTTCGTTGTCTTACCAACCTCTCTCTTGCTGAGGAATCCTTGATTTATGACCTGAAAATGTTTCCCAGCTGCTGCTTTTCGAGTGGCCAACTCTTCTTTGATGCCTCCATTTCGGTCTATAATAGCTCCGAGGTATTTAAAGTGGTCGACCTGCTCCAGGACCAGTTCTCCCAGCTTAATCTGATTTATTTCTTCTTGTGATATCACAATGCATTTTGTTTTAAAGCTGATTATGACCATCCCTCTCTTCTCCAGCTCTTCCTTCCAGACTTGCAGGTTGGACTGGAGATGTGCCTCTGATTTAGCAATCAGGTGAACATCATTAGCAAATGCCAGCTCTGAAATACAGACCTGTCTCATCTTCCAGTACCCCACTAAATACTTTCTTGTTCTGTCCTTACGTGCCTTGATGATACCGTCCATGAGAAGTATGAAAAGATAAGGTGAGAGGATATCACCTTGTCTTACACCAGTGATGGTCCTGAATTCTTCTGACTTATGGTTTGCTATCCTCACATAATTTCTGCAAGACTTGTGGAGGCTCTGTATAGCATGAATCCGAGGTGCTGGAATGTTCTTCCTTGCCAAACAGTCCCAAAGTTTGCTCCAGGGGACCCTGTAAAACGCCTTTTCCAGATCTATGAAGCAAAGACGGATCTCACTCTTATACTCAAGGGCCTTTCCCACTCAGCTGTCTGAGTGTGAAGAATAGGTTGAGTACTTCGGTTTGCTCGGAATCCGCAATGAACCTCATTCAATGTATGTGTTGCCAAGTTTAATTAGAGCAATGTGTGTGTTGCGAAGTTTAAGAGAGCAACATGTGTGTTGCTAAGTTCAGTAGAGCAATGTATGTGTTGCCAAGTTTAATTAGAGCAATGTGTGTGTTGCGAAGTTTAAGAGAGCAACATGTGTGTTGCTAAGTTCTGTAGAGAAATGTATGTGTTGCCACGTTTAATTAACACCATACCAATGGCATCTAAATCGGAAAGGTTTTTCTCTATGTTGAACATTCAAACATTCATTCATTCATAACCTTCCACTCCCAAAGGAGCATAGGCCTTCAACAAACACATGCAAGTCCTCCTGTCACGTGCCATCATCTTAAGTTCTTTCCACGTTCTCCTCATCATTTTCACCTCTGTTTCCAGCTCTCTTCTCCATGTGCTTCTTGGTCTACCTCTGCCTCTCTTGCCCTGGGGGTTCCAGAACAAGGACTGCCTTGAAATGCTATCAACAGGTTTCCTCAGTGTGTGTCCTATCCATCGCCATCGTATTCTTCTCATCTCTTGTTCCACTGGCACTTGTCTAGTTCTTGTCCTCAGCTCCACGTTGGTAACCTTGTCATATCATTTTAATCCCTCTATTCTACGCAAACACCCATTTATGAAAGTCTGTAGCTTTTTGATTGTTGTCTTTGTTGTTCTCCATGTCTCAGAGCCATACAATAAGACTGATTCAAACATGACAAGAAAATAATGGCTTAACGCTGTGTGGATGATGTCGACTGAGAATGGACTAATAAAACATATCCCAGACTTCAATTCTAAAATCACTGAGTATTTTACAAGCATGAAGATGAAATGGCCGCAAGTATTTTTATTATTTTTTGTTAACAAGACGCTGTCAGACACTAGAAAGGAAAAGACACTTTTATAACAGGTAATTAACTTTTGAGAAATTATAGTTCTCATAAATTGTAATTTCTTGTCAGTTGGTCAAAGTATAATAAATTAATATTTGTGTCTCGTTAGTTTAATCGTGACTGTGAATAAGGTGTACTTGTTTTGCTGTGTATAATATTGCCATCTTAAGCCATTTTTGTGTTCTTTGCTTACGCGCTCGTAGGCATATGTGTAACTGCAAAATTGTTTATAGACAATCCCCACCAGTCAAAACGCATTAGAGCAACCATTGTCTTTGAGAGTATTTAAGAGGTAAACATACACGTTATACTGATATGTCACGTAAAGTACAAATTACATTGTAGTGAAATTGACAGAGATACAACGGTAAAATACCTCCAAAGATAACATTTAAGGATAAAAACATAATGCGTAGGCTGCGAATAGTACATGATCGCCTAGACCGCGGGTCATCATCCTCCATAAAAATTGACTTGCTAGACAGGAGGGGAACGGCGGATCAAAAAGGAAAAAAATATGACTGGAAAGATTGCGTGAGACTAGAAAGGCTAAGGAGACGCAATTGGGGGGGGGGGGGGACGGAGAAAAGTCACGTTTCCCAAGTTGACATAAAAAGTAAGCAACTCGACAGAAGGGACCATAGATATGTTACGCCACAGTCATTTATTGGACGCTTTTGCAATACCAAGCCCTTGATTTGAATTCAGCGGCTAAAACGCAGATGTTTGGAATATTACAAAATTTAAAAAGTACTTTTTTCTTAATATTAATGTTAGGAATATAAAAATTAGCTGGCCGGATGGCCCATTCTGAGCAGTGAACTAATATGTTCTTAATTTTACAGACGGATAGATAATATTGAAGATAATGACAAAAGACAGTGTTGTTCACATCATCGACAGACTGTATTGAATCTAAAAGTGTCGCTAATTGCACAAAAAAACACGACCTCGAGACGCAGGTGTTCAAATCTACGTAGTATGGAAGAGAGGGACATTGGTGGTAGCTGTGTCTAAATATAACTTTTAACGACAAAATTTTGGAGGGGAGAGAAAGGTTGGTTCAAAAATCAAGTACATTTTTGTAGAAACACAAGTAGAGACGGACAGACTAACAGATAAACATCCATACTTGACTGAAGCATGACTGAAATGACTTTAGTGTAGGAAATTTGAAATTTAAAAAAACCTAGGCAGTGATTGGCCACAGACAATCATATCATTAGCGCTCAGACGCGAAAGCGGGGCCATTTCTCAATAGTTGTTCAGTGATAGACACAGATTTTAAAGTGTGGTGATTTCCATATGAAAGAAAGTGAAAGAAGTTTAGGGACGCCATACTATAGCCAGCAGCTCAGCTGAGTTTTGCTAGCAATTCTGTGTTATTTATTCATAATCTGGTAAGATTGAAATTATTTCCTTATATATTTTGAATATTGTTTCATGTTCGAGTGATTTGATACTGCCATATCGAAATCTAGCCTTACAAACAAGTAGGGATTTGCTCTAGACCCCCCGCCCAAGTCAGGGTCTAGGGACCAACAATGTACATAAACTCCAGCAAGGGTTAGGCAAGACAGATCAAGTGTTGAGAATAATGAAACATATTACCTATCCTCTTTTAGGGCAGAAAACTAATAAATATTTTTCAGAATCTATAGTCTGGGAGGATCTATCTGATGTAAAACCACCATGGTAAATGTGCTGTTTGGTCAGAGAGATCTGACCTGTCTGTATGATGTGGTTGTTGTGTCAGTGTTGTGTCCAGACGTGGGTAGAGAATAGATTTTGACACATGGCCCATACTTTGATTGCAGAGCTGTGAGTTTCTGTTGTCAACAAAGCAGTGTCTATTCAGTTGGTGACTTTACTCGAGTGTATCTGTGCAGTACGTGTGACAGAGACCACCATTATTGCCCGCCAGCACGGAGAGGTGGGACCACCTGATTTCAGCACCAGAGCTACAACTACAAGATGAGTGAGCCTCTGGTCTGCTGGACATTCACCAACGCTTTGTAGTTACTAATACCCCATAAAAATTCCCACCATTTTCTGGACACTGTGTAGTCAATATAGACAGGTGTGATGAGGCCACCCCAACAGCACAAACATTAACTATCCTCCCAAGTAGATGACTACTAGAACATTTTAATAAAACTAACTAGTATAGTACATATATATGTACACTATTGCATTTATGATATAATATTCCATGCATTTCTTTCATAATCTCTAAATCCTTTTAAGTTCTGGTCAACCTAAAAAATTGATCCAGAACAAAATAAATGTAATATAATTTTATCAAAAAATTTTACACACGTGAGTTAGTTCAGTGTATTTTAACATTTATTAATATTATTAGTCTTGTTAAATATCTGTGGGTATATCTATAACCTATTACACCACACTACATATCATAACCCTAGACACTTTACGTAGCCACATTCATTAAAAAAAATTAAGTGTGAGGTCGTAGTGGTAGCAAGAAAGGCCTTCTGACAATTCTCAACTACATTTTATCTCAGGAGCCTTCACAGCTGGCCTCATACAATTACATTTAGTAATATCACCATCATACAATACCATCAACACCACTACATATATTGGGGTCTTGTCCAGGGATAATTAGCCCAACAGTAATATTAGGATCTCCTGGTGGGAGAAATAAAAGTAGGGAAATAAATTGTAAAATTTCCTTTAAAATTAAAAGTGTCCCTGCAGATAAAAGTTGGTGAATCTTCACAGCCAGTAATAATTAATTAGTTAACTGGTTAGTTAGAATTAGTTAGACTATAGTCATAAGAAGTACTTAGTGTATTTACTGGTTAGAGATTTAGCTTGTATATTATTATATTGTCTAAAAAGTATGGCGGAGCTGGCAAAATTTAGATCAGCTGCTGTGCTCACCGCGAAGGAGATGGGAATGGATGGTCAAATTTTAATTCAATACGTAACGGCTGAATGTGATAAATATATTGAAAGGGAAGATAGAAAGGTAGCTGAAGAGAAGAGGTTACAAATTGAGGCTGATAGAGAAATTAAGAGGCTGCAGATTGAGGCAGAAGAAAAACGACAGCAAAGGGAGGCAGAAGAAAAACGACAGCAAAGGGAGGCAGAAGAAAAAAAGGCCGAAAGGGAAGCAGAAGATAGAAGGTTGCAAAGGGAGCACGAATTACGACTAAGGGAGCTGGAATTACAAGGCCAGGCTCCTGAAAATGGTGCCAGCCGTTTTGCCTCAGATGCTACGCCCAGTCTGGGAGCCTCAAACTCAGCTATGGGGTTTCATTTAGACCATTTTGTTGAAAAAGACGATGACATAGAGGGGTACCTAGGACGTTTTGAGTTATTAGCTACTACATATGGGTTAGAGAGAGAGAGGTGGAGCTTAAAGCTATCACAGGGATTGAGAGGTACTTCTTATGAAGTATTTGCCAAAATGAACAGGGAAGACCAAGACAATTATGACATGTTAAAGCAGGCTTTGTTATTAAGGTACGAGAAGAATGGTGAATTTTATCGTAAGAAATTTAGAAATGCCAAACTGTTGTCTGGGGAGACATACCACCAATTCTCTGCTAGACTAGAAACCTATTTGGAGAAATGGACGGCTCTGGGGAAGACCCAAGATCTTAAAGAAATGATCATGATTGAGCAATTGAGAGAGTCCATGGCTCCAGACATGAGAAAATTTCTCATGGAACAAGGTGCAGAGAAGTTGGGGGAAATTTTAAATGTTGCTGAGAGGTATCAGGCAGCCAGGCAGAGGTAAGTGGTGCTAAAAAGAAGCACATAGACAATTTTAAAGCTCCACAGCAATTTAATAAATTTGATAATAGAGAGCAGGGAAATAAAGGTAGGACAAACTTTGAGCGGCCAAGAAATGACTATCGCGACAGAAACTCACAGTTCAATGACCAAAAGTTCAATGAAAGAAAACCGTTGAACCAAGGAAAAAGATGGTGTAAATGGTGCAAGAAGGATAACCATAACACCGAATTTTGTAGAAGGAAACCTTCAAACATTGCTGCAATGAAGTCGGGGACGCAAAGATTAAGGTTAATCCTAATGGACAACAGGAACCTTATCACCCCCCAGTTTGTGAGGATGTTATTTGTAATGGGGTCACCATAAGGTGCCTTTATGATACAGGTTTGGATTATGATTCAGTTGTGAAGTCTAGCCTAGTGGACCCAAGTCAGTATACCACAGAAACAGTGGAAATACAAGGGGCGACTAAGGACATACCACTCATGACACTTCCCATCGCAAGGATAACGGTGAAAACTCGCTATGTGGAAGGAGAAATCAGAGCAGCAGTGATAGATGAACCAATCTACCCTCTGATATTGGGGTGTAGATACGTCTTCTTGGGGAATCCCGAGAAACCTGTGATCATGGCGACAGTGCAGACCAGGTCACAGAAGAAGGAGGAAGAAGGTGAACCTATAAATGCTCATCCAGAGGAGATGAGGAAGGCGCAGGCTGAGGATAGGACACTCAAGCCCTGTTTTAAAAAATTGCCCAAATGCCACACACCTCCGAGCAAGGGGGAATATTTCATGAAGAACAAACTCTTATACAGGAAGGCCGGAACTGGAACAAATGGTCACAACCAGCTGGTTCTTCCCACTTCATATAGAGATAAAGTGATGGAACTCGGGCATGCGATTCCCTTCAGTGGTCACATGGGGATCAGCGCCACAGGACAGCGTATAGCTTGTCATTACTTCTGGCCAGGGATAACGGAGGATATAAAAAGATATGTCAAATCCTGCCCAGAATGTCAAAGGGTAGCTCCAAAGCACTGGACTGCTCCTGCAACTCTAGGGGAAATGCCCATAGTGGGAACACCTTTTGAGAGGGTTGCAGTGGATATTGTAGGACCTCTCACTCGGACCAAGAGGAGGAACAGTTACATCCTTACTCTGGTGGACACTTGTTCTATGTGGGGAGAGGCGGTAGCCCTGCCATCAATTGATTCAAAACATGTAGCAGAGGCACTACTTACAATATTTACCCGATTAGGATTCCCGCATCAAATCTTGACGGATAATGGTTCTCAGTTCAAGGGGAAACTAACGGAAGAAGTTTTTAAGCTATTTCAAGCCAGACACTTTCATTGTAGTCCGTACCATCCACAAGGGAACGGCCAGGTAGAGAGGTTCAACGGGACTCTCATTTCTATCCTGAGAAAGCTGGCACACGAAAAACCGGATCTGTGGGATCAATTCCTGCCCGCCGCATTGTTTGCGTACCGGGAGGTACCACATAGTTCAACCGGGATGGCTCCCGCAACTCTGCTATTTGGGAGGCCAATAAAAGGTCCATTAGAAGCTTTATTAAGGACCTGGACAGATGAGAAGGCGGAAGAGACTGTTACCTCATCGTATCAATATGTGAACGAACTGACCACTCGTTTGAAAGCTGGATGGAAACTGGCAAATGATAATTTGAAACAAGCCAGGAAGAAACATGCAGCATATTTTAATAGGAAGGCAAAGGACAGGGAACTGGCAGTCGGAGAGAAGGTGCTGCTTCTACTACCCGGAAGCCAGAATAAATTACAAATTGGTTGGCAAGGTCCATATACGGTTCTAGAGAAGGTGTCTAGAACAAACTATAAAATTGACAAAAAGGGGAAGGAGAAAGTTTATCATGTAAACCTGTTAAAGAAGTATCTGGACAGACCACTCCAGGAAAGCACCCCCTTATTGACCTTGGCTATTGCAACCCAGATGCAAAAAGAACCACTCACCTCACATGAATACCCATTACATCCTTGTGAAACAGCAGCACAGGTAAAAGTCAGTAAGCACCTGACTAAAAACCAGAGGGAGAGAGTTCAACAGGTTCTGGAGGAACATACAGATGTATTAACAGATAAACCAGGCCATACAAATTTGCTACAGTATGACATGAAACTGGTAGACTCAAACCCAATCTGTATGAGAGCCTATTCTATTCCGTTCGCGAAGGAGAAGGCATTGAAGGAAGAAATAGAGTATTTGTTGAAGGAGGGGATTATTTCGCACAGTGAATCATCTTTTAGTTCTAGTGTCGTTTTGTTGAGAAAACCGTCTGGGGAACACAGACTGTGCATAGATTACAGGAAACTGAATGCTGTCACAGAAGGACAAGTGGATCCATTACCAGACACAAAACAGTTATTTGCCAGACTGAACAAGGCAAAATACTTTTCAAAGGTGGATCTTAGTAAAGGCTATTACCAGATCCCAGTGAAGCCTGAAGTGAGACCTTATTTGGCTTTTAGCACTTCGGATGGACATTATGAATTCAATATGCTACCATTCGGACTGAAAAATGCTCCGAGTGTGTTTTCAAGGATGATGCGAAAATTGTTGGATCCCCTGAATAACCCATGTATCACGAATTTCATGGATGATATTCTCGTCGCCACAGAGACATTTGAAGAACACATTGAAGCTCTGGAGATGTTGTTTGATAGACTTCGGGAGGCGAACTTAACTGCTAGGCCAACAAAATGTTGTATTGGATGCAAAGAGTTGGAATTCTTGGGACACACTGTATATCAGGGTAATATGACCCCTGATCCTAAGAACTTGGAAAAACTGCAGAGAGCACCTAGGCCGCAAACAAAAAAGGACGTGCGATCATTCGTGTCGTTATGCGGATTTTATCAGAAATACATCAAAAATTTTAACGCTATTTGTGCTCCTCTGACTGATCTGACTCGCAAGGGACTTCCAGATAAAATTATTTGGACTGCACAATGTGAACTAGCGTTCCAAGAGTTAAAGGAAAAACTCACTAGCAAGCCTATTCTCAAACTGCCTGATTTGACACAGGACTTTGTCTTAAGAACCGATGCAAGTAATGTAGGACTCGGAGGGGCTTTGTTGCAAAGATCATCTTCACCTGATGGGGAACTGAAACCAGTCGCTTATGCAAGCCGCAAATTGAATAAGGCGGAACAAGGATACTCCACAAGCGAAAAAGAATGTTTAGCATTAATCTGGGCAATAAAGAAGTTTCAAATCTATCTGTATGGTAGGACTTTTGTGGTGGAGACGGACCATCAGCCTCTCGTGTTCTTGTCTCAGGCTAAGCATGAAAACGCAAGATTGCTGAGGTGGTCTTTATTGCTTCAACCTTATCAGTTTAGTATCCAATATATCCCAGGCAAATTGAATGTCGGTGCAGATTTCCTCAGTCGGCACCCCTGTGATCAAAATTAGAGTAGTGGCAGACGTGAGGAGTAATTTTACCTATGTGTATCGCTGGTTTTGGAACTTGCCATAGGCATGTTTTCAAGTGGGGAGATGTGTAGTGAAATTGACAGAGATACAACGGTAAAATACCTCCAAAGATAACATTTAAGGATAAAAACATAATGCGTAGGCTGCTGATAGTACATGATCGCCTAGACCGCGGGTCATCATCCTCCATAAAAATTGACTTGCTAGACAGGAGGGGAACGGCGGATAAAAAAGGAAAAAAATATGACTGGAAAGATTGCGGGAGACTAGAAAGGCTAAGGAGACGCAATTGGGGGGGAAACGGAGAAAAGTCACGTTTCCCAAGTTGACATAAAAAGTAAGCAACTCGACAGAAGGGACCATAGATATGTTACGCCACAGTCATTTATTGGACGCTTTTGCGATACCAAGCCCTTGATTTGAATTCAGCGGCTAAAACGCAGATGTTTGGAATATTACAAAATTTAAAAAGTACTTTTTTCTTAATATTAATGTTAGGAATATAAAAATTAGCTGGCCGGATGGCCCATTCTGAGCAGTGAACTAATATGTTCTTAATTTTACAGACGGATAGATAATATTGAAGATAATGACAAAAGACAGTGTTGTTCACATCATCGACAGACTGTATTGAATCTAAAAGTGTCGCTAATTGCACAAAAAAACACGACCTTGAGACGCAGGTGTTCAAATCTACTTAGTATGGAAGAGAGGGACATTTGGTGGTCGCTGTGTCTAAATATAACTTTTAACGACAAAATTTTGGAGGGGAGAGAAAGGTTGGTTCAAAAATCAAGTACATTTTTGTAGAAACACAAGTAGAGACGGACAGACTAACAGATAAACATCCATACTTGACTGAAGCATGACTGAAATG
Source organism: Oreohelix idahoensis (assembly GCA_024509875.1). Classification (NCBI taxonomy): domain Eukaryota; kingdom Metazoa; phylum Mollusca; class Gastropoda; order Stylommatophora; family Oreohelicidae; genus Oreohelix; species Oreohelix idahoensis. The sequence goes on along the minus strand of JAMPIV010017840.1, from coordinate 38,804 downwards.
ACTTTAGTGTAGAAATTTGAAATTAAAATAAACCTAGGCAGTGATTGGCCACAGACAATCATATTATTAGCGCTCAGACGCGAAAGTGGGGCCATTCTTCAATAGTTGTTCAGTGATAGACACAGATTTTAAAGTGTGGTGATTTCCATATGAAAGAAAGTGAAAGAAGTTTAGGGACGCCATACTATAGCCAGCAGCTCAGCTGAGTTTTGCTAGCAATTCTGTGTTATTTATTCATAATCTGGTAAGATTGAAATTATTTCCTTATATATTTTGAATATTGTTTCATGTTCGAGTGATTTGATACTGCCATATCGAAATCTAGCCTTACAAACAAGTAGGGATTTGCTCTAGACCCCCCGCCCAAGTCAGGGTCTAGGGACCAACAATGTACATAAACTCCAGCAAGGGTTAGGCAAGACAGATCAAGTGTTGAGAATAATGAAACATATTACCTATCCTCTTTTAGGGCAGAAAACTAATAAATATTTTTCAGAATCTATAGTCTGGGAGGATCTATCTGATGTAAAACCACCATGGTAAATGTGCTGTTTGGTCAGAGAGATCTGACCTGTCTGTATGATGTGGTTGTTGTGTCAGTGTTGTGTCCAGACGTGGGTAGAGAATAGATTTTGACACATGGCCCATACTTTGATTGCAGAGCTGTGAGTTTCTGTTGTCAACAAAGCAGTGTCTATTCAGTTGGTGACTTTACTCGAGTGTATCTGTGCAGTACTTGTGACAGAGACCACCATTATTGCCCGCCAGCACGGAGAGGTGGGACCACCTGATTTCAGCACCAGAGCTACAACTACAAGATGAGTGAGCCTCTGGTCTGCTGGACATTCACCAACGCTTTGTAGTTACTAATACCCCATAAAAATTCCCACCATTTTCTGGACACTGTGTAGTCAATATAGACAGGTGTGATGAGGCCACCCCAACAGCACAAACATTAACTATCCTCCCAAGTAGATGACTACTAGAACATTTTAATAAAACTAACTAGTATAGTACATATATATGTACACTATTGCATTTATGATATAATATTCCATGCATTTCTTTCATAATCTCTAAATCCTTTTAAGTTCTGGTCAACCTAAAAAATTGATCCAGAACAAAATAAATGTAATATAATTCTATCAAAAAATTTTACACACGTGAGTTAGTTCAGTGTATTTTAACATTTATTAATATTATTAGTCTTGTTAAATATCTGTGGGTATATCTATAACCTATTACACCACACTACATATCATAACCCTAGACACTTTACGTAGCCACATTCATTAAAAAAAAATTAAGTGTGAGGTCGTAGTGGTAGCAAGAAAGGCCTTCTGACAATTCTCAACTACATTTTATCTCAGGAGCCTTCACAGCTGGCCTCATACAATTACATTTAGTAATATCACCATCATACAATACCATCAACACCACTACATACATTTATAAAAGTGACTAGGAACATGGTCATTTAATGCTGTACCGGTGTGGTGACTGAAGTCCTTCTATATGTTTTGGAGCGCTCAAGAACATATTCATTTTATACTGTACCTACATGATGACTGAAGTCGTTCTATATGTGTGGGAGCGCTCAAGAACCTATACATAAGTCGTACTTTATGTTTAGGAGCACTCAAGAACATAGATATTTTATACTGTACCGACGTGGTGACTGAAGTCGTTCTATATGTTTGGGAGCACTCAAGAACATGCATATTTTATACTGTACCGACGTGGTGACTAAAGTCGTTCTATATGTTTGAGAGCACATAAGAACTTAGATAGTTTAAACTGTACCGACGTGGTGACTAAAGTCGTTCTGTATGTGTGGGAGCAGTCAAGAACTTAGATATTTTACAATGTACCGTCGTGGTGACTGAAATCGTTCTATATGTTTGGGAGCACTGAAGAATATAAACACATATACTGTACCGACGTGGTGACTGATGTCGTGCTATATGTTTGAGAGCACTGAAGAATATAAACACATATACTGTACCGATGGGCCACACGTTTTCACAAATTTCTGTACACACTGGTAGAGAGATGAAGCGTTGATCGGACAAGTGACGTTCTCTATCAGGAAGTTCTTGTTTCCGTCTCCAAATGTGTTAGGAACTCTGACACCTCCATTTCTGCAATAAGACGCTACAACTGTTTCAAAACAACAAAAGTAAAATAAATCTGGACTTTAGAGGATTCATCTATAAACATTTACAGCAAGATTATTGAAATCCTTTCTTAACTTTCTAAATATTTTAGCAAGATGATGTAACAAGACAGTTTAATGTGAGGTATCTCAGATATCAAGAAACAATTTATGGTTACAGTATCCAATAACTCTTTGTAAAAAAATGTGTTTAATTTTTTTTTAAACCTACTAGAGCAAGTAAAAATAAACCCTGAACTGTACAAATAGGTCGATGGCAAAAGAACAGTTGAGCGACCGCCGCTAAGATTCTTCTTTTTCTTCTTCGTACACTCTCAGACGTCCACTTGAATGTTCTTAAAGAAAGCAGTAGTCAGTTTGAGGCTATTTGAATCCCCGTAAAGCTTTTCCACGAAAGGAGCTAGCGTCGGCCATATGCGCTTTCTCTGTACCGCATATAAGGGGCAACTTTGAAGCAGATGTTCAGCAGTCATTTTATCAGTGCCACAGTTACACTGATCGGTAGTTCCTATATTTAGCTTGTTAAATAGATGGTATCTCAATCTGTTGTGGCCAGTGCGGAGTCTGAAGATTACCACTTGTTCTCTTCTGTTGAGCTGATAGTAATCATCATTCTGTGAGTGACCTGGATGTTCTACATTCCATTTGTTTCCGTATCTGATTCTGATAAAACTCTTTGCCTCCTCGAAGCTGAGATTAAAAAATGTGGGCAAGAAAGACACGAGGGCACTGGACATAAATACAGCACCCTGGGAGGATGAAGCTGCCGATCGCACCAAGTGGCGATGCTATCTACGGCGCTATCTCAGACTGGGTGAAAGGAAGCTCTCACAGCAAGCAGAAGAGATGAGAAAACGTCAAAAGGAACATCAGAAAAACAATCAGCTGAGTGCTGTCACGGCAGGGTCCCATCCCCATACTCAGTTATGACTGAAGGGGCTATTAATATTACTGTTAATAGATATAGCTACTTCACAGTTAGTAGATATAGTTACTTCACTGTTAGTAGTTACAGTTATTTCATTGTTAGTAGATATATTTACTTCATTGTTAGTAGATACATTTATTTTCTGTTAGTATATGCAGTCACTTCACTGTTTGTAAATACAGTAACTTAATTATTTGTAGATATAGTTACTGCACCGATAGTTGAAACTTTCTCCTCGCTGTTAGTAGATAGTCACTTCGCTTTTAGAGTCTAGATACAGATACTTCACTGTTAGTATATACAGTCACTCCATTGAAAGCATCCTCCGCATGTTACGTCATGGGTAGCAAGATACACATATGGCCCTGTCTTAGTAAAGAAAGCAGGACAGCGTCCGCTAAGCTAAAGAAGAGCGAAGAAGAAAGAAGAGAGGACGATGACGGAAAAACATAAAGACTAGGTATACATGTGATAAGGGTGTTTTTGCTGTGATGTTTGATGATACTGCTTTCATAAGGTTATGAATGGTCAACTCTTCCCGACACAGTGTTAAGTAGTTAGGTCACCTTGTACGTCAAGTGTTGGAGCGCTGACAAGGGACCGTGTTGACATAGAGTGAGAGTGTAGATGTAAATAACGCGAATGGGTGTATAGTTCTGTTAGGTTACAGGTCACTCACTCAATCATAACTTGAAGTCAATAAAGGGCAGACCACTGATGACGTTTCATACATTTAATAATGGACGTACACTTCGACATCACGATTACAGTCATTTGAACAGGTTGGCACAAAAATCATCGTATACTTGAAAAATGGGTGACAATATCAGATGTACATTCATGTAGTGGTAAATATAATCTAGCTAATATTAGCCTCTCATTAATAGGTACCCAGCTGATAAGCGATGCTGCTGCTTTCTGTGTCATTAAGATGGCTACTCCCTCTGTGTGGCGATTATCATTACTACCAGAGTATATAATTTGCTTTTTTTCTTCTGAAATATATTTTATGCCCTTCCCCGTCCATCTACACTCGCTGACACCCAATATGGCCAACTTATAATTATCCATTTCTTTAATTACTTCTTCCAATTTTCCGTCTTGATACATAGTTCTTACAATCCAGTATCCAATTTTTAAAATCTCCTTAGCCCCCAAGATATTAGAATGAGTCATGTTTACTGTCGAGCCTGGTTCTGTTTCGGTAACAATCGCTTGTTTTACGATAGTGACTTGTTAACTCTCTGATCAACCCTCCTATCCAACCGACCGATTCGAGGGTTTCGAGGTCAGTTATAGGAAAATATCTACACCACTAGATACTCTGATGTATCTTTTATTCTATAATTTAACATAACATGGTACTATTCATCGAAATATACACATTCCTGATGTTTTTCTTTCGGCGTCTAAGGTGAGAAAAGAATTTCACCTCCATCTTGGAAGGGTAGATAACTAATAATCGATACCAAATGGGAACAACTGAGAACAGCAATGACAGAAGCAGCTGTAGCGACCACCGGATACCTAGTACATAAAAAGAAAAAAATGGATGAGAGAAGATACTTGGGATAAAATACAAGAAAGGAAAACAGCAAAACTTAAACTACTAGCGGCAAGTACACATAATGCAGTTGAATCTTGCAAACTAACTTATAACTTGTTAAATAAAGAAGTGAAGACAAAAACTCGAAGAGATAAAAGACATTTCATCAATGAACTGGCCGTAGAAGCTGAAAATGCTGCAAGAACTGGTAATAGTAGGTGCCTTTATCAAATTACAAAACAACTATGTCACCAGCCTACTGCTATGGAAACACCTGTTAAAGGTAAATTAGGGAATTCAATACCAACAGAAAAAGAACAAATGAAGAGATGGGCTGAGCACTTCATGGAGGTGCTAAACAGACCACCACCAACAGTAACACCTGATTTTAATAATGAAACACCCACAACCACCTTGCCAATAACTTGCGATGAATTCACGCTGGACGAGATCAAACAAGCCGTTAAAAGATTTAAAAATTTTAAAGCTGCTGGAGTTGACGAAATTTCAGGGGAAATGATTAAAGCAGTTAATGACAACAACCTCTTGAGAATTTTAGATATTATAAATGAAGTATGGAGAGAAGAACAACCACCACAACACTGGAAAGACAGTATTATTGTAAAGTTACCGAAGAAAGGTGATCTATCAGACTGTAATAACTGGCGTGGTATATCTCTATTATCAGTACCTGGAAAATTATTATGTTGCATGATGTTAGAAAGACTTAAATTGCATGCTGACGAAAAGATCAGAGAAGAACAAGCGGGTTTCAGGCCGAAACGATCATGTATTGATCAAATATTCACACTAAGAACAATTATAGAAGAATCAGTGGAAATGCAATCGCCACTTATTATCACCTTCGTCGATTTTCAAAAAGCCTTTGATAGTCTACACCGCCCATCATTGTGGAAGATACTTACAATCTATGGTTTTCCAACAAAATATGTGAATATAATCAAAGCGCTATATGACAATGCAAGATGTTGTGTTAGAACAAATAAAGGGAATACAGAATGGTTTACAGTAGAAACAGGGGTGAAACAAGGCTGTATTATGTCACCACTACTTTTTGGAATAGCTATTGATTGGGTTATGAGAAACTATACCCACAATGAACAATTAGGTATAAAATGGACAAATGGAAAATTCCTGGGGGACCTGGATTTCGCAGATGATTTAGCATTCTTAAGTTCAACACCCAGACAATCCCAAGAAGCAGTAAATAACACTGACAAACAACATTTTTCTTTCTTATATAAGAATAAGTGTTCTTAGGTCAGTTTCTTGTGCTGATTTCAAATCTGCAATCCGTTTATCTCTATCACGTCGGGTTCTTAAGATATTTGTGAATAAATATATTTTTGGGAAACCGTTATTTGCTCCGTTTCATTTTTACTATATAACTTATTAAAAATTAATAAAAAGCAACATAATTCTACTTTTTATACTGCTAAAAGATGCATGACATATGTTACGCGATTTTTCAAATAGTTACTGTGTTTTGAAATAATTCTGAGCAAAATATGGCTTCTAGAAGTTGTAGAAATTCGGCTGATCTGTTCTGTTACGTGTGCGGATATTTTACCGATGGTGTTGACCAGAAAAACTTTACACCATTACTAAAGAAAGCATATGAACTTTATTTCGATTCGAAAGTTGATGATGCAAATAAATCTTGGAAGCCAAATGCAGTTTGTTTGATACATTGGCAGGTTGGTTACGAAAATCGCCGAAGCATAAGTCGATGCCTTTTGGAGTGCCAGTAATATGGCGTGAACATACAAATCACACTACTGATTGTTACTTCTGCTTGACAAATATCCATGGTTTCACTTTTAAAACTAGAAAGTCTGTGGTTTATTCAAATATTGAATTGGTTTCGAAACCAGTGCCTCATGATCCAATCACGTGTCCGATCCAAGTACCACCAGAACATAATCCGTTGGACGTGAATGAACCATCAGAAAGTGATAGTTTACCTGCTTTAGAAACTAATTCTGACTCAGATTACATACCGGTGAATGATGGTGTTTACTTAATTAACCATTCAGAACTTTCAGATCTAATACGTGATCTCGCTCTTACCAAAGGACAAGCGGAATTACTCGGTCGCGACTCAAAGAATGGAATCTTTTAGCGCCCAATACTCCGATATCTAAATTTCGTCATAGACACAGAGAACTTGTTCAATACTTTGAGATGGATGATGACATTTGCTATTGCAAAGATGTAAACGGTCATGAGCACATAGTCAACGAATGGCGATTTTTCATCGATTCTTCCAGACTAGTCTAAAAGCCGTGTTATTGCATAACAGAAATTTATTTTCATCAATTCCAGTCGCCTACTCTGTTCATATGAAAGAAACTTATGACAATATGGCTATACGTTTGGAAAAAATAAAGTACAATGACTACCAATGGCGGATTTGTGGAGACCTAAGGTCATTGCAATTCTCACGGGCATGCAGACTGGGTATACTAAATTTTGTTGCTTCCGATGTGAATGGGACAGCCGCAACAGACAGGAACATTATGCAAGAAAGGTGTGGCCTATCCAGGATCGTATGCAGCTCCGGCATAAAAATGTAATACACGAGCCATTAGTTAACAAAGACAGCTTCATTTTACCACTGTTACATATAAAGTTGGGGCTCATGAAGAATTTTGTAAAAGCGTTAGATAAAACGAGCAAAGCTTTCACTTATCTTCGAGAAAAGTTTCCGCAAGTTAGCGATGCAAAGATAAAGGAAGGTATCTTTGTAGGACCTCAGATTAGGAAAGTTATTGCAGACAAACAATTCGAGAACTTGTTACATGGTAGTGAACTTCGCGCATGGATGGCATTCAAATCAATCGTCGATAACTTTCTGGGAAATCACAAATCTGTTGACTATGTTGCATATTGTTAAGCAGTGCATAGATGCATACATAATTATTGGCTTTATCATGTCCCTCAAAATCCATTTGCTCGATTCGCATCTTGACTTTTTCCCTGACAACCTTGGCGAAGTCAGCGATGAACATGGAGAACGATTCCATCAAGATATCGCCGTAATGGAGTCACGTTATCAAGGACGGTGTCATCTCTCGGTTAAAATAGGTCTCCAAATAAATGCCTCTAAAACTAAAGTTATGAACTTTTCTAACGAGACCTTTGATATCATCTTGAACGGGGAAAAACTACAGAAAGTTGAAAGTTTCAATTATTTAGGCAGTAAAATGACTCAGGATGGTGACACAACAAGAGAAATCCATACTAGAATTGATTTGGCAGCTAGCGCCTTCAATAGATTATCTAACATTTGGAAATTACGATCATTGAATATACATACCAAGCTTCGTCTGTTTAATTCAAATGTTATCTCAGTGTTAACATACGGCTGTGAGAGTTGGAAAATAACAAAATCATTGGAGAACAAGCTGAATACATTCGAGAACAAATGTCTTAGAAAACTCTTGAACATCAGTTGGAAAGAATTCAAGACTAATCGACAAATAAGAGAAGACTCTAGACAGAAATATGTCTCCGACTCTATAAGGAAAAGACGATGGTCATATATCGGTCATGTCCTACGAATGCAAAACAACAGAATACCACTACAGGCGCTCACTTGGGTTCCTGAGGGTAAGAGGAAAAAAGGAAGACCAAAAGAAACACTCCGAAGAACAATAATAAGAGAAGGAAGAATGTTGGGCCTAAATAATGTGCAAGAGCTAAGAGGAGTGGCGTCACAACGAACAACCTGGAGAGCACTGGTTTCTGCCTTATGCGCCGTGTTTGGTGCTTAAAGAATTTATTATTATTATTATTAAATATAATGGAACGATAGTAGGCAAGCACTCAATATTCTGGTTGTCTATCGTCTCAAGCTTCAACTGACTAATCGCGTCAGTTAAAGTGGATCCATAATCATCAACAATGGTTCACTGACAGAACCTTCTCCTGGCTAAGTTTCTCAAGCCGTAAATTCATCCAATGTTTGTAGCAACAATGTTAAACCACAGTAGTGGGTTTTCATAATATGTAGATCTCTGTACCATCATCAGATAATAAGACCTTTTCTGTTCTCCGACAATGATCCACTTACAATGGCGGGAATCCAAAATGGCTCTCCTCCGTGAGCTTCGCTCACCCACGATGAAAAATTATGAAGCAGAATTACTTCGTTATTCATACGTAAATGTCCTCATTGGGCTTCTATACATATCTGCTATCAATAAGGCTGGTTACATCAAGTGATCTAGTGCTGCTAGATAACACGTCATCTTCATCTGTAATCAACAATCCTAGATGTACGATAATACGTCTCCCATCTAGGCTAAGCAAAAAAGTTTTGGTTTTACCTGGCTTTAGGAAAACACATACAAGCGAATAACGCACGCCATTCCTAGGCGTTAATAATGGACATTAGGAGAATCTCTGATAATACAATCAAACAGAGAAACAATCTCCTTCCTAGAATAAATCACAGAGATCAATCTTCAGGCGTTCTAATCGACCAGCCCATAGCAGCGACGACATGACAGCCTTCTCTGTCGACACACCCAAAATTGACGCATCCGCAGAAAAGCCTTTCACCCCAGAGTTCAGCTCACAAAATAGACCGACATGGAAATACAAAGATACAAAGATATAAGACCGAATCACCTTAAAGGAGTAAATATAAATTCGGGCCATAAACATTTTAAGCAAGACCAATCTGTTTCTGGCCATACCAGACGAAAAATGACGTAAATCTAGTATTCATACGCCAGATTGTGACAAGAAAAGATAACCCATATAACCGAATATAACATCGATCATTCTGGGTTATTGCCCTTAGACTAAGAATTATTGATTCTTAAATAAAATACTTTTCATCAGACAAATAGTTATACTTTACATTTGTATGCCTACTAAAAGTAATCTGTGCGTCACAGACTACCACACAAAAGAATCTGTGCGCAACAACATGCCTTGAACAAGGTATGGAGAGTTGCAAACATATTGTTTAAATGAAAAAACAAATATGGCTGGTATTTACATATGAGGGCCTCCGATTCGTTAGGTGGTTAGAGCTAGTGTCCCTAGATCTATAGAGTTACGCCAACTATGTCAGAATCGAAAACGAAGCTGAACGACGTAGATGCCATTTTCGGCTGGACAATACCAGGACTTGTAACAAAAATAAGCATCGAGTAAGATTTTTTTTTTTTAATTAAGGAAGAAAAATATCCCGTTCAACCTCTGATGGGTTATAATTAGGATATATATATTGTTTTCAATTCCAAATAATATGAACAACTGCCGATATGAGAAAGTAGCATCACATTTGTCAAATCATTGTAAATAGGGACAATCACAATTATGCTAATACATTAAATAAATAAACAAACAAAAAAACAAAACAAAAAAAACAAACGAAATCAAGAAGAAACTCTAAACAAGAATAATATTAAAATGGAGGGGTGTAAAGGCCTGGTGTTTCCAGTTATATAACTGACTTTAACAGATATTTAATTGACTTTCATCTGTTAAAAGTCATATGCATTGTAAGAACGGCATCAGACCTTCACATTCCCAGCCACTAATATTAACATTTGTTCGTGTTAAATATTGTTTAACTATATTTTGCAGTTCCCTAGGTCTGTCTATTCTTAACAACTCTTCTATATTTAAAAGATTATAATTATATATATATATATATATATATATATATATATATATATATATATATATATATATATATATATATATATATATATATAGTTATAAATTTATATATAGTATATATATTTTATTTTTTATATAATTTTAAATTAAATTACATAAATTTTATACTTTTATAACTATCTAATTGTAATATATAAAATATAAAATTATATAATATAATAAAATTTTATATTTTTATTAATTATAATAACATTATAATAAAATTATATAATAAATTATATAATATTATTATTATATAATAATAAAAATTATATAATATATAAAATTATATATATATATATATATATATATATATATATATATATATATATATATATATATATATATATATATATATATATATATATATATATATATATATATATATATATTTATATATATATATATATTTATTTATTTATTTATTTATTTATTTATTTATTTATTTATATAAATTATATAATAATAAAAAATTACATAATATAATTATATAATAAAATTATAATAAAATCTCCGGTCCAAAATATGTAATTAGATTTTGTTAAAACTATCTATACATTGTCAAATTTTTAATGAAAACAACAACTGATGTGATCATCTGGATCCCGTAAAACTGTCAGTGTCTACAACAGTCATTCACCAGTTTCCACATTTCAAACTAGGTAAATAGTTCAATTCGAAGGGAGTATGATTTGCTAAGTGTTGCAGTTCTAACGGAATATGTGTTGCCAAATAGTGGAATTCTGCCGGAATATAAAATTTAACGGAGAATGTGTTAAAAATTCACGCTACTTTTTCTATTCAACAAACCGGTAAGTAAACTAGTTTTCTTCTTTTTGTTTTGTTAGTTGACATACAAAGAATAGTACAAATATGTGCTACTGTATTTGCATCTAATTTTATTTCAAATTATTAGTTAACTTAAACGAAAATGCAAATTGGGTCTGAAACTCTCGATTGAGTCAATTTTCCTGCAATACGGGTACAGCCGAAAATGGAGGCCAAATTTTAGTTTGCGTAACTCTATACATCTCGCGGCATTGTTATCAGGTTCCGGGGTCGAAACCTGGTATCGTCACCCTGCAGTCTTCTTCTTCTTCTTTGATCCATAGCCGCCGACCGTCAAAGCAGTCAGTGGCCATCACGCCTGGTGGCGTCTTGTAGGGCAGCAACAAATTGATTCCACTTTGTTCGGTCGGCGGCCATCCTTCGTACAATGCCCCAACTCTGGTTCATTCTTTGCATCTTGGCTTCCACAGTTCTCCGCCAGGTTGTTTTTGGTCGGCCTCTCTTTCGCTTTCCTTCGGGTGTCCATAGCATAGCTGTTCTTGTAATGGTATCAGGGTCCCTTCTGAGGACGTGGCCAACCCAACTCCAGCGTCTGCCAGCTATGATGGTGTTCATGTCCTCCTGGTTATTCCAAATAAGCAGTTCTTGGTTGCTGATGGTATTCGGCCAAAAGATTCGGAGAATTTCCCTTAGGCAGATTGTGTGGAAGGAGGGCAGTTTCGACATATCCTTCTCTGTTACTCTCAAGCATTCCGCACCATGGAAAAGCGCACAAAGTACACAGCTCTCATACAGTCTTAATTTGGTGTTTGTGCTGTACTGGGAAGACTTCCAAATGTTGTTGAGACCAGCAAAGGCTGTTCTTGCTTTATTCATTCTGTTGTTACTGTCACTGCTTGTTCCGTCGTCTGGTGTTACTATGCATCCTAGGTAAGTAAATGTGTCTGTCTGTTCTAACTTCTGGTTCCTTATTGTTATTGACTTAGGATTACCCACATTGAGTGTCATGACCTCTGTCTTCTTTAGATTGATGTTCAGGCTAACCTGCTGGCTATACTTATTCAGTCTATCGTTTTTTTTTTTCTAGGATGTGTTGATGTGATTGTGCGAAAGGGTGCAATGTCATCTGCATATTCTAGGTCTTCCAGTGTAGAAAACGTTGTCCATCTAATTCCTTTTGGACTGCCCTCTGTTGTCTGGCGCATCACCCAATCTATAGCTGTCAAAAACAATGTTGTTGATAAGGGGCATCACTGTCGTACTTCTGTTTTCACTTCGAAAGTTAGATTACTCAATCCAACACTGCATGTAAAGTTAGAATAGAGTCTTTTTTATAATGGAAACAATGCAGCTGGGAATTCCATAAGCCCTCAGTATTTTCCATAGGCTGTCTCTAAGTATGCTGCCAAAAGCCTTTTCAAAATCAACAAAGTTAATGTATAGCTGTCTCTGCCATTCTGGGCACTGCTATATGACGTTCTTGGGGGTGAATATATGATCTGTACATCTTCTGTTCTTTCTAAAACCCGCTTGTTCTTTCCTCAGTTTATGGTCAACTGCTTTTGAAATTCTCTGGATGATTATCCTGCTTAGTATCTTACTGGGAACTGACAGGAGAGTAAATCCTCTCCAGTTGTTGCAGTCTGCAAGGTCGCCCTTCTTGGGCAATTTGACAATTATTCCTTTGCTCCACTCTGTTGGTGTTGTCTCAGTTTCCCAAACGTGTGCAAATAGTGGTTCTAATAGGTCTACTGCTAGTTCAGGGTCCGCTTTGGATAACTCGGCATTTTGGTTATCGTGGCCAGCAGCTTTTCCATTCTTTAACCCTTTGATTGCCTTGATGATTTCTCCCTTTCGTGGAATGTTTGTATTAACATCTAGATCATTTTCAGCCTCAAGAACATTCAGCTGTGTCTCTGGTGGTTCCTTGTTCAGTTTCTTTGAAATGCTCTGCCGATCTTGTTTCCTGCCCCTGTGCTTTGGTGATGAGATTTCCTTGCGTGTCTCTTACTATGGTTATATCGTTTGCACCTCGTTTTCCACTGATAGTTTTAGTTATTTTATAAACTGTGCTTTGTTCATTACTCAGTGCTGCCTCTTCTGCCTGTCTTGCAAGGTCATCCAGAAATGTCCTTTTGTTGGCTTGGGTTTGATGTTTTACTTCTTTGTCCAGCTGACTGTAATTTTCGCTATATATTTTCTTTAACCTGGGAGACTTAGCTTCTGTTTTCTTTCTTTTCATTTCCTCTCTCTTCGCTATGCTTGTTTAACGTTTCTGGTGTTATCCTTTTGGAATTCTGATATCGTCTCTTTACATCAACCAGGAAAGCTTTTCTGGTTGAGGGGGTCTTTAAGTTTCGTGATGTTATGTCTTTTCTGTTTGACTGCAACTGGTCCAGCAGCTCTGAGTTTCACCTTCATTCTTGCTACTACTAGGTGGTGATCTCTTCCCACATCTGCACCTCTTCTTACTTTCACGTCTTGTAATGCATGTCTACATCTGCCATTGATCATTATGTGATCTATTTGGTTTCTGTCCCGCCCGTTTGGTGATTCCCACGTTAACTTGTGCACTTCTTTGTGTGGAAAAAGTGTCCCTCCAATGACCAGGTTGTTAATACTGCGAGGCTTGTTAATTTGCCCCCATTCTCATTTGCTGTTTCACTGCCGCATTTCCCCATTACTCTTTCGTTATAATTATTGTGTGCTCCCACTTTCGCATTTAGGTCTCCCATTACTATAATGAGATCGTACCTGGGTGTAGTTTCCATTTCTTTTTGTACCTGTTGATAGAACTCGTCCTTGATCTCTTCATCGCTGTCGTTTGTTGGTGCATAGCATTGTATAATTGTGGTGTTGGTGAATCTCCTTCTTAGTCTTGCTCTTATTAGTCTGTTGTTAATGGGTTTTCATTCCAGTAAAGACCTTTCCATTCCTTTCTTCAGGATAATGGCTACACCTTCGTTGTGCTGACCATCCTCTCTACCAGAGTTAAGTGCTGTTTACTCTGTAGCTGTTTTTATTCTTCCCCTCCCGGTCTATCTGCTGTCACTTATTCCCAGGATATGTAACTTGTAGTTCCTCATCTCTGCTGTGATCTGCCTCAGCTCCCCTGCCTCATTCATAGTTCTGACGTTCCAAAAACCAATTCTAGTTTCGTAGTTTAGCGGTCGGAGCATCCGTTTTCATGCCTATGGCTTCCTTTCGGTTTTCGCCACTGACAGTCATACGAGCCTGAGACTCCAGATGCCCGTCCCGCATCAACGTTTTTCCATTTGTTGCCGTTTCCGTAAGGACCTTATGTTAATTATTGTTGATCAAAATCGACGCCATTGCATTCCGGGAAAACCCGTAGGTGCTCAGTCTCCCTCAGCAAATGTAGAAGGGTATTGATGCTAATTGTCCGTTGAGAGCACTGGTTGTACACATACCGGAAGTATCCCCCCAGCAGACGTCTGTCACCGCTAGCCCCATGTCTGATGTCGAACTCTAGCAATTTCGGCCTTATTGCAGTATCCTCTCCCCACACTCCCCTCCCCCAACTAGTTCCCCGCTTCTCTTCCCCATCCACATCCAATGCCCCCACCATGAGCGCTCTCGAAGCCAGTACGTCAGCTCTCTCATTACGCGTACTCCTGCATGACCAGTGCAGTAGATCCACACCAGTTCCTGAAGAATCAAGACCTCTCTTGATGTTTTCCATGTATACCACAGCCATCCATTTTGGACATTCCGAAGCAAGGACTGGCAGTCCGACACATTAAAAAAAAATTCTTTTAGTAGTATATACTATCGTGGTGGGTTTTGATGTTATGAAATGTTGTTGATATGTTTCCTTATTGTACTGAATGAGGCCAGCTGTGAAGGTCCCTGATTCTAACAAATTTAGGGTTGAGTTATCAGGATACCTTTCTGCTACCACCTTATGGCCTCAAGCAGACTTATTCTTGACTAGTAAGAATGATAGCTACGTCTAGTGTCTAGGGATATGCAAGTGTGGTGTGATGGTACTTTAACAATAATACACCTCTACACAAACAAGTATTAAGGTCTATGATTAAGGAAATAACACCTCAGATAAATTTGTACAATTAATAATTTTCTGTATGATTTATTTGGTCCTGAACCTAGTATTCTTCTGGTCAGGACTTTTAAAAATGAAAAGAATTCAAGATATATATATACAAATGTAAATTTAGACCCACAGGGACAAGTGTCCAAACAAATACTGTTAAATTAAACTAATAGTGTTACTAAAATCTGTCTATTACTGGTTTCTAACACTGGATGACTGTTTGGGATTCTTGTAATCACTCCCAGTCTCTTTAAAATACACTGTCTCTGTTAATTTCACTAGGGAAATGTTTTATTTCTTGAATACAGGGGTATGCTGCTCTTATAGCTGATGTACTGTTAGGGTACCAGATATTTCACTTATCTGGCCCACTGGAACTGTCTGAAGTCTTTCTGCCGAATAACCACTGATCCAAAAGTAATAGGGGGGAAACTGGCGACCCCTATCACTACTGGCCTCCAAAACTCCTCAACAGCTTTCACATAGAACTCTGGCACCGGACTAGTGCCAGATAAGACCCTGTAATAATGAAACAATGTCTCCTGGGTGATATCTTATTTAGACTGTGTTTTATATACAAAAGAGCATACATAAGAAATAAAGAGCTGGGTTATATCCAATGGACCAATCCAGCACATCCATTCCACAGTGTACCAGTGTTGTTCACATGTCTCTCCTACAAAGGCGGCACTGCATCTGCAATAATCTTATTAATCCTTCTTTTCTACCATTCAATGGGATAGGGGAGCTGTGTCCCTCTGGTCACCTAAGAAAACATTTTATTTCACAAGACATGTGCATTTAGAAAACTGGCAATGTGTTATATCCTAATTCTCCTTCAAGCCCTGCATATATCAGCTTGGGACCTGATTACTTAGTCGTGATGGCAGCATCTCTCACTCACATTTTTAAACAAAATATATATGAATAATGTCGTTCTTACCAGAATTCAATGAAAAAAACACAGGTACGTTGAATAGCAGATTCCAGATGTACTGCTGGCTGGACTGTGATGCCTATACTTTCATATATTTTTGCTTTAATAAGGCTAATCACTTTTCACAAAATTCACAACGTCCTGCTCTCGGGACTATCTTCTGCAAATGGCGTCAAGCCCTTGAATGTTCTTAATAATATGAAAGGCTTTGTCCAATGAACGAACGACAATTTTGAAATTTGAAATTAAAAGCAAAAACAGACTTGATTTTTGGACACTACCAAGTTTTTTTCCACTCTCCTTCTTAGATTTCTACTGCTAAATATATTTTGTGTTAAGCCATCCCATAATTTTTCTAACCCTTTTCTGCCCCTTTCTACAACAGACTACTTGTAACCTTTTCCTGCCTTTTTCAAGGACGCGTCAAAAAAGTTTCCGTTAGTGCAAGTCCAAACGAGCATGTGTTGGTCTGTCTGTACGAACAAATACAGTCTTTTGCCCATAACTTTATTTCTATCTGTCGGATTTTTTGTTCGAAAGCATATTACCCATCAGGACACTACCAGCTCTTAGACTAGCTAACTTTTATGATCATAAACCTAGTAATAAAGAATTCAATATATTTTCCATTGTGGTGTTCGTTGTTTTTCTAAGTTTCAACTACTTGAATGTTATAAAAATCGACTCAGATCTTCCTTTTTCCCGATAGGAAGTAATTATGCGTGTGTGTATATATATGTTTTTCCACAGTGTCTGTGGTTAGAAATGTATTGGACTAGCGGGGTATTTTTTAAATTTTCAAACTTGCGACATCGTTTTCGACACAGTCTAGCGGCCTCGTCTTGCACTGTTGGCCCGAGTAGCTAATTCAAGCTTCTAACACTTGACAAGCCGGCAGCAGGTGTCCGCTCTCTCAATCTTATGCGTTCGTGTGTTTTATTCTTTCTATCTTTCCTGGAACCCTACGCTAGTAGAATTTTTCAAATTTTTATCGTTAACCCTTGACGGGCGCGTTATAAAGGCTAATACTACCAACGCGGCGATATGATTTCTCACTATGTTCTGTCCTGCTTAAATCAATGCGTTTTCTGGCGCAGGGAAGAAGACGCGTTACAACTTTATTAATTTTATTTCTACTGCTATTATTTTGACTTTAATATATATATTTTATGATTTTATCGCTGTATCACTGTACTTTACCACACATCTCCCCCCCCCCTAACGAACTTGCCTGATGCTAGTTCCAAACACATAGATAAAATCAACTCCCTACCCCTGTTGAATACCCTGATTTGGATCACAGGGATGCCTACTGAGGAAATCTGCACCCACGTTCAGTGACCCCGGAATATATTCAATAGTAAATTGATATGGCTGTAATAATAACGACCATCTTAATAATCTGGCATTTTCATGCTTGGCCTGTGATAAGAATACGAGAGGCTGATGATCCGTTTGGACCACGACTGTTCTACCATATAGATAGATCTGGAACTTTCGTATCGCCCAGATCAAAGCTAGACATTCTTTTTCGCTTGTTGAATAGTTTTGCTCCGCTTTGTTTAACTTGCGGCTAGCATAAGCGACTGGGTTCAGCTCTCCCTCTGGTGACGATGATCTTTGCAACAACGTAACCCCCAGGCCAACATTGCTTGCGTCACTTCTCACCACAAATTCCTGACTCAAATCAGGTAATTTCAAGATAGGCTTGCTTGTAAGTTGTTCCTTTAACTCTTGGTAGGCTGATTCACATTGGGCTGACCAAACAATTCTATCAGGATTTCCCTTGCGAGTTAAATCCGTCAGAGGAGCACAAATAGAGTTAAAATTTTTGATATATTTCTGATAGAATCCACACAACGACACGAAAGATCTCACTTCTTTCTTTGTTTGTGGTCTAGGTGCTCTCTGCAATTTTTCAAGGTTCTTGGGGTCAGGAGTCATACTACCCTGAAACACAGTATGTCCCAAGAACTCCAACTCTTTACAACCAATACAACATTTTGTTGGTCTAGCCGTCAAATTAGCCTCTCTTAGTCTATCAAACAGCATAGTCAAAGAGTTAATGTGTTCCTCAAATGTTTCTGTAGCAATGAGGATGTCATCCATAAAGTTTGTGATGCATGGTTTATTTAGTGGATCCAACAATTTTCGCATCATCCTAGAAAATACACTCGGAGCATTTTTCAACCCAAAAGGTAACATGTTGAATTCGTTATGTCCTTCCGAAGTGCTAAACGCCAAATAAGGTCTGACCTCAGGCTTCACTGGAATCTGATAATAGCCTTTGCTCAGATCCACCTTCGAAAAATATTTTGCCTTGTTTAGCCTGGCAAATAATTGATTTGTGTCAGGTAATGGATCCACCTGATTCTCTGTGACAGCATTCAGTTTCCTGTAATCTATACACAGACGATGTTCTCTAGAGGGTTTTCTCAGCAAAACCACACTGGAACTATGTGGAGATTCGCTATGAGAAATAATTCCATCTTTCAATAGGTACTCAATCTCCTCTTTCAAAGCTTTCTCCTTCACAAACGGGATCGTGTAGGCTCTCATACAGATCCGTGTTGGGTCTACTAGTTTCATGTCATATTCTAACAAATTCGTGTGCCCCGGTTTGTCTGTTAACAGGTCCGTATGATCAGTCAGAACCTTTTGAACCTGTTCCCTCTGTTTTTTCGTCAAGTGTTTACTGACTTTTACATGTGCCGGTGACTCACATGTTTTCAAGGTATACTCATGGGATGTGAGCGGTTCATTCTTCATCCCTGTTGCTATCGACAAGGAAATTAAGTGTGTTCCTTCCTGGATTTCCCTGTCCAGATACTTCTTTAGAAGGTTCACATGATATACTTTCTCTTTCCCTTTCTTGTCGATTTTATAATTTGTTCTAGACACCTTCTCTAGAACAGTATATGGACCGTGCCATCCAATTTGTAGTTTATTTTGGCTGCCAGGCAGTAGAAGAAGCACCTTCTCTCCACAAATAATTCTCTATCCTTAGCTTTCTTGTTAAAATAGGCATCATGTTTTTTCCTGGCTTGTCTGAGATTATCATTTGCAAGTTTCCAGCCAGTTTTAATACGAGTGGTCAGCTCGTTCACATATTGGTATGATGAGGTAACAGTCTCTTCTGCCTTCTCATCTGTCCTGGTCCTCAACAAAGCTTCTAAAGGACCTTTAATTGGCCTCCCAAATAACAGGGTTGCGGGTGTCATCCCGGTTGAATTATGTGGAACTTCCCGATACGCAAACAACGCAGCGGGCAGGTATTGGTCTCACGAATCAGGTTTATCATGTGCCAGCTTTCTCAGGATAGAAATGAGAGTCCCGTTGAACCTCTCTACCTGGCCGTACCCTTGGGGGTGATACGGACTACAATGAAAGTGCCTGGCTTGGAAGATCCTGAGAACTTCTTTCGTTAGTTTCCCCTTGAACTGTGAGCCGTTATCAGTCAAGATTTGATGCTGGAATCCTAACCTTGTGAATATTGTAAGTAATGCCTCTGCGACATGCTTGGAATCGATTGACGACAGGGCTACCGCCTCTCCCCACATAGAACACGTGTCCACCAGAGTAAGGATGTAACTGTTCCTCCTCTTGGTCCGAGTGAGAGGTCCCACAATATCCACTGCAACTCTCTCAAAAGGTGTTCCCACAATGGGAATTTCCCCTAGAGTTGCTGGAGCAGTCCAGTGCTTTGGAGCTACCCTTTGACATTCTCGGCAGGATTTTACATATCTCTTTATATCTTCCGTTATTCCTGGCCAGAAATAATGACAAGCTATACGCTGTCATGTTGCGCTGATCCCCATGTGACCACTGAAGGGAATCGCATGTCCTAATTTCAACACTCTCTCCCTATATGAAGTAGGAAGAACCAGCTGGCCGTGACCATTTGTTCCAGTTCCGGTCTTCCTATATAATAATTAGTTTTTCATGTAATAGTCCCCTTTGCTTGGAGGTGTGTGGCATTTAGGTAATTTTTTGTAGCAAGGCTTGAGTGTCTTGTCCTCAGCCTGTGCCTTCCTCATCTCTTCTGGATGAGTATTTATAGGTTCATCTTCATCCTTTCTGGATTGTGATCGTGTCTGGACGGCTGCAAAGACCACAGGTCTCTTGGGATTCCCCAAGAAGACATAACGACACCCCAATATCAGAGGGTAGATGGGTGCGTCGATCACTGCTGCTGATTACTCCTTCCACATAGCGAGTTTTCACCGTTATCCTGGCAATGGGAAGTTTCATAAGTGGTATGTCCGTGGTCGCCCCTTGTATCTCCACTGTTTCTGTGGTATACTGATCTGGGTTCACCAAGTGCGTACTCACAACAGAATCAAAATCTAAGCCTGTATCATAGAGACACCTAATGGTGACTCCATTGCAGACTACATCCTCACACACTGGGGGATGATAACGTTCCTGCTGTCCAGTAGGTTTGTCCTTTCCTCCCTTGTTCCCAATCTTCATAGCAGCAAATCCAGAAGTTTTCTTATGACAAAATTTGATGTCATGACCTTCCCTCTTACACCATTTGCAATATAATCTAATTTGATGAAAAGGTTTTCTTTCATCATATTTCCTATCATTGAATTGTGGATTTTTGTTTCTAAAATCATTGCGTGGCCTATCAAAATTTTGCTTACCTTTGTTCCCCTGATCTTTGTTATCAAATCTATTAAAGTTTTGTGGAGCCTTATAATTGTCTATCTGTTTCTTTTTAGCGCAAGCTACCTCTGCCTGGGCTGCCTGATACCTCTCAGCGACATTAAGTAATTCACCCAGCCTCTCTGCCCCTTGTTCCACGAGAAACTTTCTCAAGTCTGGAGCCATGGACTCTCTCAATTGCTCAATAAGGATCATCTCTTTAAGATCTTGGGTTTTCCCCAGAGCAGTCCATTTCTCCAAGTACGTCTCTAAACGTGCAGAGAACTGGTGATAGGTCTCACCCGACAGTAGTTTGGCATTCCTAAATTTTTTCCTGTAAAATTCTCCGTTCTTTTCATACCTTAGCAAAAGAACCTGCTTTAAGATGTCATAATTGTCTTGGTCGTCTTTGCTCATCTTGGCAAACACTTCATAAGATGTTCCCCTCAGCCCCTGAGATAACTTTAAACTCCACCTTTCCTTCTCCAACCCATAGGTGGTGGCTAAAACCTCAAATCTAGACAAAAATGACTCAATGTCATAGTCCCTCTCAACAAAATGGTCTAAATGGAACCCCATAGCTGAAGTTGAGGCTCCCTGACTAGCAGTGGCATCGGAGGTAGAAGGGCTGGCACCATTTTCAGGAGCATGGCCTTGAAATTCGAACTCTTTTAGTCGTAGCTCGTGCTCCCTCTGTAATCTCTTCTCCTCCTTTTCAGCTTCCCTCTCTGCAGCCAATCTCTTGTCTTCCCTTTCAGCTTCCAATCTTCTTTCCTCAGCCTCCATCTTCTTTTCTTTAAATTGGAGCCGCTTTATTTCAGCCTCCCTATCCGCCTCCAATGCCCTAGCCTCTTTGTCAGCCTCAATCTGCAACCTTTTAATTTCTTTCTCAGCCTCTAATTTTCTTTCAGCCTCTTTTTCTAATCTTTTTTCTTCACGTTCAATAAATTTATCCACCTCTGCAGTGACATACTGAACCAACTCTGGTCCATCCATATTCATCTCTTTTGCAGCCAGCACATCAGCAGATCTGAACTTTGCTAGGTCGGCCATAATATCAATCTTTACAATGATCTAATATAATTTTCCAAACTCTTAATTAACAGAGTGCTAACACTAACCAACTAATTAACCAATTAATTAACTAATTACTGGCTCTTAACAGTCCATCAGCTTTTATTTTCCCTTTTAAATACTTTTATAACTTTTGGGGACCCTAGTGCTACAATATTTAAATTACATAACAACGAATAAGTTCAAATCCCGGAAGAAGAGATCCCAATTTATCGTGGTGGGTTTTGATGTTATGAAATGTTGTTGATATGTTTCCTTATTGTACTGAATGAGGCCAGCTGTGAAGGTCCCTGATTCTAACAAATTTAGGGTTGAGTTATCAGGATACCTTTCTGCTACCACCTTATGGCCTCAAGCAGACTTATTCTTGACTAGTATGAATGATAGCTACGTCTAATGTCTAGGGATATGCAAGTGTGGTGTGATGGTACTTTAACAATAATACACCTCTATACAAACAAGTATTAGGATCTATGATTAAGGAAATAACACCTCAGATAAATTTGTACAATTAATAATTTTCTGTATGATTTATTTGGTCCTGAACCTAGTATTCTTCTGGTCAGGACTTTTAAAAATGAAAAGAATTCAAGATATATATATATACATTTGTGTATATATATATATATATATATATATATATATATATATATATATATATATATATATATATATATATATATATATATATATATATATATATATATATATATATATATATATACAAATGTAAATTTAGACCCACAGGGACAAGTTTCCAAACAAATACTGTTAAATTAAACTAATAGTGTTACTAAAATCTGTCTATTACTGGTTTCTAACACTGGATGGCTGTTTGGGATTCTTGTAATCACTCCCAGTCTCTTTAAAATACACTGTCTCTGTTAATTTCACTAGGGAAATGTTTTATTTCTTGAATACGGGGGTATGCTGCTCTTATAGCTGATGTACTGTTAGGGTACCAGATATTTCACTTATCTGGCCCAATGGAACTGTCTGAAGACTTTCTGCCGAATGACCACTGCTCCAAAAGTAACAGGGAGGAAACTGGCGACCCCTATCACTACTGGCCTCCAAACTCCTCAACAGCTTTCACATAGAACTCTGGCACCGGATTAGTGCTAGATAAGACCCTGTAATAATGAAACAATGTCTCCTGGGTGATATCTTATTTAGACTGTGTTTTATATACAAAAGAGCATACATAAGAAATAAAGAGCTGGGTTATATCCAATGGACCAATCCAGCACATCCATTCCACAGTGTACCAGTGTTGTTCACATGTCTCTCCTACAAAGGCGGCACTGCATCTGCAATAATCTTATTAATCCTTCTTTTCTACCATTAAATGGGATAGGTGAGCTGTGTCCCTCTGGTCACCTAAGAAAACATTCTATTTCACAAGACATGTGCATTTACAAAACTGGCAATGTGTTATATCCTAATTCTCCGTCAAGCCCTGCATATATCAGCTTGGGACCTGATTACTTAGTCGTGATGGCAGCATCTCTCACTCACATTTTTAAACAAAATATATATGAATAATGTCGGTCTTACCAGAATTCAATGAAAAAACACAGGTACGTTGAATAGCAGATTCCAGATGTACTGCTGGCTGGACTGTGATGCCTATACTTTCATATATATATTTGCTTTAATAAGGCTAATCACTTTTCACAAAATTCACAACGTCCTGCTCTCGGGACTATCTTCTACAAATGGCGTCAAGCCCTTGAATTTTCTTAATAATGTGAAAGGCTTTGTCCAATGAACGAACGACAATTTTGAAATTTGAAATTAAAAGCAAAAACAGACTTGATTTTTTCTTTTACCATGTTTTTTTCCACTCTCCTTCTCAGATTTCTACTGCTAAATATATTTTGTGTTAAGCCATCCCATAATTTTTCTCCCCCTTTTCTGCCCCTTTCTACAACAGACTACTTGTAACCTTTTCCTGCCTTTTTCAAGGACGCGTCAAAAAAGTTTCCGTTAGTGCAAGTCCAAACGAGCATGTGTTGGTCTGTCTGTACGAACAAATACAATCTTCTGTCCATAACTTTATTTCTATCTGTCGGATTATTTGTTCGAAAGCATATTACCCATCAGGACACTACCAGCTCTTAGACTAGCTAACTTTTATGATCATAAACGTAGTAATAAAGAATTCAGTATAGTTTCCATTTTGGTGTTCGTTGTTTTTCTAAGTTTCAACTACTTGAATGTTATAAAAATCGACTCAGATCTTCCTTTTTCCCGATAGGAAGTAATTATGCGTGTGTGTATATATATGTTTTTCCACAGTGTCTGTGGTTAGAAATGTATTGGACTAGCGGGGTATTTTTTTAAATTTTCAAACTTGCGACATCGTTTTCGACACAAGCTAGCGGCCTCGTCTCGCACTGTTGGCCCGAGTAGCTAATTCAAGCTTCTAACACTTGACAAGCCGGCAGCAGGTGTCCGCTCTCTCAATCTTATGCGTTCGTGTGTTTTATTCTTTCTATCTTTCCTGGAACCCTACGCTAGTAGAATTTTTCAAATTTTTATCGTTAACCCTTGACGGGCGCGTTATAAAAGCGAATACTACCAACGCGGCGATAAGATTTCTCACTATGTTCTGTCCTGCTTAAATCAATGCGTTTTCTGGCGCAGGGAAGAAGACGCGTTACAACTTTATTAATTTTATTTCTACTGCTATTATTTTGACTTTAATATATATATATTATGATTTTATCGCTGTATCACTGTACTGTACCACACATACATACCTGAAACGAAACGGGCAGCAGATAGCATATACATTGTTTCTGCGGGGAAAATATTACCACGTATACATACCTGAAACCAAGCATGGAACAGATAGCAAAGACATTGTCCACATCGTTAGCGCTGCTCCAGTATTTTGGACATATTGTTCCCCAGACTCCATTACTACCTTGTAGCTCTACACGCCCACTAGTAGTCACTGAATATTTACCACTGACTAATCTAATGGCGGTTACAGTCAGGTTCTGGGTCTCAGGTGCGTCACCTACTGAATTAAAAATAAAACGAAAGGTAAAACGACCCATACTGTTATTTTATTAAAGAGAATTCTGGAGTTCAAAGGTCCCTGAAAACATAAGTACAACCATATCAAATATGGTACAGGGTCATTAGTTGTTGCTTTCTCAAATTTTACGTACTGATTTTTCTTACCAGGTCTGTCTTGTCGATATAGATTTGGACAGTCTTACTGTTTCAATTTTTTTTGGTGAACACATTCTGACATTCACTGTTGGACAATCTTACTGTTTCTACTTTTTTTTTGGTGAACACATTCTGACATTCACTTTTGGGCAGTCTTACTGTTTCTACTTTTTTTTGGTGAACACATTCTGACATTCACTGTTGGACAGTCTTACTGTCTCTACTTTTTTTTTTTTTGGTAAACAAATTCTGACATTCACTGTTGGGCAGTCTTAATGCTCCAATTTTTTTTTTGGTGACCACATTCTGACATTCACTGTTGGACAGTCTTCCTGTTTCTACTTTTTTTGGTGAACACATTCTGACATTCATTGTTGGACAGTCTTACTGTCTCTACTTTTTTTTGGTAAACAAATTCTGACATTCACTGTCTCAGTCTTCTTCTTCTTCGTCGTTTGATCTCAAATAACCACATCTGTCTCTCCTATAAACCTGGCAGTCTATCTCAGGCTTTTCTCGTCACCATACAGTTTATCCCTCAACAATGTTGTAGAAGGTCACACTGCCACCCTGCTCCTCTTGTGAAGCTGACAGTTTTGGAGTACATGTTCTACTGTCTGCTTGTTCTCCCCGCATGGACGCTCATTTGTCTGTCCAGTTGTCAGTTTGTTGAACAGATGGTATCTGAGTCTGAAATGGCCGGTTCTCAGTCTGAAAATTATCTGTTGATCTTTCCTTGGTAATCTATAGCATGGTTCAGCATTACTGGACTCCGGATGTTACTTCTGTCATTTTTCTCTTTAGTTATTTTTTATTATTGTTTTTATCGCCTTATATGTAGCCCTGCCTTCTATTTGGGTTTTCCGTTCTCCCTGTTTGGTAAGTGTATCTGCCTTCTCATTTCCATATACCTTGTAGTGGGCAGGAATCCACTGCACTTTTACTTGTTTGAATTCAAAGCTGGTTCTCATAAGCGCCTCTGGATGTCTATTTCCTTGTTTTTATTGTTTCTGAGAGCAGTGATGACTTACAGATAGTCTGTGAGGAGCACTCTCTTGTCTCTAGCAAGAATTGTATTTTCCATGATGGTAATTGCAGCTGTTTTTAGTGCTTCTGTCTCCGCTTTGAAGTTGTTTGAGAATTTTTCCAGTAGCCATCGAGCTATGTATTTCTTGTCCATTCTTTAATTGTGTGTAAACTCCTTTATTTCCATTTTCTGGGCAGCATTTGTTGCTGATTCATCTGTATATGTGGGTCCATTATGTGGTAGGGTACGTCTTTCTGGCATATTCCATAGACATAGCATCACTATCTCAGTGATTTTAAACTTATGGGATGACATTGCGGGAAACATTGCGATTAGTTATGTCCCTTACATTTACTTTACTGGAAGTTTTAAGCTATGTTTTATTGCTAATTTTAGAATAAACATTTGTCATCTCTGTTTGTTTTTCAGTGTTACACTTATCAGTGTGTTTCAGTATTAACTGAGACTTTATCATTAAAGAAATTGCAAGTGCAGTTAATTTTTACTCGTCAGTTTTGGTACAGGGGTCGCCAGCTTCATCAACTATGATATTTGGGCCATGGTCGTAAAAAAGTCTTAAAACCACTGCTGTATCTAATTTATATTTGTTTTTATCTAACGATTTAATTCACTGATAATAAATACATAATTATCTAATTATGAGTTCACTTCCTGATATTTTCGTCTGCGTTATTTGTTTTTCTCGGTGTGTTTTAGTATGGCAAAGCATGGGAAACTAAGAGCCAGGGATCCAGACCTTCAGGACGACCCAGAGTCCGCTGGGAGGACAACATTAGACAATCTTTGAAGGACCGAGGACTAGAATGAAACCACGCCAGGAGAAAGACAGCCGATAGGATATTCTGGCGCTCTCTCTTCCAAACCTCAACACTTCACGGTTGTGACGATGAAACTCAGGTGTTCCTGAATTGTTAGATGATATGGTAGAACCCTCGTATAACATCCGTACCCCTGAATATTGTTGTAATTTTTCGTCAACGTGGAACTCTACCACCTGGGTTCATTAGTATTTCCACGTGGATTTTCATCACGTTGGATAATTAATATGTAGACTGTTATCTTCTGAGCATTCTGGAAATCGCATGACCTTAAGGGGAGGTTAAACCACGCCCACGGCTATCTCTAGAGCAATTGATAGCAGTCAGTTTCCTTCATCTGTGCATCCAGCAGAGCGCATCGTCTAAAGGGGAGGTTAAGTCACGCCTTTTGCTTTACCTCAGAGCGGTCTGAATCAACTACCGCCTTCAATTTTCTTTATTACCACTTCAAAAGGGCGTTGCCTAAGTCCAAACGAGGGAAGCGGCACACGATCAAAGATCATGAGAGTCTCAGAGACGGACGAAGCAATTTCACATCTCTGTGTTAACCACAGAACCGCTCGCAAGATAGAGACGAACGGGAAAGACGAAGCGGCCAGAGAGTTGGGTAACCGAACGGGGACGGGCGGCGTAGAATCTCAAATTTTCCCTGAGTTCTTAAAAGGTGTGAAATTTTAACGTGTCCCCCCGATCTTTCATTCCATTTCATATAAACAGAGACAATTGAAGAAGGCAAGGTATCATTCGTTTGCCAGAGATTTTAAAATTCACTAGCGTATAGTTGAATCCTGCGAGATTTCATATGAATTGTTGGCTATATTGGAGTGAATTCTTTTCTGTGCTAAACGGTATAATATATATTAGTTTCTAGTGATCAGTGGTCTAGTTCATTCATTTTTATTTCACTGGATTTTGTGTTAATTTAAATCTGTTAAATTAAACCCATCTCAAAAGTTCCAGTGGTAAATTTAATGATATATCTATTACATTATTTCCAAAGATAATAGATGCTGAAATGCTTAAATTAACTTTTAAAGTCACGAAGGAATTTATAACTAATTAATTAAGTTAAGTTCTATATATATATATATATATATATATATATATATATATATATATATATATATATATATATATATATAAATATATATATATATATATATATATATATATATATATGCGCGTTTTTAACCATTAGACTCGCGAAGTGTTTTCTTAAATATCTAATTGAATACGCGAGTATAAATAATAGTCATAACGGTAAATTTATAAATTTATCGCGTTAGAATATTATTGGATTTTTGCAGTATGATTTCATGTTTTTCTATCTTTTCCTATAGAATGATCATACAACCTTTGCGTCCCAGCAACAAATTATATAGAGTCCTCCAGACTCAGTTCTTAAACCTCCAGAACATTTGATGAAACATTTGTAAATTTAATCTTGTGGCGATCTTTGTTTGGGATCCCACTGCCTGAATTTATCAGAAAGAAAGCAAACCCAAGAACAATTAAATAATACTCATCAAACAATTTCAAGTCTGTAAAGATTAACTGGAGAAGAACATTGCCAGAGCTATATTTATATTATTATTCCTGCTCTACTGGGAAAGAGAGTATATGTTTTCCTGAACACTGACAGTTGATAATTTTTCTCACTGGATTTTTAAACCGCGAAGAAAAACCTACCTCACTGGTCAGTTGTGTCATCACGCTTAAGAAGTTTTACTATCAGCGGCGAAGTCAAAGAGACCACACCATCCTCACCCCTGTATCTGTGACGGTGCCATCCCATAGAACTTTTTTTCTAACAAAACAGAAGTACACTTAGGCTTCACCTTCCAGCGATTCTCGAGAAATTGTTGCTAAGAGCCTAAACCCGTTAAAATCTGGGGCTGGAAAACAAAGAACAGTATTCAGTTATTGAACACTTACTACTGCATG
The DNA here is from genome assembly GCA_024509875.1 of Oreohelix idahoensis. Lineage (NCBI taxonomy): Eukaryota > Metazoa > Mollusca > Gastropoda > Stylommatophora > Oreohelicidae > Oreohelix > Oreohelix idahoensis. The sequence continues at coordinate 9,933 of JAMPIV010017840.1, read as the reverse complement.
TGTACATTTTCTACGGACTGCCAGATTCCACGATCAGTAAGTGTGTGTGAGAAATTGTGTGTTGGCCATCACAAGCGTGCATGAATGAAGGAGCATTATTTGCAAACATTTTTATTTGCTTTACCTGGTAACTACCTTTTTTACTGTATTTCTTGCATTGTTCCTCAAGGGGGATTTCTTAACTTCGTTTATTTCCCCTCCCTTAAATCTGTTTAGTAAAGGGAAAACATTTTGAGAACAGTAGGGTTTTTTCCCCCACCCATACCTAGTATTGTAACCCCTCTTATCAGAGTAAATTATGTATACTTCTGATAACCACCTGTCTTTTGGACTGGGTTTTTTCCTTCCTTTGTCTATTACAAGCTGGAAGGGCATTATCAGGGTTCGTAGCGACCTGGAAAAACCTTGAAAAACCTGGAAAACGAAAAAAAAATTCCAGGCCTTGAAAAGCCTGGAAAAATGGCTATAAGCCTTGAATTTTCCGCATCGGACCTTGAAAAATAATACGAAATCGAAAGTTCGTTACTTTGTGTCCATTTTTTGGTTATTGATCTTATTTTTCGCAACAACAGACGCGACGAGTCTAAAAATAAATCAGCGTTTACGCCATTAACGCAAAGCGCCGAAAACGAAACCGCCGAAAACTTCTGGAAATGCGCAAAGGGAAGTAAAAATTGTAAAGTTACCGTACAATTTTTACTTCCCTTTGCGCAAAGTTACCGTAACATTTTTATTTCCCTTTGCGCATTATATTCATTTCCAGAAGTTTTCGGCGCTTTGCGTTAACGACGTAAACGCAGATTTATTTTTAGCACTCGTCGTAAGTAATAAATTCGTTTATCTCATTTATAAAACCTATTTAAATAAGTCCAGTTTATAGATAGACCTACTGTACTTGCGTCTGTATTTACAATGTAGGCCTATTTACAGTTTAATTTTTAATAACCATGGCCAAAATTAGCCTATAAGCAAGCGTTTGAACGAAATTTCTTTTTTTACCTCTGCATACGGGAATATATTTGACACAGTTTATGATGGTCAGGAATAGAAATTGATGGCGATTCCATATCCTATAGCCTACCCTGTTATCAGACCATGTCCTACTGTTCATTTCACCACATTTTTTGGAAATAAATATATTTTGAATGCTTTTTTTATTATATTTATGATGAAAAGACTTATCCCGTTCTACCTCTGAAGGGTTATAGGCTAATTAGGATAGGCCTAGGCCTACATGTTTTCAATTTCAGATAACACGAATAACCGCCGATACACGAAACTGGCATCACATCTGTCAAATTACGGTAATTAGGATAAATGAAAATCAGCAATTTTGTGGATAGGCCTATGTTATTTAAAATTTTAAAAAAAAATTAATTAAATTTTAAATAAAAATCTAAACAAACAAACGAAACGAAACCCAACAAAAATAGTAAAGATGGGGGGGGGGGGGGGGGTGTAAAGGTCTCCAGTTAGATATTTAATAGATTTTCACTTATCATAAGTATTACCCTCCCAATTACTATATATATTACCTTTTGTTCTAGTTAAATATTGTTTGACTATTATGTATGCCTTTAGAATTTTAAATTGGTATAGGCCTACTCATAAGTTATTTGTGTTCTTTTTTTTTTTTTTTTAAACTAACACTACTAGGAGACCACAGATGTGACATTATTTGTGACCAAGGGGAAAAAACTCTTGAGAGCTGAGATTATTTGGACTCTTTTTTTTTTCAGTGAAAAGTCACCATAGTTTTAATTCAAATTTCATATGCAACAAGGGACATATTCTCTTCTGTGATAGTTTTGATTCAGTCTTCAGCTTTATTTCAAGACCTGAAATTCAGATTGGTGCATTTGGAACAGTAGCGGAAAATAGGAAGCATTTTCCTGTAGCACTGAAGAAAAAACCACTCAAATTGAAAAAGACAAATCATCCTGTGTTTTGCGCGACAGAAGATAAGGCATGCCGACAGTCACCTGGCATGATACGAAAAGATTTAACCTTATATCCACTGTTCACTCCAATGATAATATAAACAAGACAGTTAGAAAGACAAATTCTTTAGGGCAGAACAATTCAGAAGCCAGTGATTGCAGAAAAATACAGCAAAAGTATGGGAGGTGTGGAAACTTCAGCCAACTAGGTGCAAGCTACCCCTACCCACACAGATCTTATTTTTATATTATTTCTTAGTTGAAACTGCCCTGGTCAATGGGCACATAACCTACAACACTGCCAACTCTACAAAAAAAGATCAAAGCGAAGATCAGGATGTCAGTATGACTTATTGAACCTGCTAGGAGCCGCGCTAGCGTAGTGGTTACCACACCGCTCTGGCGACCAGGTGATCCAGGATCAAACCCAGGCGACGGCATTTGAGGATTTTTCGTCGACCGGGATTTAGACTGGATTAACTCGAGACCTGGTGAGATCATTTGAAGGAGTGTCGTCGACCAGGGATTGGCGGCTCCTGCGCCGACCCAGCTCTAATGGGTACCTCCGAAATCGGCGAGTATCTGCCTGAATGGCGAGGGACACCTGTCTCTGTACAAGAAAAAAGGGATACTCACGTAAAATCAATGTCAGGTTAGACATTAATAATAAGCTGAGATTTCGCCTCGAGTATTAGCGGGCGTACCAACAAAAAAAAAAAATAGATCCTGCTATTCTTCGACGCAATGTGACACCTTCAAAACAACATGGCTTACTGAGCACCACTTCATTGATAAATATGAAAGGGCAAGGTACAAACCAGACTGTAAAGTGTGTAAGGCTGCAGGGAACAGAAGCCAGACTTGCATGTACTGCCCAGATTGCAATGTAACTCTATGCCTGATACCCTGCTTCAAGTTATACCACACAGTCAAGGATTATCAACGTGGATCGTTGACAAAGACTCTTGCAGAGGCCTACAGCTACAACTTCAACCCCAGTTAATGAAAAAAGCAGCTCAGACTCCAACTAGAGGTACTTAACTACTCAAACATTTACAAACGCTCATTGTCAGATGCCACAGACGTATACATTCAAAAAAGACAAACACGAAAAATACAGTTTTTTTTTTAACATTTTATTCCAATTTTATTAGCCTTTTATGTTGATATACGTGGTTAATCGTTAAATCAATACGTCAATCAAGCTTATTTTATTCATTACCATCAATGTCACTAACATTTTATTGCGCTGATGTTGAACAAATTCACTAAAAATTTGGAAAAGATGTCTGTTTTTCAATCTTTTATGAATTTTAAAAAAAAAAGTTCTTTTTAAAGAAATCTGCAAACACCCTTGGTAATGGGAGACCGTAATGCTCCGGATTGCTGATCAGCAAAGTGATAATTATATCTGAGAAAATTAGATGAGGAAAATATTAGAGTTTCCCATCCTTGAAAATCACGTGCTGGACCTGGAAAAACCTGGAAAAAGCCTGGAAAATGCTTGAAGAAATTTGCTATGAACCCTGATTATGGATACTACCACTCAAACCCCTTCCCCCCCCCCCCCCTCCCTCCCTGGTATTTGTATTTTTTTTTTTTTTTGTACTATGAGTATTGCCTGTAACATAATACCTGTTGTGATTTTGATTTAAATGATAAATAAACATCATAAAACTTTTCTTACTGTGTTGGAAGGCCCAAGCCCAAATTACCCATATTGGTTTACCATAGTTTGTATTCACGTAGCGTCTGTGTGTTTGAAGCACCAAGTTGGTGTGTACGTGAGTGTCTGGTAACTGGCAAATAATTGTTTAGCCAGGAGAGTGTAGGAGTCTATCAAAATAAAAATATAGATTGTCGTAAGATAGGCAAATCGGAGGAGATTTTTCCCGATTTACTTAGACTGTCCTTACTCTTCCAGCACTTTTTGTGAATCTACTACATATTTCTAAACTTTTCTTTCACAGAGCCTTCACCATCATTTTTCACTCTAACGGGACCACTATTTCTAAGACCTATCCTCAAATAAAAATTTACGACAACGGTAGAAGGGGAACGATCAGTAAGTAAGTGTTTTAGTATATTGATTTTGGGATTATTTCCTGACAGTCTGTACTTCTTTTTTAATTCCTTGAAAGATGTTACAAAGCCCTTGTATTTAAGTGAATTTTTTTTTTTTTTTAAGATTGAAAACGAGACTTAGCATGGTCTTTTCATGAAGTGAGTCTACGTTATTCATAGCCAGGTTTATGTATGCCAGGAGCAACCGGATTAATTTGTTGTTCAAATTATGACAATTGTAATATTTTCACACTTCTCTTTAGTCTGTACCAAGAGCCCATGCCATATATTGACGTCAGATGACGAAATGGTCTCCTGGTATTAGCTGAAATTAGCAGTTAGGGAGCGGCAAAAAATTAAGTAAACCACTTGTCGCACTGTTGCATCATCGCCATGAGTAACGTTTACATTTAACATTTCATATTTTTTTTTTTTTATTTCATTTAAAAAACAAAACTTCTTTGCTGGGTTATTGTAGTTAGTTTCTTTGCATTGATATTTCTTTCTTCATTAGTATTTTTATGTTTCAATTTATCTTTTTTCCCCATGTGTGTGCTATGTCCTTTGTTACATTTTTACAACCTTCTATATTTATCATCTGTGTTTCAGGTTGCTGGTGACTTAGTTTTGACACTTGCTGTCGAAGAGTAATCCTGAAACGTCCTGTGATTTTAGGGTTTGTTAATTGTTTAGGTGTTTTGGGGGACACGCCCCGCTCCAGCTACACAAAGGCCCATCGATTACATTATTATATTAAAGCGCATATTGAATATAAAAGACCTTGTGGTCTGGTGTTTCTTTGTTTGTTTGTTGTTTTTTTCAATTGTTCAATGGAGTGTCATTCAATTACATCTGGGGGCAAAAGGAAAAATAATGAAGAGATAAAGGAAAAATGGAAACCATTATTTGTGAAATATCAAAGCTATATTTGGGGAGAAATTTCACACACATACGTATCTAAGAAATGTGGCTGAAGTGACAAGAAGATACATGGTCTGCAACCAGACCATACGTCAAGGCCTAAAAACCCAACCCCTGCAGACCCAAGTAGAACAGTCCCAACTAAGATGGTTTGCTCATGTCTGCTGAATGGGAGAAGATTGGCTGCCACGGCAGGTATTGGAGGCTAAGAGCCAGGGATCCAGACCTTCAGGACGACCCAGAGTCCGCTGGGAGGACAACATTTGACAATCTCTGAAGGATCGAGGACTAGAATAGAACCAGGCCAGGAGGAAGACAGCCGATGGGATAGTATGGCGCTCTCTCTTCCAAATCTCTACACTTCATGGTAGAGTAGGAACGACTAAGTAAGTAAGTATGAAGGAAAAATTGAAATCATTTATTAGTGAAATATCAAAGCTATATTTTGGAAGAATTTTCATACACATATGTTCTAAATTTTTATTTTATTTCGAAAAGCACATATTTCTAAAATGTTGGTGTAAATACGCGAGAGCAAGACTGAATTTTTTTATTATTATTCTGTTATGGTCTGGTTACCATGGACTATAGCTTCTGTGTTCTATCTACTAAAAAGAAAATATGGTTTACAGATAACATCTTATATAGGATTAAGTTAATAAAAAAAAAGAGGGTTTAGAGATTAAAAAGGCAACGGGCAGTCCCGTAACAAATACTGACGTAGGAACATGAAGCTGTTCAGACTTCACCATACTAGGTCCCAGCTTTATGTAGTGGAGTGACCAGTTCTGTTCCTTGCTATTTTTGGCTTCCTTATTCAAGAGCAGCGCCAGTTTCCCATTAACAGCTGGGTAGACTGAGGCGTGAAGCTACCAGGTTTGAGAGTATAAGCTTTAAAGTTATATTCAAAATTTCCATCTGTTCAACAAGCTAAAGATAGCTAGGCGGGGTTGTCGCACGGAAGGTCCTGGGTTCGAGTCCAGGGTAAACCACTAACGTCTGTTGTTGTTCTGTTGTCTATTGTTCTACGTCTTTATTTTTTACGAGTGCCTGAAAACATACCTTTATGTTTATCTAATATTTATTTAAAGATAGGAACTACTAATGAGTGTAACTGTGGCACTGATAAAATGACTGCTGAACATCTGCTTCAAAGATGCGCAACATATGAGGAGCAGAGAAAGCGCATATGGCCGACACCAGTACCATTTCTGGACAAGCTTTATGGACATACAAATAGCTGACCACTGCTTTCTTTGAAAACATACACGTAGGTGTTTGAGAGTGTATGAAGAAGAAGAAGATGAAATGTACATAATGTAGGTTTATAGAAGTACACTAGACCTACAAGATGGTTGGTCCAGTGGATTTCCTCGGGGGTCTCTATGACACTACGAAATAATGCTTCTTCAGGCATGTCGCACTAGGCGACTGATATGTGGTTGGTCTTGGGGCTGCTTTTTCATTTAAAAACGAATTGTTGCAGAAACCAGCCTTGCAAGAGCATATGCCTGTTTGTTGTAGACTTCCTGCAAGGGCACCAGCTGCTGTGGGAGGTGGGGGGGCGCTCTATACTCCGTAGGGAGCGCAATAGAACATGGTAATACAATGGTTGGTCAATATAATGTATATACTGTACTACAACATTAATAGACGTTCTTAGTTTATTAATATATCATGCGTGCCTCCTAAGTTGTTTTTACATTACCGCAGTCAGTGGTTAATCAGATTTAGTTGTAAAGCGTTTGTTTTCTTACAAGTTCAAACAGCTGTAGCATGTCATGTACGGGTTGCCAAAATCAAACAGGTTCATGTGTATGTGTGTGTGTGTGCACACACACTTATTCTCGCAAGCCCGCGCAATATGCATTTATTTTCTTCTAGTCCTTACGTTTGATATGACGGCAAGTGGCTCAGTTTTGATACAATGCTGCAGACCAGTTATTATACCGGCGAACGTCAAGTTTAAACAAAACCACACAGAAAATTGTAGTTTATATAATGTTAAAATGCTGCAGGTCAGTATTCGCACATGTTAATGTCAAGTTTAGAGAGAGAGAGAGAGAGAGAGAGAGAGAGAGAGAGAGAGAGAGAGAGAGAGAGAGAGAGAGAGAGAGAGAGAGAGCAGCATGTTGAATAAAATTATGTTGTCTGGGCATCTATGAATTTTACGAGGTCATTACATCAGAAAGTATTCCAAAAGTAAATATCCAATTAATAGATTAATTAAACTTAACAATTAGAATACCAAGTCACACAATATTCAGGCTAATGCATACATATATATATATTTATTTTTTTATTTATTTATTTTTTTTAAATTTTTTTTTTATTTTTATTTATTTATTTATTTATTTGTTTATATATAAACTATAAATATTGATAGAAACGCTGGCATATACAAGTCAAGCATTCGTTAAAACCTGCTGCACAGAGAAGGTAGGTATGACTGGTGAGCATGCAAGAGAAGGAGGGAATAACTGATCAAGAGAAGTCGGAAATGATGAGTGAGCATACTAGAGAAGATAGAAATAACTGGTTAGTGTACAACAGAAGGTGGAAATGATTGAGGAGCATACAAGAGAAGGTGGAAATAACTGGTGAGTATATAGAGAAGGTGGAAATAACTGTCATCATAATAGAGAAAGTGGAAATGACTAGTGGGTATCAATCAATAACCTTTAGCTCCCCAAGGAGCATAGGCCTTCAACAAACACATACCAAGTCCTCTTGTCACGTGCCATCCGCTCAAGTTCTTTCCATGTTTTTTTTATCATTTTCACTTCTTTATCTAGCTCTCTTCTCCATGTGTTTTTTGGTCTACTTCTGCCTCTCTTTCCCTGTGGATTCCAGAACAAGGACTGCCTTGTAATTCTATCAACAGGTCTCCTCAATGTTTTTCCTACCTATCGCCAGCGTCTTCTTCTCAACTCTTGTTCCACTGGCACTTGTCTGGTTTTTGCAATCAGTTCCACTTTTGTGACTTTTTAATACCATTTCAATCCTTCTATTCTAGGCAAGCACCCGTTTATGAAAGTCTGTAGCCTTTTGGTTGTTGTTCCCTGTGAACATATGACAGAAAACAAAAGAGCAAACGACAGATTGAGAAGCATCATAATGGCTAGCTCTAAATTAGAAGAGTGCTTAAGCTCCATAAGAAGATAGAAGAAGGAGAAGAGAAAGCAGAAACAGAAAGTACGGGGAAAAATTAACATGGAGACAGAAAGAGTGCTTAAGCTCCACAAGAAAATAGAAGAGGGAGAAAAGAAAGCAGAAACAGAAAGTACGGGGGAAAATTAACACGGAGACAGAAAGAAAAGAATATCCAAAAAGAAAATAGAATATGACCAAACAAGGCAGATGAGGAGATCAAAATCATGTAATCAACGGACCGTTAGTTCCATCTCAGACGTAATATTTAAAAGATTACATATGGTATTTATTATGAAGCAGCGCAGTTTTGCAGAAAACACGAGCCGCACACATTGTCTATTAAGAATAAATACTTACCACAACACTTCTCAGCATTTAATAAGTTCAAAATACATGCTGCCATCAACCAGCCTATCTGCAGTAGGCTTGCCATCTTAGGAGATTACAGCCCGAGATCTTCTCCCAAGACAATATATTGTACCGTTATACAGACCTTGGTTTAAACAAGCCTCACGATGCACCAGTCTAGATACAGGCACCTGTTTTCAAGATCTGAAAACGTGGTATGAACAGTTGGGAACAAGCGCAAGGCATTTATTATTCAATCACCGGTTGCAAAGTCGGTAACCACGCCCCCATGCAGACAAAGCGCCCAAAATTGTCTCGTCTGCCGTGCACAAGGAAGCTTTTCCTGATTCTAATTGCTACTGAGAAAGTACTTTAGCAACCCCCTCTCTTTTCTTGACTTTTCAAACATGCACGCAATTCTATATATAGAGACGTAGCACATTTTCTTAATCATCATTTTTCTTTGCGCACCTTACAGAGCACCGAGTCATAAATAATCAACATGAAAATAATCAGCTGGAAGATGAAACAGATACGGAAGACCACTGGCAACAAGTAAAATTATATGGAACGAGACATGTGAAGAAGTACTGAGAAAAAGAGAACATCAGCATAAAGCATGGATAACAACAGAAGCATTAGCAAGATAGAAGAAAGGAAAAACAATAAAGCAGATTTAAACAGAAGCAAAACTAGAAGTTCCAAAGCCAAGGCTCATGAAGTGTACATATAAGCAAACAAAGAAGTAAGAAGAAACATCAAAAGAACGAACGAACGAACGAACGAACTTTATTTTCGAAGGGTAAAGAATTGGGCGCAAAGGAAGAATATTGAAGAGTTGGCAAGGGAAGCAGATGAAGCTGCAGCCGAAGGAAATATATATGAGGGACCTGTACAACAACACTAAGAAGCTAACAGGGAAATATAAGCAAGCAAATGGGCTCATCAAAGATAAGAATGGAAAATTGCTTAGTAATATACAAGAACAAATGAAGAGATGGACAGAACATTTTGAGGAACTTCTCAATTGACCAGCTCCAAGTAATCACCCAGACATCCCAGCCAGCTGAAGAAATCAGGCAAAGGCCTTCAGCCAAATTACTCGTACTGTGTCATCTTTCAAAGATGTCTATGTATTCTTTGTTATTTTTAGATCTATCCTGACTTCCGGTCTCCTTAAATTTTTTGGGTCTCGAGTTTTTTTACTCTGGGAATTCCATAAGAGAGACTGCCGTGTGATGTTGTCAGCTGATTTACTTGATGGAGACCCTGTCCAACAACACCGTCTTTTTTTCGCTTCTTGTGCTACTGGTTTTTTTTTTTTTTTTTTGTCTGTTATGTTTCCATCAATTTTACATTGGTGAGTTTGTCAAATCATTTTAATTCTATTATGTGCAAATATGCCTTTATACTTTTTTATTGTTTTTTTTTTTCTTTTTTGTTTGTTCACCATCTGCAGGCAAGTGTGCTGTTTTATTTGCCGCTTTTCGCTATCTCTTCGCAAACG